>SJYG01000696.1:633867-708450 GCA_006410535.1 Litocranius walleri
GGCGGCTCGGGCTCTGCCCTCCGGGGCGGCTCGGGCTCTGCCCTCCGGGGCGGCTCGGGCTCTGCCCTCCGCGGCGGCTCGGCTGACGCTGCAGCGCGCGGCCCGCTCTCCGGGCAGCAGCGCGCGCTCTTGCCGGGCTCTGCGGGCTGCAAGCGCCCCTCCGCGCTCCTCTGGACCGAGGGCACGTGGCAGCCCCCATGACTCGGCTTCCTGTGCAGCTGGTGCTGAGTCTGGTCTCTAGGGCAGGCGGCCCGGGCAAAGAGCGCCTCCTTCGTGAGATCAGCCCGGCTTGCCCTCACCTTGCTGGGCAGGCGCCGAGGCCCTGCTCAGCCACACGGCCGCTGAGCCCAGTCGGCTCTGCGTTCACGGAGCGCCGCTCTCCACTGGGTGAGCAGCCTCGCCACCCCATCTTGGCTGCCCTTGGCACACAGACGGGCCTTCACACACCGGAGACAGAGGCTGCGGCCAGGAGCCCCGGGCCAGCCGCCGTCCCTCCACAAACAGGGAGGAAGGGTGTCTTTTCCAGCCCCAGGGAGGCAGGTGAGCACTTGCTGGAGCCTTAGTAGACAGCTGAGTGCCCAAGGACCTGAAGGACTCACCACTGTGCTCACAGCCTGGACCTCACCAAGAGGGAGACCAAAGCAGCGCAGGAGACCCAGCTGAAACGAGGCTTGAGGGGCCAGGCCAGAAACTCACACCCGAAGGCATACATAACTGAAGAAATAGCCAAAAGCATTCGTGTGCAATGCCAACTTTATCTCATTCTCCTTTGAGTAAAATCAAGATTAGAGCATCTTAGAGCAGAGGAGGGAGAACCTGAATGGGCTTGATAGATACACGTGTTATTGGCCTGGGATTTGGCAGAACGTGGTAAGATCAATTGCTTGCAAGGCATTGAAAATGCTCAGTTATGGAGTGGAACTGCCTTATATCAGAATATATGACGCTTGAGGGCTCACAATTATCTGAAAGAAAAACCCTCAGAAATAAGATGTCAACAACCACATTTTTGTAGCCCATATTGATGACTGTGAAAAACTCTTTGGCATCAATAAAACTTGAGTGATTGCCTTTTCCAATTATCCCAAATGAGAAGCAGACCCAAACAGGCACGTTTCTGCCAAGGGAGAGTTCTCTTAATTATCCCTGAACCTCATTTACTCCAGGCTTAGTAAACAACTGGAGTCTTTCCTTTCTCTCCCTGACCCCATGTACACACACCCGCGTGAACTCGCGTCTGCACACGTGTTTCAGATGCACACCTGTGAAGATAAGCCAGCAGGGCTGGGCTGAGTGAGGAAAACCACTGTCGGACTTGCTAGGTAAAAATACGGGCAGTGCCTGGAACAGATACAAAATCTTTGCCAAAAGCTGTATCGCATGGGGCCAGTTTGCTAAGAGGTCCTTCAGCTTTTGTGTTTGGATAAATGAGGGTTTAAATTACTCAAAGTGACTTGCCTTCTAAAACCACACAGAATTTTTCTTTTTCGCAATAAAACCTCAAGACTCCTAAATCTCATAGAAGCAAAAAAGCCATGTCCCTCAGGACTAAAATAGAAAGAGAAGGAGGCGGCAGCCAAGAACATTATTTCCAGCGTACAGGGGACTGCCTTGTTCACATACCCATCATGATTTGTAAAGAAGGTTAAGGGTCCAGCTTACCCCACCAAGATTAAAAACCTGAGGCCAAGAGGTGGCTGCCTGGAGCTGGGGCTGAGCAGGGCTAAGAATAGCTTTACGTCCTTTCTGAACCATGCCAAGGATGCCATTCCCTTGGTGCTGAAATCCAAGAAGCTAAAGATAATTTTCCAGAAGACAGTATTTTCTAAGGCCAGAAGGTGAAGGGAACAAATGATGCTCCATCTCCCTGGGGGTTTTGAAGATTATTAGATTACCATTTAAAGACAGGAACAGTTCTGGCATGATGTAGTATTTGGACTAAAGAGTAGAAGGCTTAATCAAAAGCAATTTTGTTGAGTTTGGATGTTGGGGAAGCTATTTCTCTTTGCCCACCCTGTTTTCTTCTTGTATTGATTCATTACATCTACAAACCCTAATGCTTTTACCATACGACTTCTATTACTCTCTTTATCTCCCAAGCTCCCTTATTGGGATCAACTGCTGGTCAAACACGTCAATGTGCCATGACAGGGACAGCCTCAGGCTGTGACCCCAGCCAGGGCTCAGGGGTCCTTTCCCCAGCGGCCTTCTTGCCCCCTTTGTCCTTTCTCTTGTGGCATCAAACAGACCTCTATAAGTTCCTGCTAGTGCTAAAGGCGTAGGAAAGAGACACTCTGCGCTTGTTTTCTCATATGTGAAATAAAACCTTCCAGAGAGGATTAAACGATGTGCTTAATACAGCTAATGAGAGTATCGGAATAGAACTGTTCTCATCACTTGAGTCCTTTGAAAGCAGAGAGTTTTCTCTGGCTTCCCTGTGTCAGCCTGTGAGCTCCAAGGGGCTCATTTCGTGAAACTTCACCACAGAGCTCTACAGGAAAGGCACCAGAGAGGCCCCTACTCCCTTTGAGGGAGTCAGTCGAGACCACTGAACAGCGTGCTTTCCAGATAAGTAAAAAAAAAAAAGGAACAGGCTGGCACACATTTGTTTAAAAGCTGACCCATGTTTTTAAGATCGCCATTGTTTTCTTAAATTCACTTTCCTGCCTTTGCTTCCTGTACCTAAAGAAAGTGCACGCTCACACACACACCACTACACAGAGCGTGCATGATGTCATCCCACGGGGGCCACAGTGCAGGGGAATTCCGGGTCCCGAGTCGCGTCTCCATCAGAAGCCGCCACTAATCCTAGCCGCTGTCCCGCCGCTGACGGGGCGGCCAGCCCCCTGCCCCCAGCGTGTGCTCAGGTGGGTCTGAGTGACAGGGAAGCCGTCCTGGCAGAGCAGGAGGAGGAGGGAGCAACAGCAGGGTATGTCCATTGACAGGCTTTCCAGATGGCGATTTAGAGTGCTCCGGATTATCTGGTATGATATTGGTCTTCTGTATTTACCTTTTTCTTGAAGTGAAGTGAAGTCGCTCAATCGTGTCCGACCCTCAGCGACGCCATGGACTGCAGCCTTCCAGGGTCCTCCATCCATGGGGTTTTCTTAGAGACCTTTAAATTGCAATCAGCAGACTCTTACATGGTTTTCCATGAAGGCACACAATCATCTGTTGAAAGAGGGAAGAGCATCAGTGTAGGCAAGTGAGCACACTCTACTTATAGATTCTGGACTGGAGGGAAGGCCACGGTTACTGTGTCTCCTGTGCACTCTCATCCCTTCCATCTAGAATGCATTCCTCATTCCTTCTGCACTCCCTCCTGTTACCTACCATCTTTGTGTTTAAACAGCACCTCTTTGGTGAAGATGTTCTCTCCACTTTGCTCCTCCTGATAGGAGAGTTCTTCTCTGCTGATGGCTTTGTTACCTGTTCCGTTTACCCCAGCTACAGCATGAATTATTCTCTAGTTATCACTGTAAACCTGGAGTTACTCAAGTACTTCAAGAAGATCTATAATGTTGATATCATAGGAGGGCTGCTGGCCTGTAAAAAAATAAACAATGAACTTGAAAATTACTCAACAAAAGGGTGGGCTAGCCCTGGTATGGGTTGATCAAGTCAACGGAGTAAATATATCTTCTTCAGAGAGTACATTGAGCTATTGGAAAGAAAGGGCAGATGATCTGCTGAATTTTAGGTATGTGCAGCTGACACCGCCCTTATGGCAGAAAGTGAAGAGGAACTAAAAAGCCTCTTGAGGAAAGTGAAAGAGGAGAGTGAAAAAGTTGGCTTAAAGCTCAACATTCAGAAAACAAAGATCATGGCATCCGGTCCCATCACTTCATGGGAGATAGATGGGGAAACAGTGGAAACAGTGTCAGACTTTACTTTGGGGGGCTCCAAAGTCACTGCAGATGGTGACTGCAACCATGAAATTAAAAGACGCTTACTCCTTGGAAGAAAAGTTATGACCAAACTAGATAGCATATTCAAAAGCAGAGACATCACTTTGCTGACTAAGGTCCATCTAGTCAAGGCTATGGTTTTTCCTGTGGTCAAGTATGGATGTGAGAGTTGGACTGTGAAGAAGGCTGAGCACCAAAGAATTGATGCTTTTGAACTGTGGTGTTGGAGAAGACTCTTGAGAGTCCCTTGGACTGCAAGGAGATCCAACCAGTCCATTATGAAGGAGATCATCCCTGGGGTTTCTTTGGAAGGAATGATGCTAAAGCTGAAACTCCAGTACTTTGGCCACCTCATGCAAAGAGTTGACTCATTGGAAAAGACTCTGATGCTGGGAGGGATTGGGGGCAGGAGAAGGGGACGCCAGAGGATGAGATGGCTGGATGGCATCATGGACTCGATGGACGTGAGTCTGAGTGAACTCCAGGAGATGGTGATGGAGAGGGAGGCCTGGCATGCTGNCTCATTGGAAAAGACTCTGATGCTGGGAGGGATTGGGGGCAGGAGAAGGGGACGCCAGAGGATGAGATGGCTGGATGGCATCATGGACTCGATGGACGTGAGTCTGAGTGAACTCTGGGAGATGGTGATGGACAGGGAGGCCTGGCGTGCTGCGATTCATGGGGTTGCAAAGAGTCGGATACAACTGAGCGACTGAACTGAACTAAACTGATAGGCCCCTCGGGTGGATGAGTCATCTTTATTCCTGTACCACAAAGGTCTGCTGCTGCCGCTGCTGCTGCTAAGTTGCTTCAGTCGTATCCGACTCAGGGATAAGGTCAGGGATAACCAGAAGCCAGCGTTTCTGCCAGGCGGGCTTCACAGGTGTTTGCACCATCCTTTCCATAAGGTAAAGCTGCAACAAGAAGGGAAAGACTGTGGTTCCAAGAGTTTCTCTCCTTTCCTGGGACTGTCTTTTGCAGTCTTCACTGGAATAGTCTCTACGCATCCAGCCAACTGGCATGTAGTAATCACTTGCACTGGCTTAGATCATAGGCAAAGCTAGGTTCTAGAAATAGAGCCTAGAACAAGCATTTCTTGCTGCATTCAGTCTTCTAAAGGAAGAGGCCTAGTTTAAAACCCTTTTCATTTCTAAGGAGGAAAGTACAGCCCAAACAAGTGAGACAGGGGTGAAAGGGAAAGGACCTCCAGCAGTTAAGTCTGAGTATTCTCTGAAGGGTAGAGCGGTCAGTCTCCCCAGCAAGCCCTGGGCAGAGGCCCTCTGGCGGTGATCCCAGGGACTACAGACGGAAAATGATCATCCTGGGGTCAGCCCGGAGTGGAGCAGCTCCAGTGCTGTGCTGGCTAGGTGGAACCGCGGCCCTGAACCGTGGGATTCACACGCAGAGCACTGCATGGAGAAGCCAAGGAGGGAGGTGCCTTAGCTGGAAGCTGCTTTCCTCAGCCGCAGAAAACACACACCGTTGGGAAAGAATTCCTTGCCAGTGTCTTGAGACATCAAATCCAAAATATTAACTTAACACAGTATGAATTTATTAGGAATCCGGGGGAAAGGGAGACACTGGGGACATAAAGGAGGGAGAAATAAATTCAGCTCCATTTGGGAGGCAAGAAGAGAGGTTTCAGAGAGGGGGCAAACATGTAGCCAAAAATAGAAGAATAAATATGCGTTTGTCACTAAAATTGGATGGGGCAAGAGGAGTCTTGGCAGAGAAACCTGTATTAAGAGAAACATGGCAGGATGGAGTGTGCTGGAGAGTGAGCTCTGAGAAAAGACACTGTAAGAAATAGGGTTGGAAAGATGGAAAGGACCAGGCCTCGGGGGCTCTTAGGATGTACTGGGAAGCTTATATTTCATTAGAAATTCAAACTGCTAAGGAGAATGATCTCAGACCCCTCAGGGCATTAGGTCATAGCCAAACGGGAACCTTGTGCACTGATTTATTTAAAATATCTTAAAATATTCCCACTGTATTTTCTAGTTTGTGATAAATTAATACTTGCTTTAGTGTTTAAAAATGGTTTAAGCATCTAGTGAAACTGATACTCCAGAATAATAGACTACACCTCTCGAGAAGTTTCAAGTACCCTAGAACCCAAAGAAATACTCCCCCTCTCTCCCACCAGAGGTCCATGTAACTCAGTTTGAGAAGAACAATTGTATGTCACTGGGATTTTAAGAAGTGGAATAATTTTAGTGAACTCAGATTTGGAGTCGGGGAGGTGTGGGAAATACAAAAGACATCAAGTTGGAGACTAATTAGAATGTGGTGACTGGTGAGAAATGGGAGTGAAAGAAAAGCATGGACTGACAGAAAGATGCAGGACACTGGCCTCGAGGCCCTCCAGTTGGGTAGGTGAATCAGAAAGCACAGGAGGTGGGCAGAATAGGAGACGCGTGGCGTACGCCTGCAGATGTTAGCCCTGAGTGTCTGTGGGCCATCCGGTAGGACGCGAGTGGGAAGACAGTGGGTCTGCTGCTCAGGAGTGGTCTGTACTAAAGACAATATCTGAGAATCATTGACCTTGCAAGCGGCCAGAGGTAAAGTGTGGGGAGAAAAGGCCAAGTAGAAAAAGCAATGTATTGGGGCCTCCAGAGCAGGTTGGAGACATAAGGATGAATCAGATTTTTCCTTTCTCCTGTAAAATTCATCTTGGTGTGGACTGGGGTTGGCCATTTATGGCAACACCAGGTCTGCATGGTCCACGGTGGGCAGCAGGCACGCCAGGGTACGCGGGCCGCCCAAAGCGGAGCCTCAAGTTAAGAAGTCACAGAAACTGAGATTAGGAAAGACGAGTCAAGGCCAGCTTGTGAATAACCAAGATCTCTGTCTGACAGGCAAAGGGAAGTTCAGTTTCACAGGCAGGGTAGTGCCAGGTCCAGACCCTGTGAAGTACTGTCAGATTGGATGGGAGGAAGGGTTTCATGGCCAGGTGGCCAGCGACACGTGGGAAACAGGGAGGCAGCTATCTGCCAGAGAGGGGACGAGGCGATCAGGGCTGGCACAAGCAGGGGACACGTTCTCAATGCCCATGATGCTAACAATGTGGGCACCATCAGAACAGATGCCAGCCAGGGCATCACACTGGCAAAGTATCACCTAATGTGAGCCCTTGCCAGAGCCAGCAATGGAAAGGTGAGGAGGAGGCAGCTGGAGAGTGGGCGCAGCCCTCCCGCTCCGAAGGGCGGGCTAGGAGGAGGAGAGGCAGGTGCCGCCGTGATGGTATGATGTGAAGCCAGCAAGCAAGGGAGGGACGATTTCTTGATAAAGTGGAGCTCTGCCCTGTGCAAGTGCTGCCCTGGACACAAGAGAAAAATGAGGGGACTCAGATGCAGAGAGCCCCTGTGATCTGGGAGCATCTGGGCCCCTGAGAAGCGCCACTGGCTTCAATTTCCCGTTCACAGGCTTGGCACATTTCAGTCTTTGCCCCAGTCAGTCTCTGTAATTGTGGGACCATTTATCTTCCTTTTCTATAGCAGTAAAGCTAACCCCCCAAAAATGTAAAAACTACAAAAAATAAATAAACAGTCACTTTCCCATGGCCCTAAATGCTGATGGGGTAAGTTGGTGGTGAAGGCATTCCAGAGTCCTGCCCTGCGATTTAAGGTTCAGCCGATGCTAATTTACCTTGGACAGTGGACTTCCAGAGCCGGGGAAGACGGGACCACCCGCACTCTGAGCGCAGTGCAGGCTCGCTCCTGACCACAGCCTCCTGGGAAAGGATGGAGCAGCACAGCCTCCTGGGAAAGGGTGAAGCAGCACAGCCTCCTGGGAAAGGGTGAAGCAGCACAGCCTCCTGGGAAAGGGTGGAGCACCACAGCCTCCTGGGAAAGGATGGAGCACCACAGTCTCCTGGGAAAGGATGGAGAAGCACAGCCTTCTGGGAAAGGGTGAAGCACCACAGCCTCCTGGGAAAGGGTGAAGCACCACAGCCTCCTGGGAAAGGATGGAGCACCACAGCCTCCTGGGAAAGGGTGGAGCACCACAGCCTCCTGGGAAAGGGTGGAGCACCACAGCCTCCTGGGAAAGGATGGAGCACCACAGCCTCCTGGGAAAGGATGGAGCAGCACAGCCTCCTGGGAAAGGGTGAAGCAGCACAGCCTCCTGGGAAAGGGTGAAGCACATGTCCTCTCAGCTTGTGGGGGAAGGGGCATCTCGGAACCTGGGAACAACACTTCGTGGTGGGTCCAAGCTGCAGTCAGCAGGGCCTAAAGCGCTTTTTGCCACATTTGCTTTCTGTACTCCCTTTTTCCTAATCCCAGCAAAGAAAAGCTGCAGAGTAATGGAATTCCCCAGCCAATGGCAGCCCAGGCTTCGCTCATAAACCGCTACAAGGACCTCAGTTCTTTCCAGGGAGAACTGGCCTTTTTTTTTTTTTTTCAATTCTTAACTGACATGAGAGACAGGCCTCTCATCAACCGACTGTGGCCAGTTTCATGCTGACACTCCCTCCTCTCTGGTCTCATGTTTCAGAGCTCCAGATATGAGCTGTCCATAAAGCGTTTATGAAAGTTCCAGAGCTGTACCCAATGACCAAACTCCTTATTTCTAGTGTTAGAAGCTTTGCACCCTCTTTATTCAGCAGTGGCCACAGGACTGGAAAAAGTCAGTTTTTATTTCAATCCCAAAGAAGGGCAATGCCAAGGGATGTTCAAACTACCTCACGATTGCACTCATTTTACATGCTAGCAAGGTAATGCTCAAAATCCTTAAAGCTAGGCTTCAATAGTACGTGAGCTGAGAACTTGCAAATGTATAGGCTGGATTTAGAAAAGGCAGAGGAACCAGAGATCAAACTGCCAACATCTATTGGATCAAAGAAAAAGCAAGGGAATTCCTGAAAAACATCTACTTCTGCTTCATTGACTATGCTAAAGACTTGACTATGCGGATCACAGCAAACTGTGGAAAATCTTCACGAGATGAGAATACCCGACAACCTTACCTCCTCCTGAGAAACTTTTATGCAGGTCAAGAAGCAACAGTTAGAACTGGACATGGAACAATAGACTGGTTCAAAGTTGGGAAAGGAGCACATCAAGGCTGTATACTGTTACCATGCTTATTTAAGTTCTATGCAGAGTACATCATGTGAAATGCTGGGTTGGATGAAGCACAAGCTGGAATCAAGACTGCCAGGAGAAGTATCAAAAATCTCAGAAATGTAGATAATATCACCCTAACAGCAGAAAGCAAAGAGAAACTAAAGAGCCTCTTGATAAAAGTGAAAGAGGAGAGTAAAAAGTTGGTTTAAAAATCAGTTTTCAAAAACTAAGATCATGGCATCTAGTCCCATCATTTCATGGCAAATAGACAGAGAAACAACGGAAATAGTGAGAGACTATTCTCTTGGACTCCAAAGAACTGATGCTTTTGAGCTGTGGAGTTGGAGAAGACTCTTGAGAGTCCCTTGGACTGCAAGGAGATCCAACCAGTCCATCCCAAAGGAGATCAGTCCTGGGTGTTCTTTGGAAGGATTGATTCTGAAGCTGAAACTCCAATACTTTGGCCACCTCATGTGAAGAGTTGACTCACTAGAAAAGACTCTGATGCTGGGAGGGATTGGGGTCAGGAGGAGAAGGGGATGACCGAGGATGAGATGGGTGGATGGCATCACCGACTTGATGGACACGAGTTTAGGTGAACTCCGGGAGTTGGTGATAGACAGGGAGGCCTGGCGTGCTGCAATTCATGGGGTCGCAAAGAGTCGGACACGACTGAGCAACTGAACTGAACTGAGCTGAACTGAAGATCACTGCAGATGACTGAAGCCATGAAATTAAGACACTTGCTATGATCAACCTAGACAACACATTAAAAAGTAGAGACATCACTTTGCCAACAAAGGTCCATCTAGTCAAAGTTATGGTTTTTCCAATAGTCATGTATGAATGTGAAAATTGGACCATAAAGAAGGCTGAGTGTTGAAAGACTGTGGTGCTGGAGAAGACTGAGAATCCCTTGGACAACAAGGAGATCAAACCAATCCACCCTAAAGGAGACCAACTCTGAATATTCTTTGGAAGGACTGATGCTGAAGCTGAAACTCCAATACTTTGGCCATGTGATGAGAAGAGCAAACTCACTGGAAAAGTCCTGATGATGGGCAAGATTGAGGGCAGGAGGAGAAAAGTGAAGCAGCACAGCCTCCTGGGAAAGGGTGAAGCACATGTCCTCTCAGCTTGTGGGGGAAGGGGCATCTCGGAACCTGGGAACAACACTTCGTGGTGGGTCCAAGCTGCAGTCAGCAGGGCCTAAAGCGCTTTTTGCCACATTTGCTTTCTGTACTCCCTTTTTCCTAATCCCAGCAAAGAAAAGCTGCAGAGTAATGGAATTCCCCAGCCAATGGCAGCCCAGGCTTCGCTCATAAACCGCTACAAGGACCTCAGTTCTTTCCAGGGAGAACTGGCCTTTTTTTTTTTTTTTCAATTCTTAACTGACATGAGAGACAGGCCTCTCATCAACCGACTGTGGCCAGTTTCATGCTGACACTCCCTCCTCTCTGGTCTCATGTTTCAGAGCTCCAGATATGAGCTGTCCATAAAGCGTTTATGAAAGTTCCAGAGCTGTACCCAATGACCAAACTCCTTATTTCTAGTGTTAGAAGCTTTGCACCCTCTTTATTCAGCAGTGGCCACAGGACTGGAAAAAGTCAGTTTTTATTTCAATCCCAAAGAAGGGCAATGCCAAGGGATGTTCAAACTACCTCACGATTGCACTCATTTTACATGCTAGCAAGGTAATGCTCAAAATCCTTAAAGCTAGGCTTCAATAGTACGTGAGCTGAGAACTTGCAAATGTATAGGCTGGATTTAGAAAAGGCAGAGGAACCAGAGATCAAACTGCCAACATCTATTGGATCAAAGAAAAAGCAAGGGAATTCCTGAAAAACATCTACTTCTGCTTCATTGACTATGCTAAAGACTTGACTATGCGGATCACAGCAAACTGTGGAAAATCTTCACGAGATGAGAATACCCGACAACCTTACCTCCTCCTGAGAAACTTTTATGCAGGTCAAGAAGCAACAGTTAGAACTGGACATGGAACAATAGACTGGTTCAAAGTTGGGAAAGGAGCACATCAAGGCTGTATACTGTTACCATGCTTATTTAAGTTCTATGCAGAGTACATCATGTGAAATGCTGGGTTGGATGAAGCACAAGCTGGAATCAAGACTGCCAGGAGAAGTATCAAAAATCTCAGAAATGTAGATAATATCACCCTAACAGCAGAAAGCAAAGAGAAACTAAAGAGCCTCTTGATAAAAGTGAAAGAGGAGAGTAAAAAGTTGGTTTAAAAATCAGTTTTCAAAAACTAAGATCATGGCATCTAGTCCCATCATTTCATGGCAAATAGACAGAGAAACAACGGAAATAGTGAGAGACTATTCTCTTGGACTCCAAAGAACTGATGCTTTTGAGCTGTGGAGTTGGAGAAGACTCTTGAGAGTCCCTTGGACTGCAAGGAGATCCAACCAGTCCATCCCAAAGGAGATCAGTCCTGGGTGTTCTTTGGAAGGATTGATTCTGAAGCTGAAACTCCAATACTTTGGCCACCTCATGTGAAGAGTTGACTCACTAGAAAAGACTCTGATGCTGGGAGGGATTGGGGTCAGGAGGAGAAGGGGATGACCGAGGATGAGATGGGTGGATGGCATCACCGACTTGATGGACACGAGTTTAGGTGAACTCCGGGAGTTGGTGATAGACAGGGAGGCCTGGCGTGCTGCAATTCATGGGGTCGCAAAGAGTCGGACACGACTGAGCAACTGAACTGAACTGAGCTGAACTGAAGATCACTGCAGATGACTGAAGCCATGAAATTAAGACACTTGCTATGATCAACCTAGACAACACATTAAAAAGTAGAGACATCACTTTGCCAACAAAGGTCCATCTAGTCAAAGTTATGGTTTTTCCAATAGTCATGTATGAATGTGAAAATTGGACCATAAAGAAGGCTGAGTGTTGAAAGACTGTGGTGCTGGAGAAGACTGAGAATCCCTTGGACAACAAGGAGATCAAACCAATCCACCCTAAAGGAGACCAACTCTGAATATTCTTTGGAAGGACTGATGCTGAAGCTGAAACTCCAATACTTTGGCCATGTGATGAGAAGAGCAAACTCACTGGAAAAGTCCTGATGATGGGCAAGATTGAGGGCAGGAGGAGAAAGGGGCGACAAAGGATGAGATGGTTGGATGGCATCATTGACTCAATGGACATGAGTTTGATCAAACTCCGGGAGACAGTGAAGGACAGGAGAGCCTGGCATGCTGCAGTCCACGGGGTTGCAAAGAGTCGGACACGACTGAGCCGCTCAACAACAGTGGAGAGTGGAACAGATTTAGGCAGAGGTAAGATGTTTTATCCACAACCTAGGAATCTCCTACTGTATATATTTCATCTTCACATATGACGTGGTTTTTAAGCCACACCAAAGGCTTTATTGAATGAAGTATGTCATACATGAATAGAACAATTAAAACTAAACACAGAAGTCTCCAAAAACCAAGACTCTAGTGCTTGATAAAGTCGAAACCAACTTTCTAAAATACTTGACCGTATCTATTCTTTATTGGAGAAGGAAATGGCAACCCACTCCAGCGTTCTTGCCTGGAGAATCCCAGGGACGGGGCAGCCTGATGGGCTGCCGTCTGTGGGGTCGCACAGAGTTGGACACGACTGAAGCAACTTAGAAGCAGCATTCTTTATAATTTTAAAAATACAAGCTCTGTTAAATCCCGTGAAATGTTTTCATTAAGATAGATTATCTAAATTTTCCTTGCTTAGTTTATTAACAAACTTGCAACCCTGAGCATAATTCCCTGGAGGTATGTTTTGAAGAGAAACAGACGATCAAACTTGTTCTTGTTAACTCACACAGTCAAGTTCACACAGCAAACTGGAAAGTGCGGATTGCGCATGATTCTCATTGCGGTTATAGTCTGAGGTAAAAAGTCTGTCTCTGTTATTTCTGTTTGCTTACCTATTTTCGGTCGCACCGGATCTCCGCTGCTGCGTGCAGGCTTTCTCTGGTTGTGTCGAGCAGGGCTGCGCTCCTCGTTGCGGTGCGCAGACTTCTGACTGCGGTGGCTTCTCTTGTGGCAAAGCACAGGCTCCAGGCTCACAGGCTCGGCAGCCGCAGCTCACAGGCTTAGCTGCTCCGTGGCATGTGGAATCTTCCCTGACCAGGAGTAGAACCCAGGTCCCCTGCACTGGCAGGTGGGAGTCGTACCCACTGTACCACCAGCGACGTCCAGTGTCTGTCTTAAATGAAAGCGGAAATAAACGAATGAGACCTAATCAAACGTAAAGCTTTTGCAGAGCGAAGGAAGCCATCAACCAACAAAAAGACAGTTTACTAAGCGGGAAAAAACATTTCAAATGATGCGACTGACAAGCAGTTAATATCCAAAAGATATAAATAGCTCATACAATTCAAAGTCTAAAAAACACAAACAACCCAATCAAAAAACGGGCAGAAGACTTAAATAAACATTTCTTCAAAGGAGATGTACAGATGGCCAACAGGCACATGAAAAGATGCCCACCACCACGGCTTACTTGAGAAATGCAGATCAGAACTGTAATGAGGATCACTTCACACCGGTCAGAGGGGCTGTCATTAAAAGCTCTACAGGTAATAAATGCTGGAGAAGGTGTGGAGAGACTGGAACTCTCCTACACTACTGGTGGGAATGTAAACTGAGGCAGCCACTAGGAAGAGCAGAACGGAGGTTCCTCACAAAATTAACAATAGAGCTGCCATATGACCCAGTAATTCCACTACCAAACATATACAGAAAAGAAGAAAATTTTAAGTCAAGAAAAATACATGCACCCCAATAGTCACAGAAGCACTTTACAACAGGGGAGAGAGGGAAACAACCCAAGCGCTGATCAAAGACGATTGGCTTCAGAAGATATGTGCACACGTGTGCTAAGTCGCTTCAGCCGTGTCCAGCTCCTTGCCACCCCATGAACTGTAGCCTGTCAGGCTCCTCTGTCCATGGGGATTCTCCAGACGAGAATACTGGAGGGGGTTGCCATGCTCTCCTCCAGGGGATCTTCCCAACCCAGGGATCAAACCCAGGTCTCTGGCATTGCGGGTGGATGTGTGTTACAGTGTAAGCCACAGGGAAGCCCGTGTATATGTGTATATTGGATGTATATTGGCTTATATGTGTACAGACAGGGAGGCCTGGCTTGCTGCAGCCTACGGGGTCACAAAGAGCAGGACATGACTGAAGGACCGAACCGAACTGAACTGACCAAATGGTTGCCAAAGGGGAGAAGGGAGGGCAGAGGGATAAATTAGGCCTATGGGATTAACAGATACAAGCTACTATGCACAAACTGTGTAAGTGGCAAGGGCTTGCCCTGCAGCACAGGGGGCTGTATTCAGTATCTTGTAATAACCTGTGACCGAAAATGGTCTGAAACAGTGTACACGCGTGCTGCTGTTGCT
This sequence comes from Litocranius walleri, assembly GCA_006410535.1. Taxonomy (NCBI): domain Eukaryota; kingdom Metazoa; phylum Chordata; class Mammalia; order Artiodactyla; family Bovidae; genus Litocranius; species Litocranius walleri. Next base: position 648,270 of record SJYG01000696.1, read on the forward strand.
TTTGTCGTTTCTAAGTTGTGTGTGACTCTTTTGCGACCCCACGGGCTATCGCCTTCCCAGCTCCTCTGTCCATGAGATTTCCCAGGCAGGAATACTGGAGTGCGTTGCCATTTCCTACTCCAGGGGATCTTCCCAACATGAGGATCAAACCGGTGTCTCTCGTGTCTTCGGCATTGGCAGATGGATTCTTTACCCCTGCACGCCTGAGAAGCCCATGTATGTGTGTAATAAAACTAAACAGCTTTATTGTACACTTCAGACTAACACAATATTATAAATCAACTATACTTCAATTTTTGTTTAAGTGTTTTCTGTTTTAAAGATTGACCAAAGAATGGCAAATGGACCTCGGGCGCTGTTTCAGGCAAAACGCCCTCGGTGGAGGGGTCTTGATCCAGCTGCACAACAGTGGAGGTTTTGCACACTTAACGGTTTCCTCGCTGGTTGAGACCTTATCTAAGGCTAGTGTGTCCCTTAACGACCCTTTTATAGGAGACACTGAACACCTCTGCCAGGTGGATTATTGTTCTATAAAAACTCCAGGTTGCTGACATCAAAGCGAACCTTCAGTTCCAATGCTGGCATTTTAAAAAGGAAATTCTGAAACCAAAATGGCCTTTCTCTCCCCGCTTCTGCTTTGGAATTCACCAAAGCCAGACCTGAGGAAAGTGATGACATCCTAAAAGCCTGTGATTGATTCGTGCAGGTCCCAAGCCTTTGCCCCTCAGTGCCACATGGTGAAGCATTTTCCACCACCTGGTTTCGCTCCACAGCCAGACAGCACTTCCAAGAATTCCAGTCATCACTTGAGCAGAGATGGGCTTCAGTTCTCGGAGTGTCCTCCAGGGCTATTTTATGCAAATCTCTTCCACTCATTCCCTCGGGGAGCTTCCCGCGCATAAACAGCCCTGTTGATCAATGCGTTATTTACCCATGTCATTGATTGCTTATTTTTTTTCACTGAGTTGTTCAGTGTGGGGTTTCTAGCTCCCTGTTCTAATGTTTTGGTACAAATAACAGGCTAAGGTAGCAGGAAATGGGAACTCCCCAGAGGAGAAGTAACTGTGATAAATGAGACTGTGTCAGGCTATTTACACACAGGAAACAACACAAGCAAAGCAATGAGGCAAATCCTCAAGGTCTGCAAGTGGCATTAAATCAGTTGTGCTCAGTATTTTTGCCAAATCAAATTTTTTGAAACTTCATTATTTATCTTTGGTTTAAAAAGAATCACCATAAATGAGAAAATTTTAATTGTAATTGTTTAAAGACTATACATCATTAAATGTGAATTTTTCTGCTGGGAAGCACAGAAGCTCTACAGCAGAGGGCTCAAATCAGATTACAGGATTTTCATTAGAGTCTGGAAAATAAGAATGCATTTGATCAATGCCAGAGTGATCAAAGAAAGGCGAAAGAACATCGCGTCAGCTTTTCTCCAGAGAAAAGGAGCAGTGCTTCTGGGATTACTCATTTCTGGATGGCCCTGTCTGGCCTCAGTCGTGCGTAAGATGAGAAGTCAGGCCTGAGGATATGGGCGTTGTCTACCTAGGACCTCGGTGCCTCCACTCCTGAAATGTGGCCAAGACGTTGAGGACCTGCTGGCCAAAGAACTGAGCAGTAGAGGGCCGGACACATGTGCCCTGACCGTGGGTGTCTCCACAACATGGCAAGATCGTGCCACCTCAGGCCCACAGGAGACTTCAAGTTTCCCAGGGTGACCAGGCCTGTTCCATGCTCACTGGGGTGAAACACTATTCTTTGAACTCCTACTGCAGGAAAAATCCAGAGTTCTAAGATTAAGCCTCATCCATTGTGCCGATTCTGGGTCATTGGTAAGGAAAGCATCACTGTTACAGACTCCAAGGATACTTGCCAAGAACTAGACACGTCACGCAGGTGGCCCAGGGTGAAGAGTCTGCCCACCAGCACAGGCTATACCGGAGGCGCAGAGGACGCAGCTTCGATCCCTGCGTGGATAAAACCCCCTGGAGAAGGAGCTGGCAACCCACAGCTGTGTTCTTACCTGGAAAATTCCATGGGCAGAGGAGCCCGCTGGGCTACACTTCGTGGGGCTGCAAAGAGTTGGACAGGACTGAGCACACACATGCACGAAGTCGCATCGCCCAAAACCTCGACAGAAGGCGTTTGGCCCGAGGCTGGGCTGCTCTTGACCTGGATGCTGAGGAACTCCTTCAGTAAAAGAACCTTGATCTGAATAAATTTTCAAATCCTCCTGGAATTGGTTAGCCATGAGTCTTTATCACCATTTGCTAACTGCTGAGTTGTTTCAGTCGTGCCCGACTCTGTGTGACCCCATAGACAGCAGCCCACCAGGCTCCCCCGTCCCTGGGATTCTCAGAGAACACTGGAGTGGGCTGCCATTTCCTTCTCCAATGCATGAAAGTGAAAAGTGAAAGTGAAGTCGCTCAGTCGTGTCCGACTCTTGGCGACCCCATGGACTGCAGCCTACCAGGCTCCTCTGTCCATGGGATTCTCCAGGCAAGAGTCCTGGAGTGGGGGGCCATCGCCTTCTCATATCACAGTTTAGATTTCAGATATTACACTGTTGTTACTGCTCCGCAACTGCTCTTACCACTGCTGCTGCTAACGATGATGCGCTGAGTAAGAGCTGCTCAGGACTTTATGCAGAAATTTTACCCAAGAAAACAATTCAAACAAAATACAGCAAAACCATTCAAAACCTTAAAGTAACTTCATAAACCCCTTCAGTAAACTTGCAGGCTACAAAAGCAAAAAGAGCATCTCCTAAACATAAATAGCAAATTTTCAGAAAATACAATTATTAAAAAGCATCTCATTTAGAGTTGTAAAAGCAATTGCAGCAAAAATATTTGGGAGTAAACTAAACAAAAAAAATAATAAAGGAGCTGTATGAGGAACACTTTAAATTTCCGAGGAATATGAAAGACCTAATACATGGAAACGACACTCTGACCTTGAATGCCATAAAAATGGCAGCTTTCATCCTCCTCCATTAACATTTTCTGGAACTATGCCACCTGTTTCTAAAGTTCTTCTGAAAATGTTATTTTGTGTGTATAGTTAGGAAAATTCTGGGGGAAAAAAGCTAATACTGACGCTCTATTAGATATTAAAATATATGATAAAGCTGTGGTAATTTAAGGTTTTCCTCTATTAAAAGCAATATAAAAATCAGTAACTGTAAAGGGAGTCCAGAGTTAAATGCATGCAGCATTATAACATATCATAATAGCAGGATTTAAAGTCTTTATTGCATGGTCCCAATATCGCTTCTGTTTTGTTTTGGTTCTGGCATGTGGGATCTTAGCTGCCTGGCCGGGGACTGAACCTGCATCTTCTGCACTGGAAGGCGAAGCCTTAACCACTGGGCCACCGAGGAAGTCTCCCTGAGGGCAGAATCACTGGCCAGAAGCAGCCTGTCAGCTAGGCGGAGAGCGGGCCACTGCCTGCAGCCACGGGAGAACCGGGCGCGCTCTTCGCCTCACCGCCTGCTGTCAGAGGAATCATGGGAATCACACGCCCAAACATTTTCAAAAGGTGAATATCAATATATTAGATGAATAGGTGAATTAGACTCATCTGTTGTGGGAGGAGGTTTTGAAGGCAAGAAACAAAAACAGAGCCCCCAGATGTTTGCTAAATTTTACAACAAAACATCGCAATCAAAATCAAAAGACAGAGAGATGGGGAACAATTCTTCACATATACAAACTCTCTACCAATCAACAAACAGAACAAAACACAGTGAGAAAAAGGAGAAAAAATAATAATGGGCTGTTGGCATTAACAAAAAGGCAAACTGCACTTAAACAGTTAAAAAGAAGCTACATATCCCCCATAACGAAATAACTGCCAGCTGAGATGCTGTTTTCCCATTGTTCACTTAAAAACAATAAGACACTGATAACAGACAACTAGGAGAATATATAGAACCCAGTTGATCTCATTTGAGGTCAGTATATCATTATTAAATAAAATAAAATTGCTCACATGCTGTGAGATGGGATTTTGCATGTGTCCAAAGCCTTAGTAAAATGATATTAGTGCTGACTTTGGCAGCTATACAAAGACTAGAAACAACCAATCAGTCAATAGACAGCTTCAGATAAATCACAGTGTATTCCCACAATGAAATACAGCATATCCATGAAGAATAAATTGGATCTATATGTCCTAATATGAAACAATTACCAAGACTGATTGTAAAATAAGAAGCAAATATGGATTACTCTATAGAACTCTCCCAACATAAAAAAATGCGTGCATGTAGTGTTATATGTTTAAAATATTATTGAAAGGATATATAAGAAAATGCTAAGAGGAGCTGCTTTAAGGAATGAACTCTAGGGGTTAAGAGCTCTAAGGGAACAAAGGATTTATCTTCTTATTATTCTCTTTGCATTTAGTTAAATTTCCAATCATCTATATAGATATTTTCTCAAAAAAACTCCAGCTAATTTTAAAATTATAGAAAAAAATCAGTATTTCCGTTTCCTTTCTACTCAAATTAATATAAAACATTCAATCCATAAAGCACGCTTTTAAATCAGAAGGCGATCTTCCACAATGTACTGCTTAAAATGCGTTCACATACATTATCTCAATGTTGAGTCACAACCACCCTCCCACATGGATCTAACCTTCTCTTTTATTGCAGAAGCTGAGTTTGTCAACTCATTCAAAGCCTGAGTCTCTGAGCTGTTTCCCACACAAGGAAAGGCTTTCCCAGGGTCACATGCCATTTCCAGAAGCCCTCTGGGTCTGCTGTGGCTGCGCTTCCACTGTGGAAGGAGGGCGTCTTCTCTCTCCCTCGCGTGGGGCTGCTCCAGCTTCCCCCGCGGGGTCAGCACATGTGGAGCCCAGGAATCCGCAGCCCACTCGTGCAGGGTAGGCTGGTTTCATAGCAAAGCAGAACCACAGCTTTGGAGCCTCGACGTCTACAGTCCCAGCACCTCACAGCCCTGTCCCCCTCTGTGTATCGGCCTCCTCCCTGCTCCCACCTGGACAAACAGCCTCTGGCCAAGATCTGCTCCTCCCGGCTGCTGCGCCTTCCCACCACGTTCCTTCTCCCCTGCTTTGCCACAGTGTCTGGGGCATCCTTTTCATGACCGACCCTCTCGGCTGTGTCCTTGGCTCTCCCACCTAACACAACACCTACAGCCACCTCCTCCATGACCTTCTCAGGCAGCGGAGAGATGCCCCTGCTGACGTCAGGGACAGATGAGAGGGCAGCCGCCCCTCTGCTTCCCTCTGCAGCCTCTTCCTTTTCCTTTCCAGCATATGCCACGCACGGACTGCCGTCACCCCGTCTCCTACCTAGCTCTTCCCTTCACACTCCATCACTGACTGAGAATCATACCTGCATCATTGCCTCCCTTTCTCTCATTTCCTCGCCCCTGTCAACTGTCTCCACCATCTTTTCTCTTACCTCAGTGTTCCTGTAGGTTACACATCAATCTCCAAGTCTAATGCCCTCCAACACAGTCTCAGTTAGCTACCTACCCTGGTAGTCCTGGTGGAGGCAACTTCAGTTGGAACTGCCCTTCCTCAGACATTAATCCCGACAACCAGAAAGAAAAGGACAAGCTTGAAAACTTCAGCAGAGAACAAGAAATTGTAAAAAGTGGTGTGGATCTTCCCTTCCCTCCTCACCTTGTGTCTTTTACTAGCTCTTTCCCCATCAGAATAAACTCCAAGAAGGTAGTGACTTTTGTCATTAAAAAAAAAAAAAAAAACTGGTATGGTAGATTTGTAAGGTACCAAATAGCCCAAAGAAAGGCAATGCCAAAGAATGCTCAAACTACCACACAATTGCACTCATCTCAAACACGAGCAAATTAATGCTCAAAATTCTCCAAGCCAGGCTTCAGCAGTATGTGAACCACGAACTTCCAGATGTTCTAGTTGGTTTTAGAAAAGGCAGAGGAACCAGAGATCAAATTGCCAATATCCACTAGATCATCAAAAAAGCAAGAGAGTTCCAGAAAAACATCTATTTCTGCTTTATTGACTATACCAAAGCCTTTGACTGCGTGGACCACAATAAACTGTGGAAAATTCTGAAAGAGATGGGAATACCAGACCACCTAACCTGCCTCTTGAGAAATCTGTATGCAGGTCAGGAAGTGCAGTTAGAACTGGATGGAACAACAGACTGGAACCAAATAAGAAAAGGAGTACATCAAGGCTGTATATTGTCACCCTGCTTATTTAACTTCTATGCAGAGTACATCATGAGAAACGCTGGGCTGGAAGAAACACAAGCTGGAATCAAGATTGCCGGGAGAAATATCAATAACCTCAGATATGCAGATGACACCACCCTTATGGCAGAAAGTGAAGAGGAGCTAAAGGGCCTCTTGATGAAGGCGAAAGAGGAGAGTGAAAAAGTTGGCTTAAAGCTCAACATTCAGAAAACTAAGAACATGGTATCTGGTCCCATCACTTCATGGCAAATAGATGGGGAAACAGTGGAAACAGTGTCAGACTTTGGTTTTGAGGGTTCCAAAATCACTGCAGATGGTGACTGCAGCCATGAAATTAAAAGACGTTTACTCCTTGGAAGGAAAGTTATGACCAACCTACATAGCATATTGAAAAGCAGAGATATTACTTTGCCAACAAATGTCCATCTAGTCAAGGCTATGGTTTTTCCTGTGGTCATGTATGAATGTGAGAGTTGAACTGTGAAAGATCATCAAAAAAGCAAGAGAGTTCCAGAAAAACATCTATTTCTGCTTTATTGACTATACCAAAGCCTTTGACTGCGTGGACCACAATAAACTGTGGAAAATTCTGAAAGAGATGGGAATACCAGACCACCTAACCTGCCTCTTGAGAAATCTGTATGCAGGTCAGGAAGTGCAGTTAGAACTGGATGGAACAACAGACTGGAACCAAATAAGAAAAGGAGTACATCAAGGCTGTATATTGTCACCCTGCTTATTTAACTTCTATGCAGAGTACATCATGAGAAACGCTGGGCTGGAAGAAACACAAGCTGGAATCAAGATTGCCGGGAGAAATATCAATAACCTCAGATATGCAGATGACACCACCCTTATGGCAGAAAGTGAAGAGGAGCTAAAGGGCCTCTTGATGAAGGCGAAAGAGGAGAGTGAAAAAGTTGGCTTAAAGCTCAACATTCAGAAAACTAAGAACATGGTATCTGGTCCCATCACTTCATGGCAAATAGATGGGGAAACAGTGGAAACAGTGTCAGACTTTGGTTTTGAGGGTTCCAAAATCACTGCAGATGGTGACTGCAGCCATGAAATTAAAAGACGTTTACTCCTTGGAAGGAAAGTTATGACCAACCTACATAGCATATTGAAAAGCAGAGATATTACTTTGCCAACAAATGTCCATCTAGTCAAGGCTATGGTTTTTCCTGTGGTCATGTATGAATGTGAGAGTTGAACTGTGAAGAAAGCTGAGCACCGAAGAATTGATGCTTTTGAACTGTGGTGTTGGAGAAGACTCTTGAGAGTCCCTTGGACTGCAAGGAGATCCAACCAGTCCATCCTAAAGGAGATCAGCCCTGGGATTTCTTTGGAAGGAATGATGCTGAAGCTGAAACTCCAGTACTTTGGCCACTTCATGCAAAGAGTTGACTCATTGGAAAAGACTCTGATGCTGGGAGGGATTGGGGGCAAGAGGAGAAGGGGACGACAGAGGATGAGATGGCTGGATAGCATCACAGACTCGATGGACATGAGTTTGAGGGAACTCTTGGAGTTGGTGATGGACAGGGAGGCCTGGTGTGCTGCGATTCAGGGGTTGCAAAGAGTTGGACACGACTGAGTGACTGAACTGAACTGCAATATAGAAACCAAAGATTTTCAGAGTAAGAAGAGGAATAAGAAGAGTTATCTCCATAACTCTTGGTTAGATTTCCTACCTTCCCATATTCCAGCTAACTCCTACTCATACAGATGACACTCAGCAATTCTGAAACCTATGTAAACCCTTCGTATAAGTTTGAGAGACAAGAAAGGAAGACAGAAATAATTTAGATAAAATATTTATTTACATTTTATTGGCTCTAATATGTCCTGCTGCTGCTGCTGCTGCTAAGTCACTTCAGTTGTGTCTGACTCTGTGCGACCCCAGAGACAGCAGCCCACCAGGCTCCCCTGTCCCTGGGATTCTCCAGGCAAGAACACTGGAGTGGGTTGCCATTTCCTTCTCCAATGCATCAAAGTGAAAAGTGAAAGTGAAATTGCTCAGTTGTGTCCGACTCCTAGCGACCCCATGGACTGCAGCCCACCAGGCTCCTCCATCCATGGGATTTTCTAGGCAAGAGTACTGGAGTGGGGTGCCATTGCTTTCTCCAAATATGTCCTGAGCCTCTATGAAATAATATCATTTTCTATTGTAGAAATGCAAAGGAGAATTTTCTCCAGTATTGTAGACAATAGCAAAGGAGAATTTTCTCCAGTATTATAGAAAATCCTGGAAAAGAAAATGGCAGCCGACTCCAGTATTCTTGCCTGGAGAATTCCATGGACTGGGGAGCCTGACGGCCTACATTCCATGGGTCACAAGGAGTCAGACATGACTCTGACTAATACACATTGTAGAAATAAAGAAAATATGCAGTGAAGAGGTGAAATGACCTTCATATCCAGGGAATAGTGGCCAAGCTGGATGTTCATCTAGGACTATCTGGGGCCAGTTTCTGACCATAGTTAATCTTAACAATTTTGTTTATGATTTGAAATCGATACAACTTTATGTAATCAATTTGTAATCAATATGACAACTTTATGCATGAAAATGGGTCCTCTCCCATGGATCAATAAACCAGAAACCCAAGTATCTTCCAGACATATCTGATTGATACTCCGTATTCACCCATCTGATCCATCCCTCTTCCACCACAACAAGGGAAAGTGGATAAAACCTGGAGACTATCGGCCCAATGCCTTGGGATTCTAGTGGACTCCACCATTGGGAGGCCTCCCACACCGTTTGGAAGGCAGCAGAGAGGTCATCTAGTGCTTCCGCAGCAGCTGAGGACCAGCGTCTTTAGCGAAGGGGGCCGTGAGGCTTTTCTGCCAGGAGGCATTGCTGGGTGACACCCCACCTCAGGACCGCAGGACCCCGAGATCTATGCAGAGGCCTCAGCACGTCAGGCCTGCTCAGAAAGGACCTGCTTATGGTTGAGACCATGGAGACCTCTGCCCTTCAGGATTGTCAGAAGGCAGCCCTGGTCCTTCACAGCCCCGGCTTCTGACGTTTGCCTGTCTCTAGTAACCCGCTCTTAAGACTTATTCTTCAAGATACCTCTCCACTGGCCTCTGACCTACTGTGGTTTGACTTAGGATTTCTCAGTCACAAGGGTAAATAACTGATACTTACAGTCATTCTGTTCCCAGACAGCTGTTCTTCATTCTTTCACTTTCAGCACAGCATTTAATGAATTACATGATATATTCAACACTTTATTGTAAAATGGACTTTTTGTTAGATGATTATGCACAACGGTAGGCTACGAGGAGGGCGTCCTTGGCGACTCAGACAGTAAAGAATCCGCCTGCATCCAGGAGACTGGGTTCAGTCCCTGGGTCATGAAGATACCCTGGAAAAGGGGATGGCAACCCACTCCTGAATTTTTGCCTGGAAAATTCCATGGACAGAGGATCCTGGCAGCTATAGTCCATGGGGTCAAGCAGCTAAACACAAACACACTCACATGGCTAATGTGAGTGTTCCGAGCAGGTTTAAGGCAGGCTAGGGTAAGCCATATTATTGGTAGGTTAGGTGTGTTAAATGTATTTTTGACTTCACAATATTTTCAGTTCACTACAGGTTTATCAGGATATAACCCCATCGTAAACTGAGGAAGATCTGAGAGTGGTACTTGGATCCTTGACTAAACTCCAACTGAAAAAAACGGCATATTCTATTTATGTCCTTAATCCTCAAGAAAAGAGTTTCTTAAGCAATGATAACCGAAGCCCATGTGTTAGACAATCTGTAAATAGTGGGACTAAAAAGGTGTTGTTCAACAGAAGTGTGTTTGAAATACATCTCGTCTTCTCGTTTCAGAACATGCATTTTGCATAAGTTAAAGAAGACTGGCGCCACTGTGCTGAGGAGCATGGCAGCAGCAGCGTGACTCAATGTTTTACCCGCCGCACAGGTTTCTTTTACTCGCTCAGTTCACCTGATCTGCATATTCTGGGTGTGAATTACGCCGTGAGAACGGCATGTCTAAGGCAAGAGCTGCCAGGATGGTGAACTTCCTCTCTGGAAGGACAGCAGAGAAAGACTGCATCTGGCCACCACTTCCCACAGGCTGGGCTTACTGCCTTTACACAGCCCCGGACGCCAAGGAATGCGAAAAGGCCTGCCAGGTAGATGAATCCTGCAGTTCATTATGCTCTCGTCATAAGGATGGTAAGATGAAGGAGAAGGTACTTTCCTTCGAAACAATAAGGCTTAAAAGATTTATTTTCTGCATTATTTCAGGAGGTAAAGCATTTCTCTTCCAGCCCTCTGAAGGATGTGTTTAAGTGAACGTCTAACACTGGCTCTTCTGTGCATTAGAAAACCATTTCTGCCAGGAAGCCTATTCTAACTCCAGTGATAGCCAGATCACTGTCCCCACTGGCTCCCTCCTCTAGATCCAAGCCAATAAGACCTTTGCATCCTCCTCGCTTGGAAAGCACCCCCTTTGCTGCCCTGTCAGATCCTCCTGGGTGCTAGGATCTACGTTCCCTCCTCTTTCCTTTTCACCCTCCCTCCGTCCTTCCTGCTCTCCCTCCTGCCCTCTCCCCACCATTCTCCCCTAGCTCCCTTTTTCCTCCCAGTGATCTTTCTGAGCATCTTCTATGTACAAATTGGTGTGATTAGGTGAGAGGATGCCCTACTGATCAAGATTCAGTGAAAGTGTTAGTTGCTCAATTGCTTCCAACTCTCCAACTCTTTGCAACCCCATGGACTGTAGCCCACCAAGCTCCTCTGTTCATAGCATTCTCCAGGTAAAAATACTGGAGTGGGTTGCCATGCCCTTCTCCAGGGGATCTTCCTGACCCAGGGATCAAACCCAGGTCTCCTGCACTGCAGGCAGATTCTTTACCATCTGACCCCTTATTGGAAAAGACAATCGAGAAGTCAGTGATTTGTGTAGTTTTGTGTGTGTTATACCAGGAATAGGGCTTCCCTGGTGACTCAGATAGTAAAAAATTCACCTAAAGTGTGGGAGACCTGCATTTGATCCCTGGGGTAGGAAGACCCTCTGGAGGAGGGCATGGCATTCATGCCAGTATTCTTGCCTGGAGAATCCCCATGGACAGAGGAACCTGGCTGGCGACAGTCCATGGGGTCACAGAGAGTGAGCACGACGGAGTGACTAAGCACAGCACAGCACCCGGGAATAAGACACGGCCCTTCGGGAGCACTCAGGAGGGGCAGTGTGGTGCCGCCCAGCAGATGGAATGTGAGCCATGTATGGAGTCTTGAATTTTCATGGTGCTCTATTTAAAAATTTAACATTAAATTAATAATATATATTCAAATATGCTCAAAATGTCACCATTTCATTAAAACTTATGTTACATTTCCTTTGTAGCCTTCACTTACCTAGCTGAAGAATACAGTTTCCAATTAAACCAGCCACCAATCAAGTGTTTAGCAGCCTCATGGCACGTAAGGCTACTGCCTTGGACAGTGATATCTGAAGAGATGGGAAAGCGCTTCCTAATGGAACCTGAGCTAGGGGGTGAGTGAGGAAGTGAGACAGGAGCAAGGAATGGAAAGGACACTCCAGGGAGAAAGAGATGCGTCGCTGAGCTGAAACACACAGGTGGAGAGCCCAGCAGGCTCAAGGTCACTGGTGGTATATCTGGGGGAAGGAGGGCAGGAAGGCTCAAGAATAATGACAAGTGGGAGCTAAGAAAATACCAGGTGAGGTCAAAATGAAGCATTTGTGTGGAAGAAATCTCAGCTTCCTGTTGCAGGCAATAGGGATTTCACATTTGTGATCACTGTGAAGTAACTTGGTCGAATGAGCATCTTTAGAAGGGTCTAGAAAGATACCTAGAGGACATAGGGAGAGTGAGGGAAGAGGGCAGAGCCAGAGGCAGGAGGTTCTCCTAGAAAGCTGCTGAAATCATCCAGGCTGGAGGTTAGGGCATACTCTCTAAGCCTGGGGTCAAAGGTTCAGAGAAATAGGTTCAAGAGAATTTAAAGGAATGAAAGCAAAATATTCTGATGGCTGGTCAGGTGCAGGGAACCTTGGTAAGTGTGTGTGTGTGACGTTCTTCGTTGAGATGGAACGCAGAGGAAGGCAGGTTCCATGGGAAGTTGTGAGTTCTCTTTGGAAGGTGCTGCTTCTGAGGTTTACATTGGTATTCTCGGGCGGCCGCAACATAATACCAAGCTCTGTGACTTAAACAACTGATACTCATTTCTCACAATTTCTGGAGGCAAGTCATCTAAGATCAAGGTGACTGGAGATTCAGTTTCCAGTGAGAGACTCTCCTCCTGGCTTGTAGATGGCCACTTTCTCACTGTGTCTTCAAAAGACGAAGGAGTGGAGGGAGAGAGAAAGCTCTCTGGTGTCCCTTCTTAAAAGGACACGAACTTACTGGATCAGGGACCTGCTCTTAGGCTTCACTTAACCTTAGTCACCTCCTTATAATCTTCACCCTTGCATATAGTCACATTGTGGGTTAGGGCTCCAACATATGAATTTTCAGGGGAAATCATTTAGTCCATACCAGGGAAGTTGAGAGCTGTCCAAGTGGAGAAGCCGCAGTGGAGGACTGGGGTCTGGGACAGAGGACGGAGGCCATGCCAGGAGAAGAGGCCTGCTCTGAGTAGCTCAGCTCTTCAAAAACTATCGAGAAATATCTCAAATGTGAGTTCCCTGGCATGCGAGGTATGCACATGCAGGCTGGATGGCCAGGGGGGATATTCGTGCTCTGAGGCCCAGAGATCTGTGATCCTTCTGGAGCTAAACTGAGGCTCCGAGGGCAGCAGGGAAGGCCCCAGTTCCTCTCCACGGAGACTGTGCCCCTGGCGGAGAAGGGCTGGGGAGGCTGCTCTGTCTGCACTGGCAGCCCTGCCTTCTCAAGGGGCTGCAGGCCACCGTGTTTCTTGGCCATCTACATGCCGTCCTTGGAGACCTTCCTGTCACATCTGTGCTGGCCATGAAAATGAGTATCCGAATTCCAGCCACAGGGGGCAGAGATGGCCAGGGGTCCCCGCTGCTGGCTCTGCAGCCCAGGCTCCACTTGGGCAGAGGCCACCCCACCACAGGGGCAGGCCACAGGGAGGCCAAGATCGGGCCTGCTCCCAGAAGCCTGGGGCCCCTCTGGCTCTGGCTGCAGGAAACCCCTCTGCTGGGAGCCAGCGTGAGGAACTCCGCCCATGGCAAAGGTCATGAGGAAGGAGGCTTGGCATACGCAAAGGCGTGATCAAGCCTCAGGAAACCCCCTGTTCCCGAGCATCTAACCCCAAAACCAGAGTCTGTTTTATGCTCTCATCTACACCTCTGACTTTACGGGGGGCTCTCTACATCACCATTTCTCTTGGAGAAGGAGTTAACTTGCAGCTCCAGTTAATAAAAATTCCTGGGTGTGACAAGAGTGTTTCAATTTACAAACTCCTCTGAAGGTCCTCTAGCCTCCCTGATCGGGTTCATCCAGTCACATGTGATTGTTTATAGCCTTCCAACTGTGAGAGGCACGAGATGCTTTAAAACTTTCTAAATACAGACTCCTTTGAGAAGTTAGAAGATTATTAGTATAGTATAGTGGGTTGATTAGAAATTACATTGGTGAAGGGTTTTTTCATTTGTCTTGCCAATAATGACTGCTAATTCCCTGCCCTGGGTGTGACAAGGGTGTCTCAGGTCAAACCTCTCCGCTGACAGACTAGCTTGTGTGACAGGATTATCCACACTCCTGCCACTAGGCACGTGATTGTTTACTATCTCTCAACCATAAAGAGCACAGAGAGTCTGGAGCATTTTGAGAGTCTTAATTAGCACAGGGCTTTTCTCATTGTTGAGTCAATGATTGCCACCAGGCTTCCATATCCTTAGGCATCTGGGAATATATTAATCAATGTATTTGGAATATAGAAAAGGAAATATAGTAGTTTTTGATGTTAGCAATACTAGACTTTTCGAGTTAATGAATTTTCTCTTTTGTTATAGACCACTGTACTTTGTGATAAATCACGGTGTCCTTGCTAGGTAAAAATGTAACTTTATCACTATCTTAAGATTAAATAGATCTTAAAGGGAACATTGGTGAAAGGTTTTCATTTATTGGGCTGATGTTTGCTGCTAAATCTCCATATTCCCTGCCCTTGTAATGAATATAACTAGCATATAGGAGAAATAAGTATTAACCTTTAAGATTAATCATGTTAACCTTCAGTTCAGTTCAGTTCAGTCGCTCAGTCGTGTCCAACTCTTTGTGACCCCATGAATCGCAGCACACCAGGCCTCCCTGTTCATCACTATCTCTTGGAGTTCACTCAGACTCACGTCCATCGAGTCTGTGATGCCATCCAGCCATCTCATCCTCGGTCGTCCCCTTCTCCTCTTGCCCCCAATCCCTCCCAGCATCAGAGTCTTTTCCAATGAGTCAACTCTTCGCATGAAGTGGCCAAAGTACTGGAGTTTCAGCTTTAGCATCATTCCTTCCAAAGAAATCTCAGGGTTGATCTCCTTCAGAATGGACTGGTTGGATCTCCTTGCAGTCCAAGGGACTCTCAAGAGTCTTCTCCAACACCACAGTTCAAACGCATCAGTTCTTCGGTGCTCAGCCTTCTTCACACTCCAACTCTCACATCCATACATGACCACAGGAAAAACCATAGCCTTAACTAGACGGACCTTAGTTGGCAAAGTAATGTCTCTGCTTTTGAATATGTTATCTAGGTTGGTCATAACTTTCCTTCCAAAGAGTAAGCGTCTTCTAATCTCATGGCTGCAGTCATCATCCGCAGTGATTTTGGAGCCCAAAAAACTAAAGTCTGACACTGTTTCCCCATCTATTTCCCATGAAGTGATGGGACCAGATGCCATGATCTTCGTTTTCTGAATGTTGAGCTTTAAGCCAACTTTTTCACTCACCGCTTTCACTTTCATCAAGAGGCCCTTTAGCTCCTCTTCACTTTCTGCCATAAGGGTGGTGTCATCTGCATATCTGAGGTGATTGATATTTCTCCCAGCAATCTTGATTCCAGCTTGTGTTTCTTCCAGCCCAACATTTCTCATGATGTACTCTGCATAGAAGTTCAATAAGCAGGGTGACAATATACAGCCTTGACGTACTCCTTTTCCTATTTGGAACCAGTCTTTTGTTCCATGTCCAGTTCTAACTGTTGCTTCCTGGCCTGCATACAGATTTCTCAAGAGGCAGGTCAGGTGGTCTGGTATTCCCATCTCTTGAAGAATTTTCCACAGTTTATTGTGGTCCACACAGTCAAAGGCTTTGGCATAGTCAATAAAGCAGAAATAGATGTTTTTCTGGAACTCTCTTGCTTTTTTGATGATCCAGCAGATGTTGGCAATTTGGTCTCTGGTTCCTCTGCCTTTTCTAAAACCACTTGAACATTAGGAAGTTCACAGTTCACGTATTGCTGAAGCCTGGCTTGGAGAATTTTGAGCATTACTTTATTAGCATGTGAGACGAGTGCAATTGTGTGGTAGTCTGAGCATTCTTTGGCATTGCCTTTCTTTGGGACTGGAATGAAAACTGACCTTTTCCAGTCCTGTGGCCACTGCTGAGTTTTCCAAATTTGCTGGCATGTTGAGTGCAGCACTTTTATAGCATCATCTTTCAGGATTTGAAACAGCTCCACTGGAATTTCATCACCTCCACTAGCTTTGTTTGTAGTGATGCTTTCTAAGGCCCACTTGACTTCACATTCCAAGATGTCTGGCTCTAGATGAGTGATCACACCATCATGATTATCTGGGTCTTGAAGATCTTTTTTGTACAGTTCTTCCGTGTATTCTTGCCACCTCTTCTTAATATCTTCTGCTTCTGTTAGGTCCATACCATTTCTGTCCTTTATTGAGCCCATCTTTGCATAGGTTAAGTAAATTCCTTTCTTAGTTGTAACACACTACACCTTCACCCTATAGGAATGCAACTTTATTTGGAGGGTGGTGCCTGATTTAAGAAAAAACACTCCTGGAAAAAATAAGTTTTCTGGTTAACTGACCGGTATCAGAAAGGGCCATTATAAAATGTCAGCAGGCCTCATGGCCAGAAGATGATGTTAAACCCATAAGACCTTTGTATAATTTTATATGAAGCACCTGACTGTGACAAGGGTCAGGTCTGCTGACGCCTGCATGACTCTGTATTCATCCCTATGTGTAACAAAAGGTATATAAGCAAACCTAAAAATAAAAGAAATGGGATCAGTTTCCAGAAAGACTGATTCTCCTGTGTCATTTCTTTCTTGTTCCCCGTTTTTCTGGCTGAATCCCCATCTGGTACGAGGGTACTCACCAAGCCTGCTAATTTTACTTGGGCTTCTAAGATTGGACTGGGAAGGCCTCAGTGCCTCCTCTCCTTTGGGAGAATGGAAAGACGCCTGTGGCCTACATAGGTGGTGATTGGTATTCCACATAAACCAAGTTATTCAGCCTCTTTTTCTCCACTAACTTTCCTACTACACTATCCATTTCTAGTCTCTCTATATATTTGTAATTAAATAAGTTTTTTCCTAGGATGCCTACTCTGTCCCCACCCTCGAATTACCCTGGATCCACTGGGGCTGGACCCCAGCACCCCTCCCCACCTCTTTTGTCTCCTTCCCTAGTCTCCTTCCAGCCGGCTCCCTCCCTCCATTCCTTCTCTCCCTCTGGTCCCCTAGTAAACCCTCCACAAGATTTCACCCATCTCCTGCTCCTCTTCTTAGAAGGCCCTGCCTGCCCAGTGTGCCCTTTTCCAGTTTCTTCTAGAGCACTGGCGCTTTTCATAGAAAGTAGTAAGAACATGCCAACTAAACCTTCGTCATAATTGCTGCATTTCCCTTAGCTTGTTATTTACTTTTCTTTCTGCTTGTGGTACTTTTTTTTCTTATTGTTGCTTCAGAAGTTTTTCATTTGTACAATAATCAAACCAATGTTCCCCAGGAAAACTCTCCTAACACCACCAAAACCTCAACTTTCCATGCTCTGTCGTGCCAGGCTGGTATTTGTCCCTGAACCAACTACCAGTACTCACTCAGCAGAGCCTGAAGTCAGCTCTTTAGCGAGGTCCCCTGCCCTCCAGAAGGCAGTTCTGCAATGCCCTCACCTTCCATAAGCATCATCTCCCTTCCTCCTCAAGAGGCTTATCTGGCATCTTTTCCAGATAATTATCATGTTCTTCCCAGGGGAGCTCCTGGTGCATTAATTTTCCCTAAAGCATTATAATTATAAAGCCCATGTGCATCCTGGAATCTGACAAATATTCATCTTGCTCCCTCTAGATTGATTCCATTGCTTTATTTTTACATGTGACTCTTCACACCATATGGAATATATTTTGGGGGAGAAGGGGATACTTTTGAAGCAACGTTTCAGATGAGTCCCTAATAAATGATTTCTAATTCGGTGTATATACACATATATGTGAGTATGTTATTAACAGTATTCATGATGCCATCATGCTGTGTCTTCAGCAGAGAATTGCAAACACTTGGCTTGTTTTTGCTGCTAAGCTGTGATGTGCCAGGCCTAGAAAGCTCGGATCCAGACCAGGTGCCCACTGAGGTAGGGCAGGCCCTGGAGGAAGCTGGCCGGCTCAGCCAGCTGGGTCTTCCTGTGCTGATGGGCGTCAGGCAGCAGCCCAGACAGGGCCAGCCTCAGGGAGCCCGGGCCCCTGGGAGAAGGTCTTGGCAGGATGTAGGAGCGCGGCTCTAGGGGCCCAGGAGCAACGGCAGACTGTGATCACAGAGGGCAGGCGGGGACGCCAAAGAACAGAAGACATTTCAGGGAGTGCTTTATGCATGGCAATTAAGCACCGCTGAATTACATGTTTGACTCAGAACGGTTCCCAGAAGTGAAAACATTTTTTAATTGACAATTCTGCTTTATCAGCCTCTTTCTGTGCTGTGAATTCTCTTAAAGAGGGTAGAAAGGGTGCAGCTACGGCTGGGAGCATTTTATCCATTGGTCCCAAAACTAATGATGTCTGCATTTATTTGGACTTCAAAGTTTTCCACTCATTGAAACCTAATCAAATTGTGTAGCTTATCAAATTATGTAATAGAGTTTTTATGTGAGGCTATACCAAGAAAATTCAGATCCTTAAAGAACAGAAAAATATTGTATGTGGAAAACGTGAACATTAACGTCACTAAAACTTGGTCAAGCAGAACTCTGGGACGGCCTTTGGTGCTTATCTGGGATCACTGTAGGATAAAAGAAATGGCTCGCAGGAGGAACCAGCCTGGCCAGCAGGCTTGGAACCCAGCCTTGAGAATGAGCCCTCACTCGTAATTAGCTGTGTGGCCTTGGACAGTGGCTCAGGCTTTCTGGTCTTTAGTTTCCCCTTTTACGATAAGCTCATGCTTGATTGCTAGTTCACTGTGCTCTGTTTCAGGGGCCTGGGAGGGACCTGGAACAGGCACCCAAGAAGCACTGGTTTCAACTAGTACTTGGCAGGTGGGAGAAGCTCAGTAAATGATCTGCCCACACTGTTGGCGTTATTTGCTCAGAAGCCTCTGCTGTGGTCAGTGGAGATGACTGTTGATGCGCCACACGGTGTTGCTTGGCTTGACTGGGGCTGGGGGATCGTAGTGGCTTCACTCGTCCCAGATGCCCCCACGGTGGCAGCTAAACGGCTGGAGATTCACCAGGTCTAGCTCTCCAGCACAGTATTCAGACTTCGTAAGACCAGCTGCTTCCAAGACAGCAAAAGGGGACATGACTGGGTCCCTTCAGGCCCAGCCCTGAACAGGAAATCCTGCTGAAGCCAGTTCTGTCAACCTGATGTCAAGGAGGAAAGGCAATGTACCCCAGCCCTTGGTGGGAGGGTCAGGCACGTGCAGGGAAAGGGCTGGATGCCGCTATCTGCATGCCCACGTCCCCACCACACGTACAGGTGACCCTGAGTTCTGACTGTTCAGTCACTATGTCCTGTCTGACTCTCGCAGTCCCATAGACTGCAGCATGCCAGGCTTTCCCGTCCTTCACTCTCTCCCAGAAAGTGAATGACAAGGTGTTAGTCGCTCAGTCATATCCGAATCTTTGGTGGGACTGTAGCCTACCAGGCTCCTCTGGAATTCTCCAGGCAGGAACACTGGAGTGGGTAGCCATTGCCTTCTCCATAGGGTCTTCCCAACCCAGAGATCGAGCCTGGCTCTCCTGCACTGCAGGCAGATTCTTTACCACCTGAACTACGGGGGAAGCCTGCACTCTGAGGACAAGGACATCTCTGAGGGCCATTACCCAGCCTACCACAGTTATCATTTCTGGTCCATTTACTTAAATATTTTTAATCACTTAGAACATATTTTGTAAAGAAGAATGCATTTACATAACTATGTAGCCTCTTTCTTCTGCTCTGTTAAGCTTGTTAAACATACACAGAAGTAAAAAAATGGCTCTGAGAGAATCCTCTCTGCAGAACATTCATAAACTTAGTCTTGGGGAGCAGAGAGAGACGGGGAGGAGGGGAGATGGCAGGACCTGTTGTGACTGGAGTGTGGGGAGGTGGAGTTCCCAAAGCCTCGTTGTGGGTACAAGCTGGCCCTCCCACCCAATGTCTCTGTGTCCCTCCCAGGCCCAAAGATGGGCAACCAATGAACGAAAGCTGTAATGCTGGCAGCCAACTCCCTTGCTCCCCGAGCAAATGTATCCAGCAGGGGCTTCCAGCAGAATGTGTGATTAAGGTACTTCAGAGGCTAAAATTGTGACAAATGGGAGGACTCGAGGAGGCATTTTCTTCATTCAAAGGCAGAACATAATTTCCTGAGATTTTATTGATAATCTAAGTGTAAAGGTTGTAGTAGAAATCTAAATGTTTATTCCTTTTGCTTTCCTATTACAAAGGAAGCAGAGAGAAGCCAAATATATCAATCCAAACTTGGCCAACTAAAGAGGTTCTTAAAGGTAGAACTGAATTATTAAACTGCATAAAAAAATTAGGGGGCAGAAAGTCAAAGACCAGCTCATATTGCAGACAGACCTACTGCATGTCCAGCGGTGGGAGCAGAACAGTAAAACTATTGAATGATTTTTCAAAAGGGGGCCGATGGCTAAGAAAAACACTTTCACAATAACCCTGTCATCTTATTTGTCTGCCCAAAGCTGGGACTTGGTGCCCTGCCCCATCTGTTTAGCGTAGCTCATAGCATGGACTTGGCCACTGACATCAGTGTAGAAACTACATGTGAGTGGGCTTAGCAGTGGGGCATCCTCCATGGGAACTTGATTTTCTGATCCATGGAGGCATGGAGACTTCCCAGACATGGGGACTTGACTTTCTGATCCAGGGAGGCACGGAGACTCCCCAGAGAAAGGCTGCAGGTTCTCCAGGGACCCTTAGGCTCCATGTGAGCAGCACCGTGGGGATTCAGGGCTCCTAGTCCAGCTTCATCATTCTCCGTGACATAGGGCTCTAGTCTTCATCTGACCTTCCACTCAGAGAGTTCTATGGGGTCGACTGATAAGTAGCCCACCCGATATCCCAGGCCCAGGCAGAGGATACAACGGTCAGACTCAAGCGTGTCCATCAGCAAGCGTGCCCAGCCATCTCTTCTGCTGCCTTCCTACTGCCTTTGTCTTTTTAGTGCTAGCCTGGCACGAGCTGCTCTGTCACCAGCTACACACGTAGCCCTCCTCTGTAGGTGACCCTGGGTTTCCAGTATTCACAAGAAAGGTGCGCCCGTTTGTACTAACACTAATATCCTGCTCCAGAGTAGACCAGATGATAAGTCAGAAAGAGAAACTACAGGCCTGGGTAACAGAGTTATTATCCCTTCTAATGCTAAATGCAAACCAGATGTTCTCAATCCACCAACATACTCCTTCTATCCTTGCTCTTTTTCCTGCAGTCCCAGGCTCAGAAACAAGGCATAGCCCCACTTAACAGCGCGTTCTCCATTGATAAAGGTGGAGGTGACCATCTAAAATGCTGAAGTGGCCCTATTACCATTAATTAGGCGAATGGCGTGGGTGTTGGCGCTGAGCAAAAGCAGTGGCTTAAGCATCATAAGTTCTAGAATTTTTATTCCAAACACAGTTCTGAGTCCATTTCCTTGTCTATAAAATGGAGATAAATTATCTTGGTCTCGATGGCTTCCTGCAGAGTGATACTATACTGAGAGTAGTGAGATTATTAAATGAAAGTTTCTTTAAAAAATGAGAAACATAATTATAGCCTTTATTGCAACACCTATGTGTTGCTTCTGTGTCAGACATTCCAAGATAGAAAAAGAAGTAAGAAATAGTTTGCCTCATTGGAGTCATGTTCCATGATTGACCAAAGAGCCTAGAACCCAGTTATTCTTCAGGAAAATTCCCTGAGTGTCAGAAGAAGGTAAGGACTCCAAGGAGAGGTGCATTCGTGATCTTGTAAACACCAGCGAGCCTCGCCAATTATGCCATAATGCAGTTTGTTGACACTAGGAAAAAGCTCTTTCAAACTGACTGGCTTGCCAGCTCCAGCCAAGGTCACCACAGTCTCCTTTCTCCCCAGTTCTCCCTCTTAAAAATAAAAAGTACTGGAGCGAATGTAAAAAATCAGACATGAAAAATTAGACACAAAATTAGCTGTGACCCAGTAATTCTACTTCTTAGCATATAACCCAGAGAACTGACAGTGAGCTCTCAGATACAGTAGCTTACCTTGGCTCATTGCAGCGTCATCCACAATAGCCCAAAGGTGGAAGCAACCCCAGTCCCATCAACAGACGAATGGAAAACAAAACGTGGCACACACACACAGCAAGCTATTATTCAGCTTTAAAAGGAAGGAACAACAAACAAACTGAAGAAGAAAAAACTCAAAATAAAAAGGAGGGAAACTGACACACGCTACAGCCTAGAGGAGCCTGGAACCAGAGCTTCAGGTTGAGAAGCGGAAAGATGCGGACGCGGATGCTGGCGACGCCTGCGCGGGTCGCTGAGGAAGGCCTTCTCATCTCTCCTCGCTCTTCTCGGGAACTCTGCGTTCAGATGGGTGTATCTTTCCTTTTCACTTGGCCTTTAGCTTCTCTTCTTTTCTCAGCTGTTTGTAAGATCCCCCTAAGTCAGCCGGTTTGCCTTTTTGCATTTCTTTCTCCTGGGGAGGGTCTTGCTCACCAGCCCCTGTGCAATGTCACAAATGCCTATGCACAGTTCTGCAGGCACCCTGCCTATCAGACCTAAGCCCTTGAATCTACTTGTCACTTCCACCACACAGTTATAAGGGACCTGATTTAGGCCATACCTGAATGGTCAATACCAGCCACTGAATGGTTGAGCGGTTTTCCCTACTTTCTTCAGTTTAAGTCTGAATTTGGCAATAAGGAGTCCATGATCTGAGCCACAGTCAGCTTCCAGTCTTGTTTTTGCTGACTGTATAGAGCTTCTCCATCTTTGGCTGCAAAGAATAGAATCAATCTGATTTCGGTGTTGACCATCTGGTGTTGCCCATGTAGACAGGTAGAGTCATGTAAAGTCATGTCTTGTCTTGTTAGGAAAGGGTGTTTACTGTGACCAGTGTGTTCTTTTGGCAAAACCCTGTTAATCTCTGCCCTGCTTAATTTTGTAGTACAAGGCCAAACTTGCCTGCTACTCCAAGTAATTCTTGACTTCCTACTTTTGCATTCCAGTCCCCTATGATGAAAAGGACTTCTTTTGGGGGTGTTAGTTCTAGAGGGTTTTGTAGGTCATCAAATAACCGTTCAACTTCAGCTTCTTTGGCATTAGTGGTTGGGGTACAGACTTGGATTATTGTGATAATGAATGGCTTGTCTTGGAAATGAACAGAGATCATTTCTGTCATTTTTGAGATTGCAACCAAGCACTGTATTTCTGGCTCTTCTGTTGACTGTGAGGGCTACTCCAATTCTTCTAGTGGATCCTTGCCCACAGTAGCAGATATAAAGGTCATCTGAATTAAATTCACCCATTCTGGTCCATTTTAGTTCACTGATTCTTAAGATGTCAATGTTCACTCTTGCCATCTCCTATTTGATCACTTCCAATTTACCTTGATTCACGGACCTGACATTCCAGATTCCTCTGCAAAATAGTCCTTTACAGCATCAGACTTCGCTTGCATCACCAGTCACATCCTCAGCTGGTGCTGTTCTGCTTCGGCTCTGCCTCTTCATTCTTACTGGAGTTATTTCTCCACTCTTCTCCAGTACCTTATTGGGCACCTACCAACCTGGGGCTGACTTCAGTGTCATATCTTTCTGTCTTTTTACACTGTTCATGGGGTTCTCAAGGCAAGAATTCTGAAGTGGTTTACCATTCCCTTCTCCAGTAAAAAAAGGGCAGAACTAAAGGACAGAACCAGTGTGGACCTAACAGAGGCAGAAGATGTTAAGAAGAGTTGGCAAAAATACAAAGAAGAACTATACAAAAAAGATCTTAATGACCCAGATAACCATGATGGTTTGATCACTTACCTAGAACCAGACATCCTGGAGTGTGAACTCCAGTGGGCCTCAGGAAGCATCACTATGAACAAAGCTAGTGGAGGTGATTGAAGTTCAATTGAGCTATTCCAAATCCTAAAAGATGATGCTGTGAAAGTGCTGCACTCAATATGCCAGCAAATTTGGAAAACTCAGCAGTGGCCACAGGACTGGAAAAGGTCAGTTTTCATTCCAATCCCAAATAAAGGCAATGTCAAAGAATGCTCAAACTACCACACAATTGCATTCATCTCACACACTAGCAAGGTTATGCTCAAAATTCTCCAAGCCAGGCTTCAACAGTACATGAACTGAGAATTTCCAGATGTTCAAACTGGATTTAGAAAAGGCAGAGGAACCAAAGATCAAATTGCCAAGATCTGTTGAATCATAAAAAAGCAAGAGAGTTCCAGAAAAACATCTACTTCTGCTTTATAATCTATGCCAAAGCCTTTGACCATGTTGATCACAACAAACTGTGGAAAATTCTCCAACAGATGGGAATACCAGACCACCTTATCTGCTTCCTGAGAAATCTGTATGCAGGTCAAGAAGCAACAGTAAGAACCAGACATGGAACACGGACTGGTTCCAAATTGGGAAAAGAGTATGTCAAGGCTGTATATTGTCACCCTGCTTATTTAACTTCTATGCAGAGTACATCATGAGAAACGCTGGGCTGGAAGAAACACAAGCTGGAATGAAGATTTCTGGGAGAAATATCAATAACCTCAGATATGTAGATGACACCACCCTTATGGCAGAAAGTGAAGAATTAAAGAGCCTCTTGATGAAACTGAAAGAGCAGAGTGAAAAAGCTGGCTTAAAACTCAACATTCAAAAAACGAAGATCACAGCATCCGGTCCCATCACTTCATGGCATGTAGATGGGGAAACAATGGAAACAGCGATAGACTTTATTTTGGAGGGCTCCAAAATTACTGCAGATGGTGACTGCAGCCATGAAATTGAAAGATGGTTTCTCCTTGAAAGAAAGTAAGTAAGCATTAGTCGCTCATTCATGCCCAACTTTTTGCGACCCCATGGACTGCAGCCCACCAGCCTCCCTTGTCCGTGAGATTTTCCAGGTAAGGATACTGGAGTGGGTTGCCATTTCCTTCTCCAGGAGATCTTCCCAACCCAGAGACTGAACCTGGGTCTCCTGAACTACAGGGAGAATCTTTACCGACTAAGCTGCAAGGGAAGCCCTTGGAAGAGAAGCTGTGACCAACCTGGAGAGCATGTTAAAAAGCAGACACCACTTTGCCAACAAATGTCGGTCTAGCCAAAACTATGGTTTTCCCAGTGGTCATTTATGGATGTGAGAGTTGGACCATGAAGAGGGCTGAATGCTGAAGTGTTGATGGTTTTGAACTGTTGTGTTGGAGAAGACTCTTGAGAGTCCCTTAGATTGCAAGGAGATCCAACCAGTCCAGTCTGTCCTAAAGAAAATCACTCTAGAATATTCATTGGAAGGACTGATGCTGAAGCTGAAACTCCAATACTTTGGCCACCTGATGCGAAGACCTGACTCACTGGAAAAGCCCCGATGCTGGGAAAGACTGAAAGCAGGAGGAGACGGGGCTGACAGAGGATGAGAAGGCTGGGTGGCATCACCGACTCGATGGACATGAGTCTGAGCAAGCTCCGGGAGTCGGTGATGGACAGGGAGGCTGGCGTGCTGCAGTCCATGGGGCTGCAAAGAGTTGGACACGACTGAGCGACTGAAGTGAACAGACACTTGCGCATCAATGTGAATGTGCTTAATTCCATGGAATTGTGCACTTAAAATGGCAAATGTTATGCATATTTTACAACAATAAAGCAAATCAAACATAGAAAGCCTCTGAAAGTTGGAGAGAATAAAGCAACTTCCTAGAGACTTTGGGACCTGAAGAGCAACATGGCAGGGAAGCTCCTGGATTTCTCTATATGTTAGCCAGGGCATGTGAGAATCCTGTGATCTAGAAGCTACCAATAGGTACAGACAAAGAAGCCCCATGTGAGGCCTAATTACCGTAGTTGTGTGGATGGGATAGTGGCAACCTAACAGAGCATAGAGGTTTTTTGAAAATAATTGTTCTACTTTAGCCAAACAGCAACAGAAACTATGCTCATTCCCCAACTGTCACCACAGTCTGCCAAATGGAAAGCTAGACTTCCACTCCAAACTCATTGACAACCAGGTACTTCATCCTTCTCTCACCCACCCCCATCCTCATATGGGCAGGGCCTAGGGGAGTTGAACATTTGCCCTGATCTGGATCTGTGCACTACATACAACCGGGATGGAAAAAAAAAAAAATGAAGAAAAAAAAGAGAGAGAAGACAGAATTGGCTCCAGAAACTCAAGGCAACACCCAAATCCCCCGGATACGATAGCACTACCGTCAGCAGCTCAGTATTGTACTGCATTAGTTTACCAAAGGCTGCCAGAATGAAGCTCCACAAATTGATGGCTTAGGATAATAGAAATTAGAAATTTATTGTCTCCCAGTTCTGGAAGCTAGAAATCTGAAATCAAGATGTCAGTGGGCTGATGCTCATTCTAAAACCAGTAGGGGAGATCCTTCTTTGCTTCTTCCTAGTTTCTGACCATCCTTGGCATTGGTTGGTTGGAAGCTGCAGAACTCACATCTCTGCCCTTGGAATGGAATTCTCCCTGTATCTTCATGTGGCCATCTCCTTTTAAGAACACTGGTCACATTTGATTAGGAGCCTATCGTACTCCAATCTGACTTCATCATAACAAATCGCATCTGCAACAACAGTATTTCCAAAGAAGCTCCCACCCAGAGGAAGTGGGGGCTAGCATTCCAATGCACATTTTCTGCAGGGGGACAGGACTCAGTTCAACTCATTCCAGGCGCCAGTGTCAACTTCGCTTTTGATTTTATGTTGTTCAGTCACCAAACTGTGCTGGCCTCTTCACGACTCGCGGGCTCCAGCACCGTGCTCCCCCGCCCCTCACCATCTCCTGCAGTTGCCCGAGTTTATGTCCATTGACGGTGATGCCATCTAAGCGTCTCATCCTCTGTCACCCTCTTCTCTTCTGCCTTCAATCTTACCCACCACCAGGGTCTTTTACAGTAAGTCAGCTGTTCACATCAGGTGGCCAAAGTATTGGCGCTTCAGCATCAGTCCTTCCAAAGAGTATTCAGGGTTGATTTCCTTTAAGATTGACTGGTTTGATCACCTTGTTTTCCAAGGAATTCTCAAGAGTCCTCTCCAGCACCACAGTTTGAAAGCATCAGTTCTTCAATACTCAGCCTTCTTTTGTAGCTCAGATGATAAAGAATCTGCCTGTGATGCAGAAGACCTGGGTTGAATCCTTGGGTCAGGAAGATCCCCTGAAGTAGGAAATGGCAACCCACTCTGGTATTCTCACCTGGAGAATTCCATGGACGGGGAGCCTGGCAGGCTACAGCCCATGGGGTCTCAAAGAGTTGGACACACTGAACAACGAACACAGCCTTCTTTATTGTCCAGCTCTCACATCCGTACATGACTGCTGGAAAGACCATAGCGTTGACTATGCGAACTTTTGTCAGAAAAGTGATGTCTTTGCTTTCTAACACACTGTCTAGGTTTGTGAAAGCTTTCCTGCCAAGAAGCAATCATCTTATTTCATGGCTACAGGCACCATCCACAGTGATTTTAAAGGCCAAGAAGAGGAAATCTGTAACTGTTTCCACCTTTTCTCCTTCTGTGTGACATGATGTGATGGAACCAGAAGCCATGATCTTAGTTTGTTTTTTTTAATATTGAGTTTTAAGCTGGTATATATTGAGTTTTAAGCTCCACCTTCACCCTCATCAAGAGGCTCTTTAGTTCCTCTTAGCCATTATAATAGTATCATTCACATATCTGAGGTTGTGGACATTTCTCCCAGCAATCTTGATTCTAGCTTGTAACTCATCCAGCCCAGCATTTTGCATGATGTGCTCGGTGTGTAAGTTAAAGAGAGTAATAATAAAAAGGCTTGCCATACTCCTTTCCCAATCCTGAGCCAGTCAGTTGTTCCATCCATGGTTCTAACTGTTGCTTCTTGACCCACATACAGGTTTCTCCAGAGATAGGTAAGATGGTCTGGTATTCACATCTCTTTAAGAATTTTCCACAGTTTGCTATGATCCACAGTAAGGTTTTAGGGTATTCAGTGAAACAGAGGTAGATGTTTTTCTGGAACTCTCTTGCTTTCTCTGTGATCCAGCGAATGTTGGCAATTTAATCTCTGGTTCCCCTTCCTTTTCTAAACCCAGCTTGAACATCTGGAAGTCCTAGTCGTCCTAGTCCACGTAATGCTAAAGCCTGGCTTGGAGGGTTTTGAGCATGGCCTCACGAGCGTGGGAGATGACAGCAGTTGTCCAGCGGCTTGAACATTGCTTAGTACTGCCCTTCTTGGGAATTGGGGTGAAGACTGGCCTTTCCCAATCCTGTGGCCACTGTTGGGTTTCACAAATTTGCTGACATATTGATTTTATGGTGCAGTTATATAAAATCATCATTGGGGAAAGCTTGGTGAAAGGACATGGGACTTTGTACCATTTTGCAACTTCCTGTGAGTCTTTAATTACATCAAAGTGACAATTTATAAGAAAATGATTTTGCTTGCTAATCAGAGATCAAGTGGGCAGTGGTGGGAGGTCTTACCCCATTTGCCATATTCACTGAAATATTTTGGGGCTTTACATTCCCAGCTGTTTCTGACAGGGAATAAATTCTCTCCTGTATTTTTCCTGTGGTTTTCCCTAAGTGTTTGATAAAGATATAGCATATTTTTAAATAAGCTGGTCAGGAGCTTTTAGACTGATGACATTTCTCATTGCAATCTCGCTTAAGAATTTCACAAATAAATCATCAAGCCTTTTAGGAAATGATGGTCAGCAATTACTCAAACCTACAGAGAGGAGAAGCTACTATAATTCTAAAAAATGTTCACTCCTTCCTAACCTCGAGTTACTGTGGTATGGGTTTGGAAAAATGGTGACATTTTCTTGACCTTTATTTAGGAAAAGCTAGGGAAATCATTCATGATTTCAAGCTGCTGTGTTTTGTGGTTCCCTCAGGTTCCTGGCAATGGTCTGGTAGGAACGAGGAGCACAGCTTGGTGGAGAGGAGCCCTCTGGAGAAGGACCGTGGAGCCCAATCTTCTCTGTTCTCCCTTGCACTCAGGGGGATGGGGCCCGCAGGGCTAATCACGGGGAAGCTGAGCGACAGTCCAGAGCCCTGGGGGCACTGTCCACGCCACGGCCTCAGATCGTGTCTGAAAGCTGGAGTTCTATGGTGCAGGCCGGCCATGAAGCCAGGCAGTAGCAGCTATGAGGAAAGCCTGACAGCTCTGGTAAAATCCTGACCCACATGTTGGGGGAGAGAGAAGTAAGGGCATTGTATCATACTTCCTTGCTGTGGACCGAATCATCACTGATTTAGCAGCATGACCCGTGTCTGTTATCTCATAGTTTCTGTAGGTCTGGAGTCTGGGTGGGGCCTCTCTCCAGGTGTTGGCTGGAGAGTGTTCCCATCTGGAACTTGGGGTCCACTCTCAAGTTCATACGTTTGTTGGCCAAATACAGTTTCTTGCAACCGTAGGACTGTGGTCCCAGCTTTCATGCCAGCTAGAGGTTATCAGCCAGAGATTGCTCTTGGCAACTAGAGGTCTCACTTAGCTCACTACTGGGCCCCCTACTCCACACAGGCTCTCCCACAATACGGCAGCATATATTCTCAAACACAAGCAGGAGGATCTCTAGCATGCTAGGAATCTCTCTTCAGGAAGGGCCCAGTCCTTTTCAACGGCTCAGGTGACCCTCTTTTTGACTATTCAGAATCAACATTAGGGATCTTAACTTCATCAGAAAACTGACCTTCACCCTTGAAATGCCTAATCACAGAACATAATGTTAATATCATCATGTTAACACTCTTGCCTCTACTCAAAGGGAGGGGGCTATTGGGTATGTGTATATCAGAGGAAGGAAATCTTGGGGGCCTCAGAATTCTGCCTACTGTAGGTGTGGGACCATAGGTGGAGGGCTTGAGACGCTTGGTCGAGCGCTGGCTAGAGTCCAGGACAGGAAAATTGCAAATTCTCTAGCAGAAGATGGAAAGGAAAATAAGTTACAGCCCAATTCTACATTAACCCAATGCAGAATGGGGTAGGGAAAAGCTAAAACTCAGGCCCTCTGCAGTACCTCAGGTCCCAAGGCAGGTGGATGACAGACACAAAGGGGTATTGAGGAGCCTCGGGTCCTGAAGGTAGAAGGGCACAACTGGACCCGGGGCCACACTGGAATTTAGCACAGAAGCCACCAGACCTTCTCAGAAAGAAAGAACAGCCATTTTCCAACAATGCTGATAGAAGAAGGCGCCGTAATTCTCAAAAAGGGCTGCTTGTCGCTACTGTCTGCTTAGTGTGACCTGAAACTGGAGACACAGCGACGTTTCGACCCACGCCGGGAAAGACATGTGCTGGCATTCTTCGTACCAGCCAGAACTAGCTCGGGCACAGGCTGGCTGGGGCCCACAAATGGCAGAGGATGAGGTAGGCTCATCACAGATACTGGGAACTGGGAAGGCCAGGAGGATCAGAAACAGCTTCCCTGAAAGGGAGCTCTCTTGGTCTCATAGATTTTGGGATCGCCTTCTTCATCCCCACCACACTGAGTCCATGTGGAAAATGATGCCCTGTTTTGAATTACACACAGGCCTGGTGTGCTTAGGTCAGCAACATAGGCATCTGGGCAGTCAGGTGTGGCAGGGGCCAGAGATGGCAACAGATGGCCGAGGGGATGTCTGCACTGAGCTAGGAACCTCAGCTAAGAGAATATGATCACCCCCAAGCTTAGTTTCACATTTATAAACCAGAGACAATATGTATTTTAAAGCAAAATGCTTGCAAACATGGTCAGGAAGCTGAAGACCATCACACATGGAGGAGTCGCTGTCACTGTGATGACCTGCTACCATGCGGGCAGCTTTGGTGTCTAGAGACGGTTTTCCTTCACATGCAGACGAACTGTCCTGCAGCTCCATTGACCTTATATGTGACTAAGCTGAACGCAAGCCAACATGTTTCTTTCCACATCCCGGGGCCAAATATTTAAGGCTGGAAAGTACACTTTGCTGTCTCCAGGAATTAAGATGGGTGAGACAAAGGGGAATCCACATTCAAGGCAGGGCTTCCCTCAGATCTGAGAGCTGGCCCTCTGTCTGTCTCCTTCCCACTCCTGGGCCCTTAGTTCCTCAGCTAAGGCAGAGGCTGGGAGTGAGGCTGGGAGAAAAGAGAACACGGAGAAGCCACAGGCGCAGAACGCGCGGCACCAAGAGCAGGAGAGGGGCCTACTGGGGCAGAATCGGCAGGCCTCCTCCCAGGGCCCAGCGGCTGTCACTCCTATCCCTACTCCTCAGCGTCCTAACCCCAAAGAAATGCCCCCAGATTGTTCCTGCCGAGACAAGAAAGCCAGTACAGACCAGGGGCCAACGGGGGTCTCTGAAGAAGGAGTAAAGGCAAGGTCTCCAAGTCCTGGAATGTGCAGGGTGAAACACTGGGGAAAAGACAGGAAATGTGAAAAGGGAAGCTAGCCATGTGCATTCAGCGTCACTCTGCTGGATGAATCCTCAGCGCAGCAGAGTCACGTGTGAGGGCCGCCAGAGGAAACCAAGGGGAGTTAACTCACCACCTGCACTCTTCTGCTGGGGCTGACATTACAAGACATGTCCCACCGGGTGGCTTTAACAACACAGATTTATTTTCTTACAGTTCTGGAGGCTGGAAGTCTGAGATCAGTGTGCTGATAGGTTTGGTCTCTTCTGAGTTTCTCTCTCCCCCTCACTCTGGTTGGGAGTCTGCCCTCTGTGCCCCCACATGGCCTTCCTTGTGTGTCTCTGTCCTCTTCTTACAAGGAAAGCGGTCATATTGGACTAAGGCCCACCTCAGCCTAAGGGGATCTGCACTGAGCTAGGAACTGCACAGTTAGGAGAATATAGTTGCTCCTGAGCTTAATTTCATATTTATGAACCAGGGATATTGCAGGTTTTAAAAGAAAATGCTTGTAAACATGATAAGGAAACTGTAAACCATCACAGGTCACTCTAATAACATTCTAACGCATGGGCAGCTTTGGTGACTAAGGATAGTTTCACTTCACATGCAGACAAACTGTCCTGCTGCTCATGTGAGTAACTAAATGCAAGCCACCACGTTTCTTCCCAAGTCCCGGGACCAGGGTATATGAGGCCCTGGGCTGCGCAATTACCTCTCTAGAAACTCTGTCTCCAGCACAGTCACATTCAAGGTACCAGGGGAGGATTAGGACTTTAATACGAGTTGTTGGGGAGACACAATTCAGTCCATAACACAAGCCCAGTTCTGAAAGCACTGAGCCAGGACACACAGCGCCAGTCGGCAGCTCGCCCCACACAAGTTCAAGCCCCTTCCCTCTGACATCCAGGGCCCTTCAGAAAATGACAGGAAGCTGCTTGAAAGTGGAGCGTGTCTGGTTGCCTGGAGAAATGATGCTCCAAAGGTCTATAACTGTAACCATGGTAATGTGCCCAAGAGAGAACTTCATGGAACGATAAGAGGGAAGAAACCTGGAGGTCAGTTTGCTAAAACACCCAGTGTGACATACAGTTGGCCTGGTCATTCCTCACGGATAGGACTCCAGGGTGGGAGCAGCGAGGTGGAGCCACCATCTACCTAGCTGAGCAAGGGGGAAGGCTATGAGTGGGGCCTCAAGTCTGTGCCCTCAGAGGTTCCTGCTCTCTCATCAGACCCCAGGAGGGACCACCAAGAGGCATGAATGGTTGTCAGCACTTGGGAGTCATCCTTAAATTCAAAGTAGAGACTTATGTTGAGAATTTTTCAACTCAGAGAAGACCAGTGGGAGGGATGACTTGCCCTCCTTAATGGGATACCCCACAGATTGTCCTGGTCCTAGTCAGAGAGATGCGCTGGGTGGGGAAAACACGCAGATGGGGAGGCGTGGTGGCCACACTGAACCAGAGACGGGTGACGTATGTCAGTAGGGCCCAGAGCATTGTCGGGACATAATTGGGCTGACAAACCAGGGCAACAGCCACAGTCTCTCCTCTTGTGGAATAACTTGGAGCTGGATTAGAAAGACCAGAGAGGCCACGACGTCTGTGTCAACAGGGAGCAGAGGCCACGGCCTTTCCCAGCACTCACTAGCGAGGGAGCGGTGTGGTCAGCCTGCAGAGCCGCGGGGTGCTGGGAGCACTCACTCTGCTCCCAAGGGCCCACACCCGTCTCCAGGCCCTCTGGTCAGAGGAGGGCCACTGAATCCTATACCCAGGCCTCCACCCCGAGCAGCCCCACGGCAAAGGGAACCCCAGAAATGGATCTCCTTCCAGCTGTGGGGTGGAGCCAGGTTTTCCTGTGCTCAGACTGAAACATGGGGGCCCATGGGGGGAATCTCAGCTTGAAAATAACCAAGTGCCCAAAGCGGCATGTCTCCTGTGTGTGTCTACTGCGAGCTGGACTCGTGCAGAAGAATCAGGCCTAATCTCTGGACCAGCCTGAATGGGGAGGCCTCATTCATGGCCCCACCACACGCAGAACTTCCAGGGCTATGCCTTCGGCATCTCTGGCAGGAATGGGCCAGATGGAGTCCATGTGAGGCTGCCGCTTCTGGAGCTGAGGCCTGCCAGAGCCTGCAGGCAGTTGGGTCGGGAGGGATGGCAGATGAAATGCGGGAAGCAGAGACTAGTGGGATCCCCTTGGGGTGCACTGGTCCAGCAGGACCTCCTGGACTCACTCTGACGTCGAGTGGGAGAGGCTGGAGTAGAGGGGCGGCAGGCCTAGAGAGCTCCACCCAGTGTTGCAGCTTAGCGAAGGTGACCTGACATACACAGATACCCCAGACACAGCCTAGGAAGTGATCACTCCTTCTAGGAGGACAGAGTACAGGAGCTCTGAGAACTCAGCTCTAGGGGACTCAAGTGCGCTTTGAAAGTGGGACCCAGGAGTCAGGAGGCCTCCACGGAGGTGATGGCCGCTGGGGTAGTTTGGGAAGCAAGGTGGGGTCATGGGTACTGGGGCCAGATGCAGCTGGCCCCGGGGACAGGCTCTACGCGGAGCCACAGGCAGCAGCCCAGAACAGGAGCCAGGAGCGGGCAGAAGGCACCCCCACCTGCAGAGCTCGGCGAGAGCTGGGAATGCAGAGATGAGCCTTCTGTTCCCTCCCCCAGGGCAAATAACCAGACATAAAAAATGTTTTACAGGCTATGAAGTTTCCTACTCCCGTGTGTGAAATTAAAGTCTCTGGACTGGAGTCACAGTATCTTCTTTTAAGATCATGTTTCAGATGGTCCATTTCAGGTCTTGAACTCCCCATGATACCTTACTTTATTTTTCCCCAATTTTTTACAACACTATATAAATATTAAAACATAAATGAGGCTCAGATCTCCTTTCATTATTCATCAACTGTAGCTGGCTTACAACTTGAGGGGATTATCTTTTGCCTGTAGCTCAAATAAGGTTGAACCTCCCTCTCTTTGTCTTCTCTCCCTCACTATCTCTTTCCTTCCTCCTCCATCCTCCTTTCCATCATTCCTCCCTAATTTTTCATTTTTTATTGCTTCTTATACCCCTAAATTAAAAAAAAAAAAAAGCAGCTCTAAAGGACATCTCTGGTGGCTCAGTGGTAAAGAATCTGCCTGCCAGTGCAGGAGACACAGGTTCGATCCCTGGATTGGGAAGATCCCCTAGAGGAGGGCATGGCAGTCCATGATGGCATTCTTGTCTGGGAGGTCCCATGGTGGGCTACAGCGCACAGGGTCACAGGGTCAGGCATGACTTAGCAACTGAACGGCAGCAACTGAAGAAACGCCTCAGGCACGTGGATGTTAGACCATGATGGACTCTTTGCAAGACTGTCTTCTTCCTCCCGCGCTCCTGTCCATCCTTAGTTGTATCTGGTGGTCTTAGCAAAGCATGTTATTTTGTCCTTTGCTTTTTCCACCTGATAACATCATAAAGATGCTTTCCACTTTGCCAAATTGGCTCTCCTGTGATCGTGTTATCCTGCTATGTAACAAGCCTATGGTTTCCAAGGAGTGGACTGAAGTCCATTTTGGTGAGAGGAAAGCCTTGAGTGGTGCCCAGATGTTAGGAGCTGTGGAAGAAGGCCTCTCAGCCTGATTTGGAGCTGCCGAGAGCTGCCCTTCACATCCTTGTGGGCAGTGACGGCCAGGTCCAGGAGAGTTCCTTTGCCTTTTAGGCTCCAACCTCTTAATGCGCCTGCAGTGACTTGAATTCTCTCTCGAGAGGCAGAGCACACAGAGTGGAGACTGAAGCGGCATTTCCCTAATCACCTCTCATCCCTTCTACCCGAGCGGTAGGGCACCCTTATCTCCATCTACACCTCCCGCCTGGACTAGGTCACCAGACTGGCAACACGGAGATTTCAGGGCTCCTCATAGGAAGACCTCTAGAGAGCCGCTCACAAAGGGAAGCAAAGCAGCATTCTGCCATTTGCACCTAATACCCAGATCCACAGTTTCAGTGTAGCCCCTTAAAATGCTGTGCCGGGGGCGGAGGGGCTCCCCTGCTGGCTCAGGGGCCATCAGTCCACCTGCCAATGCAGGAGACACAGGTTTGAGCTCATTCTGTGAGGGATCGTCCCACATCTGGGGCAACTAAGCCCTCGCACCACAGCTATTGCTCCAGAGCCCAGGAAGCAGAGTGGCCAAGCTCATGCAGCGGCTGAAGCCTCGCGCCCCCGAGCCCGTGTTCCACCCTAAGAAGAGCCGCCGCGACGAAAAGCCCGAGCACTGCAATGAGAGAAAGGAAGGAGGGAATTAGCGAGGAAGACCCCGTACAGCCATAAACAAGTAAGTAAACAAAATTATAACAACAAAAAATGCTGTGCTTAGAACAAAAAGACCCGAGGCATATGGAAAACAAAAAGTGAAACGGCAGATGAACCCAGCCGCATCGATGGTGTTGGCTATGAACGATTCAACACTGCAAAGGGCCAAGGCTGTCAGGTGGATGAAAATAAAGCAAGATGCAACTACATGCCGTCTATAAGAGACACACTCCAGATTCAAAGATGCGAATGGGCTGAACGTCAAAGAATCTAAAAGGTGCACCGTACTAGTAGCAGCTGTAAGAAAACTGGAGAGACTGCATTGATATCAGACAAAAAAGACTTTAAAACAGAACAAATCACAAGGGAAAAGAGATACATTTCATAATTATAAGAAGATGCATTAGGGTATGCCTGTCCGCAGAAGGCTACTTAAGCAGAGCTGGCACTCACCCCAGGCTCTGGGCACCAGTCCCTCAGTCTGCTTTATCTGTGTATTGTATTTGATCTGCACACACCCCAAGAGAAGCCAAACAGCTTACAGGGCATGGCGCAGGGCCGCAAAGGCAGGGGATGTAGTGAGAAGCCCACGCTCTTTATCACCGCCCTCCACTGCTGATTCTAACCCTCCCAGGGTACCAGCTAACCAGCAGCTTCCCTCCAGTCTGACCTATTCATGAAACCTGAGCAGACTGCAGACAGGCAAGTTTGGGGGGTTTTATCTGAGATCACTCTTGTACTCTGAATCATATGCTCCTAAAGGCTGAGTTTTCCAGGAGCAGCTGTTGGATGCTTCTCAGACCCCAGGTAAGCAAGGTGATGCCTGAAGCTCAGCTGCACAGTTTCATTAAATTCCTCTGCTTTTCCTTTTTCTACACGTGACCTCTGGGCCTGGAGCCGTGGGGACGAGCCATAGGGCACAGAATGTGTCCACAGTGACTAACGACTTGGGACATTTGAGAACATTTCTGGGCTGTTTACATTAAGAGAGCATGTACTTGAATTTATAACACTGAACTGACATTTGACATGCTGAGTCAATGTAAGTCACTGGTGAAGTCCCTGAATTATTGCAGACAAGTAATTAGTCTCAGGAGGCCTGTTGTTTCAACAATTTTCATTTATCTTCTTTCAGATGGCGGTGTAGTTTGCTTTCATTTTTAAATCTTGGTACCCACTAACGCTGTCCCATCCCCTGTGGCAACCTCCCACACACATTCGCTGAACACTCGTCCAGGTTCAGCTGAGGCCGTGCAGTGATAGCATCAAATCAGAGCTTCAGCTTTGCTGGCACTCTTGCTCCCGAAACTCTCACAGGGTCCACCTTCTCAAGCGGACAACTTGATTGTATTTTCTGATAACACTAACTCCGCTTCACATTCTAGCTTAAAGAGGTATTGTCGCTGATCGTCCAAACGCTTTAACTTACACAGAGAGACAAACAACATTTAATCAGGTTAGAGTGCAAGGCAGAGGCCAATCTCAAGGTCACACGTACAGCAGTATGACTTTCCTATTTATGCACAAAGGAAACCAGCTTTTCCCAGTTCAGCTGTAACAGCTCAGGGCACCACTGAAGGGGACGGGGCTGCCTTGCTGATTCCCAGAACAGGATCTTTCACTTCCAATCTAAATAGCAAGTTCTAGTTTTTTAATGGGCTTAGGTTACAGTTACTGATAAATAAGACAGGAACATTAAAACCTCAAGTATTTGGTTGCCTTTTTAAGACTCGGCAACATTTCAATGGAATAGAGGAAACATTTTTTTTTTTTTAAAGATTTGGGTTTATTTGAAGGGAAGCAAAATATAGTCACTGATTTTGATTTTTCCATACAATAAATTTTCCTATTCAGACAAATTGAAGACAAAGACAGTTTAAATCAACATAAATTCTGCATTAAAGAGTATTTTAAGCATTTTAAGTATTTCCAAGTTCACACAGTAATTCAAAACAGGTTGGCAAAATGTTTCCTTTGTTAGAACAAAGAGGTCTTTACTGGTGATTTGTGGAGAGCTTTGGGGTTCAGAGAAGAGAGGAGATCCTCAGACTCTGGGGCAGTTTCTGACAGAAGAAACCAGGGAGGACTCCCAGGAGGAGCCGGTTCTTCAGTGGAGCGGGGCGCGGGCTCGCGCGCCGCGTGCGCAGGGTGTGAGCAGCAGAGGGCGGGAGTCCGAAATAGGTCAGCGCAGGAGTGGAGGCGGAAATGAAACGAGAAGCAGGGTGGAAGAGGCCAGCTTCTTATGCTGGCTCCCACATTACTGGAAGCTCCTTCAAAAAGGAAGATATTCAGCGAACACCGTTTTGACCTGCGGCCGTTCTGAGCGCAGCTTTCTTTTCCCTTGGGAGTGATGCGCCACGCGGGACGCGCCCCTGGGACGAGCCGGGCAGCGCAGGCGGAACCGAGCCTGGGGCCGGGGCGCACCTGCCGGGGTCCCCGCTCAGCTCCCGGGCCCGGGTCAGCCCCCGGGTCAGGGACGGGAGGGACTGGGGTCCGCTCGGGGCAGACCTGAGGAGAGGGAGGGCGGCCAGCAGCAGTGACGGCATCCGCACCGATGGGCCCCGTGAGCCCGGCCCACCCCGGCCTCCCTGGGCCAGGATGTCAGGGTGGAAGGGGCTGTCTCAGAGGCTGCGAAGACTCAGCTCCTCAAAGCGGGCAAGAGCAGGTGTCCTGACTGAGCAGTGGGGACCAGAGTTACAACACGGAGAAGGCCAAGGCTGCGGCGAGGTGCAGCCTTGGAAGCCTCCCCGCGGCCAGGAGCCACAGGGATGCAGGGGCCTCATCAGAAGGTCCTCGGACTGACCGGCGCGGCTCCTAGGCCGGCAGTCCGCTCAGCCAGGCCCCGGACTCAAGCGCTTCACAGCATCGTGCGTCTCTGCCACCCAAGACAGTTACCCCTCACAGGAGTCAGGCTCGGTGCGTTCTCTGTCGTTTTCTTATTGTGAGCTTCACCACGAAGAGAAGAAAGGAACCTTTTCCCACCTGTCCCAAAGAACTCCCAGACCAAAGGCCCAGGCATGCTTGAGCGGCGCCCATACCCTCCAATTCACAACTCACAAAAACAGCTAACTATGAATGCCGATCACGCTACTAGGAAACGCCGGACGTCGGACCGGGAAGGCCACCTATCAGATCCATCGTCACAGTCATTCTCTTTGATCCCACTTCCAATTCCAAACATAGCTCAGCCTCTGGGGTTACGTGTTGCTCACAGGGGTGCATGTGGGTGTGTGAGCGCGGTCATTCATTTCATTCTGGTTTTCAGGTCTTGAGATAGGATTAAAAGACTGTTAAATCCAAAACGCAGGTGAGGATGTAAGAATGTGATACTCAATTGGATGTTTCTGTCCTCCATGGATCTGAAGGACTCTGAAGATGTATCACTTCTTGGAGCCAGTCTTGAGCTGGGCTTCTCCCATCAGCATTTCGCTTTATCATCATGAATCATCTCCCTCACAGCATTTCTGTGCATTCATGGCTCTGTTTGTTTCCCATAAATCAACTGCAGGCCTGTTTAATTATCCCTTGGCAATTTTAAACAACCAACATTTTTAATGAAGCAGAAAATGCATAAGGCCAGCAAATAGAGTTTCAAGGGTCCACTGTGGGTCACTTTGTGTATATTTTTCAAAGTCAGGCATTCCTGAGATAAGTCACATATTACCCAGATCTCAAGGCTTGGCCAATGTCCTTTCCCATTGAACGACCAATGAGACCCTCAGCCATCAGCAGGCTGCTTTTTGTCAATGGCTTTGAAGTGTGTCAGTTACTATAAACACACATGATGAATGAGTGTTATGGTTATGTGAGGAATTCAGCCACCTTGGCTCAGGCCAAGAAAGTGGCAGAGCAATGGACAGCTGAACCAAAGGGCCATGCCCGCCGCTGGAGCCAGGCCGCTGGCGAAGTGTCATTAACACTGAGACTTTTTCCTGAAATCCAGAAATTTCTCTATCTAGATTTTAAGGTCAGTGTTGTGGCTCAGCGAGCTAGCTCCTAGTCCCCTCTCGTGGGAAACCTCCTTAGCGATTTGCTAGAAGAAAGACCTGGCTCCATTGTCCCCCTTCAGTGAGGACAAGACCTCACCTGTTGGCCTCATCTCGTGGGCAGTGGGGTGCTCTCAGGTGAGTGGCTCAGTCAGTTCTGCCCCACGATGGACACAGGCTAGGGAGTATCACTCGGCCAGGCTACAGGGGAAGCTGCTGTACCCGTGCAAAGCTGCGTGCCTGGGTCCAGCCTGGACACCATGCTAGACCTAAAGGCCAGTCCAGAACCCAGGGCACAGAGCAAGGCTGGGCAGGGAAGGGAGAGCCACCCAGCCGCACCGGCTCTTTGTGCTCCCACGGAATTCTCCAGGCCAGAATACTGGAGTGGGCAGCCTTTCCCTTCTCCAGGGGATCTTTCCAACCCAGGGATCGAACCCAGGTCTCCCAAACTGCAGGCGGATTCTTTAACAGCTGAGCCACAAGGGAAGCGCAAGAACGCTGGAGGGGGTAGCCTAATGCCTTCTCCAGCGGATCTTCCCAACTCAGAAATCAAACCAGGGTCTCCTGCATTGCAGGCAGATTCCTTACCAACGGGGCCACCAGGGAGTCCCCGGGCAGGGAAGGGAGGGGGCAAAAGAGGAGCTACCAATAGGCACCAGGTCCAAGAGGAGAAAGGCATCAATGACTCCCGTTTCCTCCCAAATGCCTGAGTGCCTTTCTGGAATTTTTTTTTTTTTTCAAGACATTCTTAAGACCACAGAAATGTGAGTAATTTTAAGATGACAAAGTCTGCCCCCTGCCCTAGTAGACTTTTACCACCGCGACTGCCCTCCCTTCTCCTCCTTCCCCTTCGTTTCCATCGCTTCACATGCCTGGACACCACGCTGAGCTCTGCACAAGAAATGTGTCAAAACTATCCACTTTACAGATGAGAAAACTAATGTCTCAGGGTCTCAACCAGCATGCCTGAAGTCATCCTGCCCTTCACAGAGCTAGAGTCAGACTCCATCCCAGGACTATTCTGGAGCCCAGGACTATTTTGTTGCCCCCAAGGTGCACTGGGCCCTGTCTGGAGTGGAGACCGGGAGCTCTGACTTGTCAGAGCATCTTTCTGTCTGCTTGCCTCAGCTGACCTCTTTGAACTTGAACCTCAACAAGAGAATAATTAAGTATAAAGTCTAACAGACTAGTTAGGATCTCAAGCTCCAAAAGCAAATGCGATCAGCTAAGGTCTCACTGTACAACCCTGAGAAATAGACCCATGTGCTTTGCAGCTCAGAGGAGTCTTCTTCCAGGTGGGAATCATGGTGGAACCTTGCCCAGAGGTGCTATAAACATGACCGGGGTGAAGTATTTTAGAAGAGAGACTGGCCCTAAAAGCTGGCTGCTATCAGTAATCAGTCCTTCACATCCACTCTGTTCCATTTCTTCCTTCACCCTCCTTGCAAGAGAACTGCGAAGAGCTTGGGATTTCTGTCGATTTACAGCAGTTACTGATTAAGTCACAGCTGTTTACTCATGGCCCAAGGATACTGGGACAAGTTAGAAGCCTGCACAGGAATCCAGGAAATTGTTATTTTGATCTTTAATGTGCATTTTCTTGCCAAGCTAAGTAACCTTTGTGGGCCCTGTAATATGTTAACATTTAGAGAGAGGGTTTATGAACTGCTCTAATCCATTTTTAGTAAGGCCCATTACCTCCAAATACAGAGTCAAGGTTCCAATTAAAGCTTTCCATTAGAGAATAACAGTCATTTGCCAAACCAGAAGAAGAAAAGACAATTTTTCATAGTTTGAAAGTTTATCTTCCCGAAAATGGCCGTCTTCTAGTAGCACTCTAAGGCACGTGGTTCACTCATTCAAAGATTCAGAGCATCAGCTCTGAGATGGAGAGTATTCTGGAAGCCTGGGCAAGACAGTGCCTCCTCCCTAAGGGATCTCAGCTACTAAACAGGAGATAAATGCACAGAGAGACACAAATAATTACTCCAGTATCCTGACATCTGAAGTCAAAATATAAGCAAAGTTTTAGAAGCAAGAAATAGAAGATCCCAGTTTCTTTGGTCTTGGATGCTCACAGAAGATGAGCTTATTAGACGTTGTTTCCACTGGGTATTCAAGTTTGTTTACAGTTTTTCTGAATAGCAAAGGCAGAGAAATACTCCAGCCAAGTTGAATGAGGTGCATTCAAGACACATAGGCTGAGAACTGAGTGGGTTCCTGATGACACTGAGGCACAGTGAGCATCTGTGCCCCAGAGCTGGAAGGCTGAGGTGCAGAGAAGAGGCTGCAGAGCTGTCCTGAATGCATGTCACCATTAGGCGTTTTTTCTGACAAGTATTACAGCTCTCTGAAAACCTTTATGCCTGCCTTTCGGGGCTTCCAGAGTCGCACAGGGAGCCATGGGCAGAGTGGGCGGGGGCAGGCTCGCACCCCGGGCACCGAGCTGCTGGCCACGGGCCGCAGCATGCTTCCCGGTGCTTGCGGTCCTGCCACCCTCTGTGGCAGTGCCGCTGTCTGCAGAGCCAGGCTGTAGCCATCTGCTCTCTCCCTATCTCTTTGATTTCACCTTTACTCCTAACTGCAGGGTGTTTCCTGAGGCCCCGTTGCTAATCACGCGGACAAGTCTCTCCTTGTTGATGGACCCAGTGATATTTGTGAAGGAGTAAATTACTTTTCTCTAGTCAAGGCTATGGTTTTTCCTCTGGTCATGTATGAATGTGAGAGTTGGACTGTGCAGAAGGCTGAGCACCGAAGAATTGATGCTTTTGAACTGTGGTGTTGGAGAAGACTCTTGAGAGTCCCTGGGACTGCAAGGAGATCCACCCAGTCCATTCTGAAGGAGATCAGCCCTGGGATTTCTTTGGAAGGAATGATGCTAAAGCTGAAACTCCAGTACTTTGGCCACCTCATGCGAAGAGCTGACTCACTGGAAAAGACTCTGATGCTGGTAGGGACTGGGGGCAGGAGGAGAAGGGGATGACAGAGGATGAGATGGCTGGATGGCATCACGGACTCAATGGACGTGAGTCTGAGTGAACTCCAGGAGATGGTGATGGACAGGGAGGCCTGGCGTGCTGCGATTCATGGGGGTCGCAAAGAGTCGGACACGACTGAGTGACTGAACTGAACTGAATTGAAATTACTTTTCTGAGTTCCCTGACCCACAGAATTCTAGGATGATGGGGATGCCTAATAGGCTAAGGTTTCCAGAACAGCAGAGGTGGGAACCCAGGGCACGACCCCCCAGCACCTTCCTTGCAGACTGTCCAGAGAAGCAGAAGGAAGGCAGCGCCTCTGGCTCTTTCGACTCTGGTCTTCTCATCAGAGAAACTATTCGTGGCAGCCCCTCTGCACAGGGACAGAGAGAACCAGAGAAATACAAATGGTGCTCAGTTCTATTTTGAGATGGGAAATGGGGACCCAGAGGCTGTATCCATTGTGATGAGCCTTGATGTCCAGAAACAGGGAGTGGTTCCCACCCAGCCTGGCCGGATGGGCTGCTCTCAGAGCAGCTGGGGACCCCTGGGAACATTCTCTGAGTCAGCTTGCTGCTCCCTGGGCCAGGGCACCATGCTATTCATCGGGGGGACTCTGCGAGCTGCTCAGTGGAGAGAAGATGCCTCTCGGTGGCTGCTTGTGGCTGGTCACTGAGGGTCTGTGCCGTGGGATGAGGAGCCTAGGCCTTCATCAAGCTCTGTCACCCAAATAACTAGGAGGCCATTTTGCGGCTCAGATGTTCCTATCTACTATATGAAAATAGCATACCTTGAACAATGCGTTTTTGTCTTTAACAATCACTTTTTGAGTGCATATGGTACCTGCCCTTAAGGTCACACTCTGATAGAAACAAAAGTAAATAATCCAGTATAGTCTAGCATATGCAGTATAGATATATCCACAAGATAAGAGTTTGATTCCAAAGGGCAGGAAGAGTCCCTTCAGGCAAACAGAAAAGTAAAGAGGGAAGCTGAATAAGCATCCTTATTGAGGTGATGCATGAACAGGCTCTAATTGTCTGAGTGGGAGTTCTCGAGACAGATAAAGACAATGCAGAGAAATCCCAGTAGCGTGAACAGAAGCAGCATGAACAGGTACTTTATTGTCCAGACCTGGAAATCCTGGAGAGTGAAAGGGGCTGTTGTTAATAATTATGCTTGACTGATGGACATAAACCAGTCTATCCTGGGCCATTTGGGACATACCACCCTCCGCAGGCATAGAGGCTTGAATTAGCATCTATTAGATTGGGGCTGAGAGTAACCAAAAACTCTTCCTAAACTGATGAGACTAAAGTCCAAAGAAGCCTGCAGATGCGGTGCCACTCACCAG
This sequence comes from Litocranius walleri, assembly GCA_006410535.1. NCBI lineage: Eukaryota > Metazoa > Chordata > Mammalia > Artiodactyla > Bovidae > Litocranius > Litocranius walleri. The sequence goes on from SJYG01000696.1 coordinate 692,029, forward strand.
CTTCACGCTTCCACTAGGGACCCACGTGCCTGCCCTGTGTTCCTCTGTTCTCATTGCCAATTTCACCCCAGGCAGTGCCAAGAGTGATCGGCAAGCAATGGAGCCGAAGGCTCCCTTCAGCACGTGTGGCGAGACAGAGCTAGAGTTCAGGAGAGGGTCAGGGCTAATGGTATGCTTCTGAGAGTCATAAGCTTAGAACCTTAGGATCCCAAAGCTGAGGTGGTTGAGGATGGTGCTGGGAGCATTAACATCCAGTGGCATGCTCTGACTCCTTGGTCATCAGCCAAGAGTGAGGGGAAAGGGTGAAAAGGTCTGAAACAGTCTTTTAGGAATTTGCAAGAAGCTTCCACATTGTAGGGTCCTGTGAGAGCCGCAATTCAGGGGCCTTCAGCCATAACTGGAGCCAGGCCTTGCTGGAGTCTGTGTCTTCATCCATGGACTGAGGCCTCTCATCCAGGTCAACGGTTCTCTGCTCTGGGCTCCCAGACCTGTGTTTACACCTACCTCTGTTATAGCACTGACATAGTTGGAATGTTTTCTGCATATCTGATTCATTGCTCTGTGGACACTTTACAGCCAGGGAACATACTTTCCCCACTTCCATATCCCTGTAGTAAGAAGGAGGCCAGGCACGTGGCACATGCTTGACAAGTATTTAATGCTTGAGTGAACGATAGAATGGATTTCTAAATTGAGGGTCTTAAGAAACCTCAGCCTGTCTGGCAGACTTGGCTTTTTTGCCATACGAGTCCTAAGGCCATTATTGCCTTTGTTCATGGATATATGGAAGGGCACAAATCCAGGGACTCGGGAAGAATCCCCTGATCCCCGAAGTGCTGAGGTAGCAAGGTTCTTCCCCTTGCCCTGCCCAGCCTGGCACATCCCTGATCACAGACTCAGGAAAAGCGTGACATACTCCAGAGATCATGGTCCCCGTAAAATCTGACCCCAGATCTTGGAGGGTGCAGTCTAAGCGCAGCTGCCTCATTTCCAGGGAGGGCGGGAGGCCCAAGGCAGCCTTGAGCGATGCTGGGGCCCAGGAATACAGGCACAGTGAGCCGGATTCTCTCTTACACAATGTGGGGGCATTTGGAAATCTGAAAACTATTTGTCTTGCTCCCTGAATGACTCCAAACTCTCTGAGAACTTTGACAAAGAGCATCAAATTCCTTCACATGGCATCAAGACTCTTCATGGCCACACCTCTGATTCCCACCAGGCTCATCTCTAGGAGTCTTTGTTTCCTATCTCTCAAACCCAAGGAGAATATTCTCTTGCCTCCTCCAGGCTCTTCTGAATAATGTGCCTGACCTAGAATCCGTCTACACTTGGCTCCTTGGTTGTATCCTCAAGGAAGAGCCCTCCAGTCTGGGCTAGGGGACTGTTTGTAGAAGTCCTCTACTCACACTGCTGCCTGTGCGACTATAAGCTCCTCGGGCATAGCTTCCTTGTCATGCTTTTTATGTACTTTTATGCATTAATCAACATTAGAGAACAATAAACAAATAAATGATGGTCCCATGAGATGCAGACAGCCCTAACCCTGGGTCTCCTTCCAGATTCCAGGGGTTCCCTTCATCCTCCAGTCTTAACGGTCTAAGCGTGGATGAACGGTTCACTGACGACAAGTGCATCCCAATAACATAGAATCAGCATAGTGCAATGCGAGGAGCACTGAAATGGCACCAAAAGGCCTGGCTCTACCACTCATGAGTCATGTGACACTTGACAGGTCACAGGACCTCTCTGAGCCTCTGACTGCTCCACTATAAAGGGGCTGTTGTGCAGCTGCTAGAGAAGTGCCCAGCACACACCTAGAGGTAAAGCGCTTGGTCCAAGTCGCTCTCCACCATCCAGCACTGGAGCCTAAAGCTTTCTCTTTAGGGGTCTGAACCCCAACACAGACCAGGTCAAGCTTCCTTTGACACAGCTGAAATCAGAATATACCAGCACTTCCATTCCATCTCCAAATGGGCCCTAAGTGGGTCAAGACCATATGTTTGGGGAGATATCAACAGAAGTCTTGTCATTGGAAGGATCCTGAAATGAGGCATTTCTCCTCTAGAGGTACAAGGGTAAAGATACTCTCCATTTTGAATGACCCCCACATTTCCTGGGGACTTCAGTGGGCCACTCTTCTCAGGAACTGAGTAAGATATTCTTCAGATGTAACTTATTGTCACAGATATCTGACCCATGAAGGACATCTCACGGAAACTGCTCTTCCAAGGCCACTGTTATGGGCTGAACTGTGCTCTCCAAAATGATATGCTAAAGTCCTACCTCCAAACCTCATTTGGAAATAGATCTTCACAAATGTATCAAATTAAGATGAGGTCGTTAAGGTGGGTTCCAATTCAGTGACTGGCATCCTAATAAGAAGAGGAAAAACAGACACAGGCACGAACAGAAAGGGAATGCCATGTGACCGCAGAGGCAGAGATTGAGGTTATGCCCCACAGGCCACGGACAGCCTGGGGCTGCCAGAATTTGGAAGAAGCAAATAAGATCTTCACTAAAGACTACGGAGAGAGCATGGCCCCATAACCAACTTGATTTCTGGCTTTGGGCCTCCAGAACTGTAAGGGAACCCTTTATTTGTTTATTTTTTTATTGTCTCAAGCCATCCATCTTATGGGACATTGTTACGGTAACCCTAGGAAACTATCAGGTTGGCCAAAAAGTTCCTTCAGTCTTTTTAAATAAAATAAAAAATACATTTTTCATTTTCATCGAGAGCTTTATTGAACAGCATGTTCACCATTTTGCTCCACTACCTTCTGCCATTTTTCAGGCAACTCTGTGATTCCATCTTCCCAAAACTTTTCATCTCTTTGAGCAAAGGACTCCTCCAGACGCCTTTTACAGTATTTCATGGAACTGAAATTTTTTCCATTAGAGAATTTTGTAGAGACCAAAATAAGTGGACATCTGAAGTTGTAATGTCTGGTGAACACAGAACTTCCCAGCCAAGCTTTCACAGTTTCTGCCAGGTTATCAGAGAAACACGCAGTCTTGTGTTACCATGATAAAGACTGTGCGTTTTCTGCTAGCTGGTTCTGGACACTTGTCATCAAGTGCTGCCTTCAGTCGGTCTAACTGGGAACAGTACTTGTTGGATTTAATCATTTGGTTTTCCTGAAGGAGCTCGTAATAGAGGACTCCCTTCCAATCCCACCATATACACACATTACCTTCTTCAAACGAAGACTGGCCTTTAGTGTGGCTAGTGGTGGTTCATCTCACTGGCCCCATGATCTCTCGCATTCCACATTACTGTGCTGTATCCACTTTTCATTGCCCATCGCAGTTTGTTTTGAAAACAGAATGTTTTCATTATGTTTAAGTAGAGAATTCCACGTGGAAATATGGTCAAGTAGGTTTTTTCCGCTTAACTTGTGTGGAACACAAGCATCAAAGCTATGAGCATAACCAAGCTGGTGCAAGTGATTCTCAGCTCTTGATCTGAGCGCTCTGAGCATGTTGGCTCGCGTCCTCACTGCGTAACGGTGATTGTTTTCAGTTAATGTCCCTATTCGATCACTATCAACTTCAACTCGTCTACCTGACTGTGGAGCACCATCCAGTGAGAAATCCCCATCATGAAATTTCACAAACCACTGTGAACACATTTGATCAGTCACAGCACCTTCTCCGTACATGAACAATTTTTTTTTTTGCATTTCAGTTACTTTTTTCCTTTCTTAAAATAAAAACAATATAATATGCAGAAAATGTGGCTTTTTTGCATTCATCTTCAATACTAAAATGGCTACACAAAAGTTCACCAATTTAGATTTTTTAATGCACACTGATATAATAGTTGTCACAACACAACCTAACAAAATTGTTTCAAAGGGAGTTAAAGGCAACTAAGCATTTAGAGCCATTTAACGGCAGGGGCGGGGGGTAGAGGGGTGGACAAACAAACCTTTTGGCCAGCCCAATACTATAGTCCCCTACGAGGACATACCATGTTCTGTGCTGAGATGTCTGCTCTGTTTGACAAGGTGAGCCAGCCCTGCTCAACTGCCCCCTCCTTTGGGGCAGGAATGAGCCCACTTTCTCTGCGGCTGCGCTCAGCTCTTCCTCTCCGGGCCCCCGCTCCCCTCCGTGTCCTTTCAGATGCAGCCTCTCCCCAGAGACCTGTTCTAGCCTCATGAACTCGCACATCACTGTCTCCGCTGAAGACATGGTAGGGCGCTGGCCATTTTTAAAAAATAACTTTTGTCCTATCATTGCTTAGCCCCTCAACAAATATCTGTGGAGCACCTGTTATGTGACAGATATTGTTCCAAGCCCCTGAGATTCCACATGAACAAGGACGACTCACAAAGCCATTGTTCTAGAGAATATGGGGAAGGGGAGGTGGAAGGAGAAGGCTCTGTCAGGAAACATAGAACACAAACAAAGGAAAGGATGAAATAATTTCTAGTCATAAGAAGCACTACAAAAAGGCGAAACGAAATTTCAGGGGACACAGAGTGGCATGAAGTGGGAGCGTTCTCTCTGATGAGGGGACTTTAACCTCTGATCTGAACAATGGGGGCCATTTGAAAGGTTTTCTCCAGGCAGAGAGAATAGTTTCTGCAAAGGCCCTGAGGGAGGAATAAGGAAGGAAGAGAAAGAAGCCCAGTGGGCCAGAGAAAATAGGCTGAGGGAAGACTCTGAGCACTTGCATTTGGAGAAGTAGTTATCTGTACTATGTTCTGTTGATTCTATTATTTTTAATTGTGAAAACATAAGTTTAAACACAAATTTAAACTACAGGGAAAATTTTGAAGTATCAGTTCAGTTCAGTCGCTCAGTCGTGTCCGACTCTTTGCGACCCCATGAATCGCAGCACGCCAGGCCTCCCTGTTCATCACCATCTCTCGGAGATCACTCAGACTCACGTCCATCGAGTCCGTGATGCCATCCAGCCATCTCATCCTCTGTCGTCCCCTTCTCCTCCTGCCCCCAATCCCTCCCAGCATCACAAACTTTTCCAATGAGTCAGCTCTTTGCATGAGGTAGCCAAAGTACTGGAGTTTCAGCTTTAGCATCATTCCTTCCAAAGAACACCCAGGGCTGATCTCCTTCAGAATGGATTGGTTGGATCTCCTTGCAGTCCAAGGGACTCTCAAGACTCTTCAACACCACAGTTCAAACGCATCAATTCTTCGGTGCTCAGCCTTCTTCACAGTCCAACTCTCACATCCATACATGACTACTGGAAAAACCATAGCCTTGACTAGACGGACCTTAGTCGGCAAAGTAATGTCTCTGCTTTTGAATATGCTATCTAGGTTGGTCATAACTTTTCTTCCAAGGAGTAAGCATCTTCTAATTTCATGGCTGCACTCACCATCTGCAGTGATTTTTGGAGTCCAAAAAAATAAAGTCTGACACTGTTTCCACTGTTTCTCCATCTATTTCCCATGAAGTGATGGGACCAGATGCCATGATCTTTGTTTTCTGCATGTGGAGCTTTAAGCCAAAATTTTCACTCTCCTCTTTCACTTTCATCAAGAGGCTTTTGAGTTCCTCTTCACTTTCTGCCATAAGGGTGGTGTCATCTGCATATCTGAGGTTATTGGTATTTCTCCCAGCAATCTTGATTCCAGTTTGTGTTTCTTCCCATCCAGCGTTTCTCGTGATGTACTCTGCATTTAAGTTAAATAAGCAGGGTGACAATATACAGCTTTGACATACTCCTTTTCCTATTTGGAACCAGTCTGTTGTGCCATGTCCAGTTCTAACTGTTGCTTCCTGTCCTGCATACATATTTCTCAAGAGGCAGGTTAGGTGGTCTGGTATTCCCATCTCTCTCAGAATTTNTACTCCTTTTCCTATTTGGAACCAGTCTGTTGTGCCATGTCCAGTTCTAACTGTTGCTTCCTGTCCTGCATACATATTTCTCAAGAGGCAGGTTAGGTGGTCTGGTATTCCCATCTCTCTCAGAATTTTCCACAGTTGATTGTGATCCACACAGTCAAAGGCTTTGGCATAGGCAATAAAGCAGAAATAGATGTTTTTCTGGAACTCTCTTGCTTTTTCCATGATCCAGCAGATGTTGGCAATTTGATCTCTGGTTCCTCTGCCTTTTCAAAAACCAGCTTGAACATCAGGGAGTTCATGGTTCATGTATTGCTGAAGCCTGGCTTGGGGAATTTTGAGCATTACTTTACTAGCATGTGAGATGAGCGCAATTGTGCGGTAGTTTGAGCATTCTTTGGCATTGACTTTCTTTGGAATTGGAATGAAAACTGACCTTTTCCAGTCCTGTGGCCACTGCTGAGTTTTCCAAATTTGCTGGCAGATTGAGTGAAGCACTTTCACAGCATCATCTTTCAGGACTTGAAACAGCTCAACTGGGATTCCATCACCTCCACTAGCTTTGTTCATAGTGATGCTTTCTAAGGCCCACTTAACTTCACATTCCAAGATGTCTGGCTCTAGATTAGTGATCACATCATCATGATTATCTGGGTCATGAAGATCTTTTTTGTACAGTTCTTCTGTGTATTCTTGCCGCCTCTTCTTAATATCTTCTGCTTCTGTGAGGTCCATACCATTTCTGTCCTTTATCGAGCCCATCTTTGCATGAAACGTTCCCTTGGTATCTCTAATTTTCTTGAAGAGATCTCTAGTCTTTCCCATTCTGTTGTTTTCCTCTATTTCTTTGCACTGATCGCTGAAGAAGGCTTTCTTATCTCTTCTTGCTATTCTTTGTGACTCTGCGTTCAAATGCTTATATCTGTCCTTTTCTCCATTGCTTTTCACCTCTCTTCTTTACACAGCTATTTGTAAGGCCTCCCCAGCTTTGGTGATTTCCCCAAGGTTGACAACTAGAACCATTTGCACAGGGCAGGGGAGAGGAGGAGGGGCAGGTGTTCCCTTGACATTCTAGATCAGTGGTTTCCAAAGTGTGGTCCCTGGACCAGCAGCATCAGCATCACTTAGCAAATTGTTAGAGATACAGATTTTTTTTGTCCCAACTCAGACTGAGTCAGGAACTTTGGGAGTGGAGCTCTGCAATCTGTGTATTCCTCCCAGAGATGCTGTTGCACACTCAAGTGTGAGAAGCACCATGACTGTTTCTATCAAGGCTCCATTAACTGCATCTGGAGAGTGCATGTTGGAGGGGTGAACTGAGAGAAGTAAGAACTTCAAATACGCCATCCAACTGAGGCCAGACATTCACTGATCGGTTTATCAGCTATAGGAAGGGAAATAGGCAAGACCACAGGATACAGTCACGGCAAGTTGGTGAAGCAGGTGAAATCCAGAAAATGTGACCATCTGGCACAAATACCAGAGGGCTTCATGCACTTGAATAGCAGGCAGAGAGCATAAAGAAAGCTTGTCATTAATAGCAGGGTCCAGTCAGGGGCTGATCCAGCCAGTTCATGTGAATCTCTAACAAGGACACCAGGAAAGACAGAATATCACCCGAGGGGATGGATGCTCTGAGGAATGGCAGTCTTCCACACAATATTCAGATGCAGAAAAATGCAGCAGCTGGGTTATCAGAATCAAGGTTTTCTTGCCCTGGGCTGGACTAGCAGCGAAGCCCGCGCCAGGCGCTGTGTCTCGGCCAGAACTCCCCGCGCCCCCTCCGCCTTACCTTGAGACAGGCTGTGAGGCCCCGCAAGCCTCTGCGCCTCTGCCTTTCTTCTGCCCTAAGACAGCAGCCTTTCTAGTGCCGCTGTGTTTCTGCACACACCTCTTGACTGTTCAGCCCAATCACCTCTGCAGAAGCGGGGAGCAATTTGTGAGGTGTCTCCTGAGCTTCGCAGTAGCTACCCCTGTCTTGAAGGTCATCAACAGGAGGAAATTAACTGATTTATTAAAGGCTCTGGATAGTCTTTGTGGAATGACATGATTTAGAATATAGACACTTGTTCATCAGAGATTCCCTTAGGACCTCATGCTGGAGACTTTCCTCGTGGCTCAGAAGGTAAAGCATCTGCGTGGGAGACCCGATTCGACTCCTGGGTTGGGAAGATCCCCTGGAGAAGGCAATGGCACCCCACTCCAGTCCTCTCGCCTGGAAAATCCCATGGACAGAGGAGCCTGGTAGGCTGCAGTTCCTGGGGTCCCAAAGAGTTGGACACGACTGAGCGACTCCACTTTCACTTTAGGCCCTCATGCAGAATGTTTTACTGTAATTGCCCATAGCTTTGACAAACTTCCAGTCAGCTTTGAATCTGAAAATTAGAAGACATGAAGAGGATAATTATGGGTACATAGACTGCAAAAAAAAACCAACCCCAAATTAAAAACTTAATAGCTGACTGGTTAAAGTTATGGAAGAAAAATTTTTTTTAAACTAAAATTCAAGCTAAAAAGTTCTGAGACCATGTTATACGGGAGGAAAATGTCTTCTACAACATTCAATAGCGGAATTGAGTTACACTGGGTTTTGAAAGATCAAGAAGATGGCAGATTACGATCCACCTTCAGAGTATAAAAAGTGTGGAAACAGAGGACATGCAAAATGGTGTCATAATGAACTCAGTAGATCTTTCTCCAGTGAAACAACCGTTTAGCTGCAGAAAGTTATATAAAACAATTATTTAAAGTCTCCAGGGATTGTCCTAGTGGCGTAATATGGGAAAACATTTGTTCAAGAAAATCTATTAAATTTCAGTACAAACAGTGAGACTCTGTGGCATCTAAACCATAACCAAGCTCCCTTCTTGACCAGCAGCCCAGTGTACTGGGCGAGCATGACCATAAAGAAGGGGCTCCTTCTCCTTCAAGATCCCAGCATGGGCTTATGGTCTTACCCCAGTATGGGGAAGCTCTCAGCACCTCTCGCCCTCTCGCCAGCTCAGTGCTGTAGAAGCTCTTATGCAGGCAGACATGCCCAGGAGGGCTGGGGCTTCCTTCCCACAGTGAGCTTTCATTCATAAGGCCAAGAATTCTGAGCCTGATCACCCCTGCCCCGAAAGCTTACAGGACTGAGTCTCAGTGCTGGGAGATTTAAGAGGAGAAGACCTCTCACCGTAGTGCACGGGTGTTATCTGGAGAAGGGAGTGACAGTCCGCTCTCCGAGCTCTGCTTTAGTGGCACAGAGGTTCTTCCTAGGGAAAGAAGCAAACTAAGAGCAGCGAGGTCCTCTTACTTTCTTAAGAGACTGACTTTACTTATAACATAGCTTTGGAAGAGCATGCTTCAGTTCAGTTCAGTTCAGTCTCTCAGTCGTGTCCAACTCTTTGCGACCCCATGAATCGCAGCACGCCAGTCCTCCTTGTCCATCACCAACTCCTGGAATTCACCCAAACCCTTGTCCATCAAGTCGGTGATGCCATCCAGCCATTTCATCCTCGGTCGTCCCCTTCTCCTCCTGCCCCCGATCCCTCCCAGCATCAGTCTTTTCCAATGAGTCAACTCTTCGCAGGAGGTGGCCAAAGTACTGGAGTTTCAGCTTTAGCATCATTCCTTCCAAAGAAATCCCAGGGCTGAGCTCCTTCAGAATGGACTGGTTTAACCTCCTTGCAGTCCAAGAGACTCTCAAGAGTCTTCTCCAACATCACAGTTCAGAAGCATCAATTCTTCGGCGCTCAGCCTTCTTCACAGTCCAACTCTCACATCCATACATGACTACTGGAAAAACCATAGCCTTGACTAGACGGACCTCAGTCAGCAAAGTAATGTCTCTGCTTTTGAATATGCTATCTAGGTTGGTCATAACTTTTCTTCCAAGGAGTAAGTGTCTTCTGATTTCATGGCTGCACTCACCATCTGCAGTGATTTTGGAGCCCAAAAAAATGAAGTCTGACACTGTTTCCACTGTTTCTCCATCTATTTCTCATGAAGTGATGGGACCAGATGCCATGATCTTCATTTTCTGAATGTTGAGCTTTAAGCCAAAATTTTCACTCTCCTCTTTCACTTTCATCAAGAGGCTTTTGAGTTCCTCTTCACTTTCTGCCATAAGGGTGGTGTCATCTGCATATCTGAGGGGATTTTTAAAAAGCAATGTCCATCTTGGTGGTGAACTGGAAGAGCCTAGTGGCTTGCTATACTAGTCGTAGCAAGCAACATCTCTACCAGCCAGAAGTTTAACAGAGACAACTAGGTAAAGAAACAGCTGAAAAGAGCCCCCCTAGAGTCAGAGTAATAGTCAAAGATTGGGAACATCCTGCTCCTGAAAAGAAACATGACTGTAATTTATCAGACTATGGAGCAATTTATATCAAGCTAATGTCAAAACTATAGAGAAAGCAGCTAGTAACCAGTACAGGCTAACATACAGGTGAGAAGCCAACAAGGGCTAAGGATCCAGCAGCCTAAAAGGCAGATCAGGGAAAGAGACTCAAAGAACACAGAAATAAACCACAGACATCTCCGGGGATTAGGGAGAGCACGTGTTCCCAAGGCTTCACGCTCAGAAAAGGGACATCAGAAGCTACGCATTGCAGGGCAATAGATTTTTCTGAACTACTTAAAAGGCAAAACAAAGAAAAAGTCTTCAACATAGCACAAACAAACAAAAAAACTGACCCTTCACATGCAAGGGAACTCAAAGAAGGTTAGCAGAAACAGTGGAGGCCAGGAAGCAGTGGGATTCAAAGTACCGAAAGTAAAAACTCAACCACCCAAGAAACTTATCACCAGAAAAACATTAAAAAGTGAAAGCTAAGTAAGAAAATGCCAAATAAACAAATGAAAGAGCTCACTGTTACGAGGCCTGCTTTGCAAGAAATACGAAAGGATTTCTTCAGACTAAAAGCAAGTGACACCAGACATTAATTCACTATAAAACAAAGAGGGTCAGTAAAGGGAGTTACCCAGATAATAATAAAACAGGGTATATTGCATATTTTATTCTTCCTTCTTAGTATATTTAAAAGCAATTGCATAAAACAATATGTGTCAGACTGCTGTTTTGTCTACAAGATATAGAAATGTAGTGCATTTGAAAATATCAAAACAAACTCTTCGAGGCCAGCATCACCCTGACAACAAAATCAGGGAAAAAAATACCAAAACTGACAAACTTTTAAGTAGAATGACCAAGAAAAATAAAAGATAGAAGACTCAACCTACTAAAATCAAGGGTGATCGAGAAGATATCACTGCTCATCTTACAGAAATATGAGGGATCATCAGAGGGAATTATATGTACAGTTGTGTGGCAACAAGTTAGATAACCTGGATAAAGTACATAAGTACATAAAAACACGCCAACTACTAAAACTAACTCAAGAAGAAATATAAAATCTGAACAAACATATAAAAGAGATTAAATCAGTAATATAAAGATACTCACAAGGAAAGCCCAGGCCCATAGAGATTTGCTGGTGAATTCTACCAAACATTTACAGAAGAATCAACACTAGTCTTTCACAAACTCTTCCACAAAAATAGAACAGGAGGGAACACTTTTCCATTATTTTGTGGAAATCAGTTATAGCCCTGACACCAAAACTAGAGAAAGACATTATACAAAAAAGAAAACTACAGACAAATAATACCTAAGAATACAAATACAAAAATTCCCAGTAAAATAGTAGCAAACCCAGTTCAGGAAATGTATTAAAAGATTTTACATCATAATCAAGTGGAATTTATTCTGGGAATGCAAAGTTGGTTTAATATCTGAAAATCAATTCGTACAATATTAATAGAATAATTATACAAACCGCATGGTTATCCTAACAGATATAGAGAAAGCATTTAAAAATCCAACACCTCTCAGAGCAAAAGACTTGACAAACTGGGCACAGAAGGAACTCCCTCAACATGAAAGGGTCATCTTTAAGAAGCCCACATCCGGTCATCACAGCTACTAGTGAAGACCTGCATGTGTCTTCCTAAAGCTCAGGAGATGACACAGGGATACGCACTCTCACCACTTTTCTTCATCGTTGCCCTGGATCCCTACCAAAACTATTAGGCAAAAGTAATGAAAGGTTTCCAGGTTGGAATGGAAGAAGTGAAACTATATCCTTTTGCAAATGACATTATCTTTTAAATACAAAATTCTAAGGTAATCTCTATGAAAATACCAGCTGGTGGTGCTTTTGTGTTTGGTGGTGGGTTTTTTTTTTTTTTTTTGGCAGAAATTGACAAGCTGATTCTAAAATTTATCTGGAAATACAAGTGACCCAGAAAAGCCAAAGTAATCATGAAAAATAAAACAAAATTAGAGGGTTTCCCGATTTAAGGTTCACTACAAGCCACCCACTCCAGGATTTTTGCCTGGAGAGTCCCAAGGGCAGAGGAGCCTGATCGGCTACAGTTCATAGGGTTGTACAGAGTCAGACACAACAGAAGCAAGTTCACACGCACACACAAAGCCACAATATAACTCAGTACGCACAGTTGTAGGGCAGTTATATGAATCTATGCAACAAAACTCAGAGTTCAGAAAGAGACCCTTCATTTGTGGTCAACTGATGTTCAACAAAGGTGTCAAGATAATTCAATGAGAGAAAGAAAAGTCTTTCCAAACATGGAGCTTCGACAATTGAATATCCAAAGAAGAATGAAACTAGGAGCCTACGTCACATATATAAAAAAAATGATCTCAAAATGGTCATAAACTTAAATGTAAGAGACAAAATTACAAAACTTTTAGAAGAAAACTTAAGAGTGAATCTTCATGACCTTGGATTGGGCAACAGTATGTTAGGCATGACAGTGAAATCACAAGTAAAAAAGCTAAAAAGATCCTGGAGCAGGGGGATGACTCAGGGAGATGATGTGGGGCGGGATGCGGGAGGGGCTTCGGAACTGGGAGCTCGTGGACACCCGTGGCTGATTCATGTCAATGGATGGCGAAACCAATACAGTGCTGTAACGTAGAATAAAGTAAAAATGAAATTTAAAAAAAAGTTTAAAAAAGGATGAAATAGATAGACTGGACTCCATCGACTTTAAAAGCCTCTGCTTCAAGCACACGGCCAGAGCACGGGCAGGCAGGCTCGGAGCGAGGGGGGTCTTCAGCCATGCATTTGATAAGGGACTTATATCCAGAATATAAGACAGGCTTTTACAGATCCACACTAGGAGACAGATCAATCAGCAGAAAACGGGAAATGGATCTGAAGACGCATTTCCCAATGGAGGTATACAAGCAGCCGATAAGCACATTTTTTGAGAAAAAAAAACTGTTCAACAGATTTATTCGCTAAGAAAATGCAAATCGAAGCCACAATGAGATATCACTTCACACCTTGAATAGCCACAATCAAAGGCCGCCAGTAACAGTGTTGGCAAGGAAGCAGGGAAACTGGAACTATGTTGGTGGGAATGTAAAGTGATGCAGTTTCCTTGAAAAAACGTTTTGGTAGTTGCTCGAACAGTTAAAGGCAAAGTTACCGTGTGATCCAGGAATACTACTCTTAGACTCACACCCAAGAGAAATAAGAGCTACATCCTCGCAAAAACTGACACATAAATGTTAACTGCAGCATTATTTAAGATGGACAAAATGTGGAAACAACTTTAATATCTCTCAACTGTTGGATGGATATACAAACTATAACGGAATATCATTTAGCAAGACCCAGGATTCAATTACCGGTAGATGCTACAAAATAAATCAAACTTGAAAATACTATACTAAGGGAAAGACTCTAGTGATGAAAGACCATGTAACCTATGATTCACTTACGTAGATTGTGGAGAAGAGGCAAATCTATGCAGACAGAAAGTAGGTTAGTGGTGCACAGTAACTGGGGGTCAGGGAGGACTGGGAGTGACTATTAATGGAGAGAATTCTTTGGAGAATGTCATAAAAGCTCTAAATTAGATTGTCTTGATGGTTGCATAACTGTGAATACACTAACTCATTAAATGTATACTGTAAATGGGTGAATTGGTATGTGCTTTATATCTCAATAAAGCTACTTAAAAATTCAGCTCTGGAGATATGTATTAACTTTTAAAGAGGTTTGAACTGGGAAATAGTGTTAGCTCTCTAGCTTGTTAGGAAAGCTGATTTACAGAGACTCGTTCCCTCTGGGGCAGCGGGGCAGGATGGATGGGTTCAGAGCACGAAGCAGCACAGCTGTGGGACGAGGTTGGCTGAGTTCAAATTTCAATTATTTCTGTGTTTGCCACTATTTTCTCTTAGGTGACAATTTCTCTGAAACTCTAGAGAAATGACTGTCTATTCCACAGAATTGTCGGAAGCACTAAATTAGGCCCCACATCTAGCGTGTTTAGCACAATACTTAGTGCATGGTATGGTTTGATGACTGATGACTATTCTAGAGTCAGACAAGACTAAGAGACTTCCACTCCCACCCTTCACTTATTATTATCATTTGTCCACAGAGATGAGACTGGAACAAAGACTTTTAAGCACCCAATGGCTAGGTATAGGCTCCAATCATCCAGTTACAAGCTTTTATTTCATACTGAGAGATTCTGCTTTGAAATTTTCTGAGCATTTATTAACCTCTCAAGTACCTACAGACGTACTGAAAAGCCCGTCTGACTCTGCTCCTCAATGTGTTCCTAGGAAACTAGAGAGGACATTCCCCGGCAGCCCAGGGCTTAGTTTCTGCTTCCACTGCAGGGTGCACGAGTTCGATCCTTGGTTACATGCCAGGTAGCGAGCCAAACAAACAAACAAACAAACCTGTGAGAAACACTTTAGGGGTTTATTTCTGATCTTGTTGGGCTTACTCGGTAGTTCAGTTGGTAAGGAATCTGCCTGTAATGCAGGAGACCCCGATTCGATTCCTGGGTCAGGAAGATCTGCTGAAAAAGGGATACGTTGCCCACTCCAGTATTTTTGGGCTTCCCTTGTGGCTCAGCTGGTAAATAATCTGCCTGCAATGAGGGAGACCTGGGCCTGATCCCTGGGTTTGGAAGATTCCCTGGAGAAGGGAAAGGCTACCCACACCGGTATTCTGGCCTGGAGAATTCCACGGACTATATAGTCCATGGGGTCACAAAGAGTCGGACACAACTGAGCGACTTTCAGTTTCACTCTGATCTTGTTACCAACAAAGGGTTTTTCCCTGATAGCCAAATGCCAGCTGAGCATCCAGCTGAAATTACCAGTTGGATTTCTGGTAGCGAGTGGAGCCAAATACTTTTTCCATTGGTTGTCTGCTCCTTGAATATCGGGGTAAGGGAACTTGCTGTTTTTCCATCAGGAACTTGGGAGTGGAGAGAAGCTTAGGGATTTAAATGAGACCACACGGGTGAACCAGTGTTTTCCCACCAGCCCTGCAATGTAGACTTCCCATCCTTATTCTCTGTACTCAAGGAGCACCCTCTAGACCAGTGATTAGTAATTCTGTTCATATTTTTCCCTTTGAAAGTAGGTTTCTCAAACAGCAAAGAAACACATATATGTCAGTTCAGTTCAGTTCAGGCGCTCAGTCGTGTCCGACTCTTTGCGACCCCATGAATCGCAGCATACCAGGCCTCCCTGTCCATCACCATCTCCCGGAGTTCACTCAGACTCACGTCCATCGAGTCCATGATGCCATCCAGCCGTCTCATCCTCGGTCGTCCCCTTCTCCTCCTGCCCCCGATCCTTCCCAGCATCAGAGTTTTTTCCAATGAGTCAACTCTTTGCATGAGGTGGCCAAAGTACTGGAGTTTCAGCTTTAGCATCATTCCTTCCAAAGAAATCCCAGGGCTGATCCCCTTTAGAATGGACTGGTTGGATCTCCTTGCAGTCCAAGAGACTCTCAAGAGTCTTCTCCAACACCACAGTTCAAACGCATCAGTTCTTCGGTGCTCAGCCTTCTTCACACTCCAACTCTCACATCCATACATGACCACAGGAAAAACCATAGCCTTGACTAGACGGACATTTGTTAGCAAAGTAATGTCTCTGCTTTTGAATATGCTATCTAGGTTGGTCATAACTCTTCTTCCAAGCAGTAAGCATCTTTTAATTTCATGGCTGCAGTCACCATCTGCAGTGATTTTGGAGCCCCCAAAATAAAGTCTGACATTGTTTCCACTGTTTCCCCATCTATTTCCCATGAAGTGATGGGACCAGATGCCATGATCTTCGTTTTCTGAATGTTGAGCTTTAAGCCAAAATTTTCACTCTCCTCTTTCACTTTCATCAAGAGGCTTTTGAGTTCCTCTTCACTTTCTGCCATAAGGGTGGTGTCATCTGCATATCTGAGGTGATTGATATTTCTCCCGGCAATCTTGATTCCAGCTTGTGCTTCTTCCAGTCCAGCGTTTCTCGTGATGTACTCTACATATAAGTTAAATAAGCAGGGTGACAGTATACAGCCTAGACATACTCCTTTTCCTATTTGGAACCAGTCTGTTGTGCCATGTCCAGTTCTAACTGTTGCTTCCTGTCCTGCATACAGATTTCTCAAGAGGCAGGTTAGGTGGTCTGGTATTCCCATCTCTTTCAGAATTTTCCACAGTTTACTGTGGTCCACACAGTCAAAGGCTTTGGCATAGTCAATAAAGCAGAAATAGATGTTTCTCTGG
>SJYG01000696.1:709418-720123 GCA_006410535.1 Litocranius walleri
TCTAAGGCCCACTTGACTTCACATTCCAGGATGTCTGGCTCTACGTGAGTCATCACACCATCGTGATTATCTTGGTTGTGAAGATCTTTTTTGTACAGCTCTTCTGTGGATTCTTGCCACCTCTTCTTAATATCTTCTGCTTCTGTTAGGTCCACACCATTTCTGTCCTTTATCGAGCCCATCTTTGCATGAAACGTTCCCTTGGTATCTCTAATTTTCTTGAAGAGATCTCTAGTCTTTCCCATTCTGTTGTTTTCCTCCACATCTTTGCATTGATCGCTGAGGAAGGCTTTTTTTATCTCTCCTTGCTATTCTTTGGAACTCTGCATTCAGATGCTTATATCTGTCCTTTATTCCATTGCTTTTCACCTCTCTTCTTTTCACAGCTATTTGTAAGGCCTCCCCAGAGAGCCATTTTGCTTTTTTGCATTTCTTTTCCACAGGGATGGTCTTGATTCCTGTCTTCTATACAATGTCATGAACCTCCATCCATAGTTCATCAGGCATTCTCTCTGTCAGATCTTGTCCCTTAAATCTATTTCTCACGTCCACTGTGTAATCATAAAGGATTTGATTAAGGTCATACCTGAATGGTCTAGCGGTTTTCCCTACTTTTTTCAATTTCAGTCTGAATTTGGTAATAAGGAGTTCATGATCTGAGCCACAGTCAGCTCCTGGTCTTGTTTTTGTTGGCTGTATAGAGCTTCTCCATCTTTGGCTGCAAAGAATATAATCAGTTTGATTTCAGAGTTGACCATCTGGTGATGTCCATGTGTAGAGTCTTCTCTTGTGTTGTTGAAAGAGGGTGTTTGCTATGATCAGTGCGTTCTCTTGGCAAAACTCTATGAGTCTTTGCCCTGCTTCATTCCGCATTCCAAGGCCAAATTTGCCTGTTACTCCAGGTGTTTCTTGACTTCCTACTTCTGAATTCCGGTCCCCTATAATGAAAAGGACATCTTTTTTGGGTGTTAGTTCTACAAGGTCTTGTAGGTCTTCATAGAACCATTCAACTTCAGCTTCTTCAGCGTTACTGGTTGGGGCATAGACTTGGATAACTGCTATATTGAGTGGTTTGACTTGGAAACAAACGAGATCATTCGTCGTTTTTGAGGTTGCATCCAAGTACTGCATTTCGGACTCTTTTGTTGACCATGATGGCTACTCCATTTCTTCTAGGGACTCTTGCCTGCAGCAGTAGATATAATGGTCATCTGAGTTAAATTCACCCATTCCAGTCCATTTTAGTTCACTGATTCCTAGAATGTCGATGTTCACTCTTGCCATCTCCTGTTTGACCACTTCCAATTTGCCTTGATTCGTGCACCTGACATTCCAGGTTCCGATGCAATATTGTTCTTTACAGCATCGGATCTTGCTTCTGTCACCAGTCACATCCACAGGTGGGTGTTGTTTTTGCTTTGGCTCCATCCCTTCATTCTTTCTGGAGTTATTTCTCCACGGATCTCCAGTAGCATATTGGGCACCTACTGACCTGAGGAGTACCCTATCAGTATACTGATATGATATCCTTTCAGTGTCCTATCATTTCACCTTTTCATACTGTTGATGGGGTTCTCAAGGCAAGAATACTGAGGTGGTTTGCCATTCCCTTCTCCAGTGGACCACATTCTGTCAGACCTCTCCCCCATGCCTGCCCGTCTTGAGTATATATATGTAAGAATATATACGTATTCTTTCCATCATGGCTTGTCAGAGGATATTGGACACAGTTCTCTGTGCTCACGGTAGGATCTTGGTTTCCATTCTGCATATAATAGTTCGCATCCGCTGATTCCAGATGCCCAGCCCTTCTCTTCCCCGTTCTCCTCCCCCTTGGCAAGCACAAGTCTGCTCTCTCTTGTCTGTGAGTCTGTTTCACGGATGAGTTCGCTTGCAGCACATTTTAGGTTCCGCATGTGAGTGAGCTCATGTATTATTTGTCTTTGGCTTTTCTGAGTGTGATCATCTCTAGGCTCATCCGTGTTGCTGCAAATGGCACATTTCATTCTTTGTTTCCGGCTGAGTAATAGTCTGTTGTATGTTTGTGCTACGTCTTCTTCATCCATTCCTCTTGTTGATGGACGTTTAGGTTGCTTCCGTGTGTTCGCTTTCATGAACAGGACTGCTTTGAACGGAGGGTGCGTGTATCTTTTCCATCTTTGTCTGGATGTGTGCCCAACAGTGGGATGGCTGGATAGTATGGCAACTTTGATTTAAGCTTTTTGAGGACCCTCCATACTGTGTTCCATGGTGGCTGCACCAAATAGTCAAAACACTTTATTGTGGTTTTTGCAGGAAGGAATAGGCAAGGCAGGGTAAGCAGGTTCAGGATTGAGTGGTTTGATAGTTTGAATAATTGATAGCAGCCTCTGGGTTGTAAGAGTGGTCCCCAGTTGTCCATTTCCTGGACCTAGGCTGATTAGGGCAGAAAATAATTGTCCAGAGTGTAATAGCCAGACAAGGGAGGTGGTTCAGGGTAAAGCCTCTGGATTGGCCAATTGGCATTGGAAAAGTATGCCCCCCAGTGAGTTGTTTTCTGTCTCTTAAGAACTGACTAAGCTCTGAGAGTGTTAATCTCTCCCTAGTCTGGAAGGCTCCAGATGCCAGAGCATCAAAAATATAGAAAATAAGAAAATACAGGTAACATGGAAACGGTCAAAGACAGATAGAAAGTGACAGCGAAGCCGGCAGTGAGGCAGTGGCGCGGCTTTCGGTGGGAGCAGGATGAAGCTTGTAGAAGCAAAGTTAGAGATGCTCTGTGTTTGGGAAACACTCACTGTAGCATCATCATGGATGGAGGCAGACAAGGCAGGATGTATTGGGTAGATGTAGCTTTCTTATACGGAGAAGGCAATGGCAACCCACTGGTGGGCTGCCGTCTATGCGGCTGCACAGAGTCAGACACGACTGAGGTGACTTAGCAGCAGCAGCAGCAGCTTTCTTATATAGCCGGGAGCCGGGGGCTAGAGCGAAGGGCCGAGGCAGCCGCTCAAGGAAGCCGCCCGGGGTCCAGGCTTCCTGTGGCTTCCTGTTCCGCCGGCCTTACCTGTGTCTTCTGTTCACGTGGTGACCAGATCCGCCTGCCTACCGGCGCTGAGTCCAAGTCCCAAGCAGGAAGAAGACAAGGTTCAGAGACAGAAGGCAAATTCTGGCTGACAGTTTTCCTTTTAATCTGGAATTCCCTTTCCTGGAACCCTACCTTTTAGATTTCTGCTTACATTTTATTGGCCAGAACTGGGCCACTTGGGTTTACCCCAGGAAGCAAGAGTTCTGGGAGAGGTAATTGTTCTAACATATACATTGCTGCCTCGAGCAACATTCAGATTGCAATGGTAATGATGAATCCATATATGAATGAATTCTAATTAGCAGTGTCCACCAGACAGGGAAAAAGGAAATACGGGGTTTTTTTTCTTCAACTGGATGAGACAGATCATACGGAGGACTTTAGCACCATGCTTAGCTCAGAGTGTGTGTTCAGAAATGAACTTGGCTACTCCTGTTACTAACACTAATAAAACGTGCTACTTCATCAAAAAGTAAAATAAGACAAAATAGAAGTCAGTTTCTCAAGCAGCAAACGCTTTCAGGCCCGGGACCATGTTTCAGATCTCTTGCTCTTACCTGCAGCGGTCTGCGTGCGGCCGGCGTGTCGACGGCGCTCCGAGGGCGGTGGCGAGGCGCTCGGGCCTGGCGCGGTCAGGGCCCCGGCCTGCGGCTGCGGCTGCGGCTGCAACAGCCACGTGCTTACTCCCGTCCACGCGTGACTGAGGGATGGTGTGGACCCTCGGGCGCTTCTGGGGGCGTCGCGCCGTCACCGGGCGGGGGAGGTTGCATTACTCCTGCAGGTAAATGCCTGGGGCACGGAGGGCTCGGGCCGCGAAAGCTGACTTCCTCGGAGCTGGGTTCATCCAGCGTCTTGGCCAGGCGGAGGGTAGAAATGTGCTTCTAAAGACTAAAATGTTTCTCAGGAAGGGTGCGTCACTTCCAGCTGTATTTGTCTAGGGCTTTCAGACTGGGAGATAGAAAGGACTCCAGCAGGAAGACTGCGGCTGGCCTCCCCAGTGTGGAAGCGAGCCGCCGAGGGGTGGCGGGCGCTTCCGCGCCTCCAGCGCAGTCGCGCTTTCCGCTCTCGCCTGATGCGCGCTCAGGAGGGGGCAAAGGCCCCCGCTTAGTCCTCTTGCCTGGAAAACCCCACGGCCGGAGGAGCCTGGTGGGCTGCAGTCCATGGGGTCGCAGAGAGTTGGACCCGAGAGCGACTTCACTTTCACTCTCCACTTTCCCTCTTCACTTTCATGCGCTGGAGAAGGAAACGGCAACCACTCCAGTGTTCTTGCCTGGAGAGTGCCGGGGCCGGGGGCGCCTCGTGGGCTGCCGTCTATGGGGTCGCACAGAGTCGGACACGACTGAAGTGACTTAGCAGCAGCAGTGCTCAGCGGGGGCAGGGGCAGACTCTGGACGCTCACACACACACACACACACACACACAATGGGCCTGGTTCTTCAGGTTGTCTAATTTATTTTCACGTTAAGATTTGGCTGCTGGACTTGGTTAAACCATCTGTCACTTTTACGACTGGTAAGTGGTCGGCTGAAGTCTCAAAGTACGTCCAGAGTAGGGGACTAACAAGACTGTGACCCTTCATTCTTATCACATTCCTTACGAATACCCAGCTTCTCCTCAACCCCCCAGATTCACAAATCACAGAACATGAAGGTTGTTAGATTCAAGCCCCTTGCTTTCCAGTTAACAGAAGTGTGATCCAGAGAAGGAAAGCGCCTTGCTCTCAGTTACAAGGTGGCGGGTGACGAGGCCACGAGCAGACCCCGGTCCCCTGCCTTCAAGTCCGTCTGCTTCCCGACGTGCCCCCACTGTCCCCCTGAGCGCATCTGCTCCTTAGCAGCCCCAGTGAACGAGGTGCTCCTGGCAGCTTAATCAGACATAAATACTCTCTCAATAAGCCCACCCTGTTATGGGTTGTTTCTGTTAGAAGGAATTATTATTGCCACAACATAAATTTCCTGAAAAAGATATGGTCGGGTCACACAATGTAGCCTATTATGAGAACCAGGGTAATAAAACAGCCAGATTATTTATGTGTCTCTCTGGGTTCCTGGGGCTTATCTCACAGAAAAAGAGCCAAGACGTTGAGGCAACGGAGAAGTAGATGCGGGTGGCTGTGAGCAGGACGGCAACTTGTTCGGCACCATTTCTGCAAAAGGCACTTTTAAGATTAAGGCCTGACGTGGCTAGGGATGAGCACGCTTTCTCAGGGAGGCGAGCAGCCATTCTTGTCCTCGCTGAGGACAAAGGCACCGGGACTAAGCCGCAACAGAAGTCGTGCTCACTTCATGACAAAGCAGGCTCACACGTCTGCGAAGGGTTTGGGGTCCAAAGGTGTTTCGGGGTCAGTGATGAGTTGTGTGAACTGCCCTCTGTGCTTAGTCGAATCATGAGCCCCTGTGGATTCAGAGGCTAGGGAATGCCACAGGAACCTCCACCCTGGGACGACTCCCCTGAGGGCACCTGCCCTGGAGAGTGTGGTGATCCGCATCTCCCCATCCCCACACCAGACACCCAACTGACAAGAGAGGCTAAGGAACAAGAAGGCAGCTTCCCAGCCCAGCCTGGGCCTCTGGCTCCTGTCGTGCCAGCCAGGTCGTTTGCTGAGGCTGAGCATCCTGGGCCTAGCCTCCGGCTGGACTGCTGCTGCTCATTGCTTCTTTCTAGACCAGGAGTTGCTTGCAGGTCCAAGACTCTCCGAATGCTTTTATGATACCCGCTGTCAATTGGTTAAACCATCTGTCACTTTTACGACTGGTAAGTGGTCGGCTGAAGTCTCAAAGTACGTCCAGAGTAGGGGACTAACAAGACTGTGACCCTTCATTCTTATCACATTCCTTACGAATACCCAGCTTCTCCTCAACCCCCCAGATTCACAAATCACAGAACATGAAGGTTGTTAGATTCAAGCCCCTTGCTTTCCAGTTAACAGAAGTGTGATCCAGAGAAGGAAAGCGCCTTGCTCTCAGTTACAAGGTGGCGGGTGACGAGGCCACGAGCAGACCCCGGTCCCCTGCCTTCAAGTCCGTCTGCTTCCCGACGTGCCCCCACTGTCCCCCTGAGCGCATCTGCTCCTTAGCAGCCCCAGTGAACGAGGTGCTCCTGGCAGCTTAATCAGACATAAATACTCTCTCAATAAGCCCACCCTGTTATGGGTTGTTTCTGTTAGAAGGAATTATTATTGCCACAACATAAATTTCCTGAAAAAGATATGGTCGGGTCACACAATGTAGCCTATTATGAGAACCAGGGTAATAAAACAGCCAGATTATTTATGTGTCTCTCTGGGTTCCTGGGGCTTATCTCACAGAAAAAGAGCCAAGACGTTGAGGCAACGGAGAAGTAGATGCGGGTGGCTGTGAGCAGGACGGCAACTTGTTCGGCACCATTTCTGCAAAAGGCACTTTTAAGATTAAGGCCTGACGTGGCTAGGGATGAGCACGCTTTCTCAGGGAGGCGAGCAGCCATTCTTGTCCTCGCTGAGGACAAAGGCACCGGGACTAAGCCGCAACAGAAGTCGTGCTCACTTCATGACAAAGCAGGCTCACACGTCTGCGAAGGGTTTGGGGTCCAAAGGTGTTTCGGGGTCAGTGATGAGTTGTGTGAACTGCCCTCTGTGCTTAGTCGAATCATGAGCCCCTGTGGATTCAGAGGCTAGGGAATGCCACAGGAACCTCCACCCTGGGACGACTCCCCTGAGGGCACCTGCCCTGGAGAGTGTGGTGATCCGCATCTCCCCATCCCCACACCAGACACCCAACTGACAAGAGAGGCTAAGGAACAAGAAGGCAGCTTCCCAGCCCAGCCTGGGCCTCTGGCTCCTGTCGTGCCAGCCAGGTCGTTTGCTGAGGCTGAGCATCCTGGGCCTAGCCTCCGGCTGGACTGCTGCTGCTCATTGCTTCTTTCTAGACCAGGAGTTGCTTGCAGGTCCAAGACTCTCCGAATGCTTTTATGATACCCGCTGTCAGTTGGTGAAAAGTGGAAGTGAAAGTCACTCAGCTGTGTCTGACTTTTTGCAACCCCCTGGACTGTACAGTCCATGGAATTCTCCAAGCAAGAATACTGGAGTGAGTAGCTGTTCCCTTCTCCAGGGGCTCTTCCCAACCCAGAGATCGAGCCCAGCTCTCCCACACTGCAGGCGGATTCTTCACTAGCTGAGCCACGGGAGGCCTGGCAGGCGTGGGTACAAGCAGCTGGTCTCTCATCTGGCACCACAGTGACTTGGAAAAAAGGGAAAAATACTCTTCCCTAAAGGAAGTACCACCAGTGCTCTGTTTACCATCATTCAACCAGAATCTTTTAAATAAACCAGGCTTAAATTTATTTCAGTTCACATCTTGACAAAGCGAATTTCTGATCATACATGGAGTTGGGAAGTGGGCAGAACCGCTCAGGGGGAAGCACAGCCCTCGTCCCGTGCCTAGCTTCCCCGGCCCAGTAACACCCCCACCCCACCTTGCTCCTCGGGGCTCCGGTACTGGCAGGACATGGATGGGCAAGGCTGTGCTGGCTCCTGCCGTGAGGTGGCACTCATTTTATTTGTCTTTCAGTTTACATCTTAAGTTTGTGATTTCCTACAATGGCAGGAAAAATAGGTAATTTGCTTTCCCTACAAATGGAGCCGGTCAAGGAGTCTTCTAGTACAATGAGAAAGCAGCCTCGCCCCTTCCCACACCCTGCCACAGCGGCACTGCGGCATGGGAGGAGCAATCGGGCGAACACCACCCTCTAAGCATCACATCTGTTGGCTGGCACTTCAGTTGACTAATATTCTTGTTGGCTGAAGCTCGATTTACACTTTTTCAAAAACCTAGAACAACCTAAATAACCTCCACTGACACTACATTACCCAGACTTAGTCTTTGGTACACTGTGGGGTTGTCTGCTGTCTGAGGATCAGCTTTAGGCCCCCAGTGTTTACGTTTTCTTCTGACAGTTTGTTCAGAAGTCCCATATGTGGAAGAGAGTAGGATGTTTCAGTCTGAAGGGATCCCTCAAAGAAATATCCACCACTTGACAAGAATGGGTCATGACCCTGTTTGTATCGATTATGCAAAGCCTGGGCGGCTGAACCAAGAGAGATCATTGCTGCTGCTGATTTAAGTTGGACCTAAGAGTCTGAAGCAAACAGTGCAAGAAAATCTGGTGAAACAGCGTTTCAAAGTAACTGTGGAATCAGCTCCTGTCTTCAAGCACTAGCCTTATTTCTTTCCTTGAGAAGGAAAATGGTCTTCTTAAATCACATGCCCACCTGGAGGTGCTAAGAAGGCATGGCCCAACTGCCTGGCCTTTGGCTTTCACACCTGTCCTGTGTCTAGTCCAGGGCACTACCTGCAAAGAGGCACCGCTCCCACCTCTGTGCCAAGAGGCACAGCATCCCTGAGCTGCAGGATACGCACACCCCTGAGTCCATAGAGTCCTTCCCAGATACAAGCCCCTCTCAAAAGATCTGGACTGGAAGAGCCTTTAGCAATGCTGGGCCTCATGGGACAGGGGCAAGGACTCCATGGTGGCCGTGGGCCCCTGACAGGTAAGCCGGGAACACAGCAGCTGTCCTTTGCTGTCCGTGGCTTTGTCCTCCCCAGTTCTGCATTCACATCGTCCATCCTCAGTCCCCTGCTCTGAGTCCTTCAGCAGCTCCCAGTGATGGATGTGAGCCAAGCTGGGCAGTGCACGCTCCCCGCAGTGTCCATTCCCATGGCTCTCGTGCCCCATTCATCCCGTCACATGGGATCCCACTCTTCTCCACATTCTCAGCGCATAGTCCTGCCTCTGGGTCTTTGCCCAATTTATCCCTTTGCCTGGAATGCACTCTGCTTTCTTCTCCTACCTGATGAGCTCCTAATCGCCCTTCTAGGCCCAGGCAGCCTCCCCAGCTGCCCTTTCATGCAGCTGTTGGATCTCACTGGTTCCAGAACTGACTGCTCGTTCCTTTGCACCCCCGTGGCTCCACGCCTCTCTTACGTCACTCGCTGCAGTGCCTTGGGAACCATCGCCTCCACTGAACTATGGACGTCTACTCCATTTTTGCTCCCCAACTTCTAGGAAAGTCCCTGGCACTTTCTAAGAGCTCAGTTAATCACATGGATTGTATGCTTCGGTTAGCATTGCCAGGTTCTCCCAGACATTTCTAGAGGAATACAAAATCCAAGGCTTGGGTAAATACTCAGGCTGAAGGAAGACAGCACTGTGGGACACTGTTGAGCAAGTGGGGAAAATTAGGAAGTGCATACAGTGCGTGACCGGCCAACGTCTTGAGGCCTGGAGGCGCAGGCAGAGAGCTGTCGGCTCCTAATGGCAATCTGCTTTTGGTCTGTTCTGGAAATAAAACATAAGGAAGGTTTTTGCGATGGTGGAGCAGGCTGACCAATGGCAGGGCAATCTTATTCAGACACCTGAAAGCTCCATGGTGTGGTTTGCCTCACAGAAAGACCAGTCCTTGGCAACCTGCCCCACTTGGGCCCACACATGTCTTGTACAGAACAAAATGCAATGGACAAGCCCCACGTCAGCCCTAACAGCAATTTTTGTACATTGCGATGCAAAATACCAGCTTTGGTTGAAGTCCCTAGCGCCTTAATCCTGAACCAATAATGCTTCTGATGCTGCAGCATCTTTGAAGGGAGGTGTGCAGAGCACTTTGTACGTGGAATATCATCATGCTTCCTTTGCTGCTTCCCCTTGAGAGATTCCCGCGGGGAGGGAAGCCACCACCCAGGAGCCCCACACTACAGGGAGGTGTGGGGCACTGATGGAGAGAGGCACCCAACCCTCCAACTGCTTCAGCAGCCGTGGGCCACACTCCCTCCCTAAAGAGAATCAGGTCTGGTCACAACAGAGAGTGATGGAGGAGGAAACCAGCAGCAGGTGGAAAAAGTGGAAGAGGAGCTGACAAAACCAGGAATGCAAGACCAGCACGCCCGCCAGTCAGGAGGATCGGGAGCGTAAGGGGGCTGTTTTCCGAGGAGCGGCACTCTGGAGGCCTGAGAGTGAGGGTCATGTGTCTTATGTATGAGCATATCAATGACCTGCTCTAAAATTCACTGTGACCTGTTGAAAGCTGATTTGGGAAATCACCACAGATGGAAATAAAAAAATACGAAATCAGGCTGTTCCTAATGATACCTCTTCCTGCTCAGAAGCCAGAACTGCAGGTCATCTGTAAGCCTTTCACTCTGAGTCCCATTGCCTTACCTTTGGAAACGACTTTCCTTTGAAACTTTAGCTCTGGCACCCGTCACACAGACACGCACACACCACGCACGGTTACCCTGCTCTACAGCAGAATTATCTTCCATCATCCTTACTAAACCCATCTGAATCCCTCAGCTCATTCCTGGAAGATGTCCAAATGGCATTTACAGCCCTCCCAGCTGGTGAAAGAGCGCAGTAAACCTTTCTTGGCTGCCAGCGCTGGGACAAGTCACATCGCTGGTTCTTTCTCCTTCATTCACACACATAACAATAGGCAACTCCCATGCCCCTTTCTTTGAAGTCTCCATATAAAAACACTCCTTCTCGCTGATAAAAACCAAACTTTGCCTCAGTCTCACATCTCGCAAACTACTCTCATCCTTTTTCTGTTCAAAGGAACATTTGTATACGTAGATTGTCAGATTGGCCAGCCGTTTCCTCAAACCC
>SJYG01000696.1:720790-825961 GCA_006410535.1 Litocranius walleri
CCCGGACCCCCAGCGCCCCTCCTCCACTGCCAGTTTCCTGGTCACTAGGCGTCAAGGGTCTCGGGGTTTACAGTCAGCAGCTTTTCCAGTCTTTCCCTTACGTGACTGCTACATCCTTCGTCGAGCTTGCCCATCTCCTAGGACGTGGGAGGACTCGGCAGGACTCTCGACTCTCGCTTTTCTTCTGATCACTGTGGCTGTGCTAGCTCAGTCTCTCCCTAATACTGTAAAAGTTGACAAATTTAGACTTAGTTTATCATTCTTTTTTTAGTTTTCATTTACTGTATTTTTCTTTATTTATTTCTCCTTTCCTACATTTCTGTTATACTTATCCAGACCTAATTCACCCTATTCCTTTATTCTCTAACAGTTTAGAATTACATGTTCTATTTCAATTATTTTTATTAGCTACCATTACATTTTAGTGTGCATACTAGAGTTTACAAAGTATAAAGTTAGATTTTTAACTTCCTCCCAGACAATACAAGAACCTTAGAGTGATTTTGGCCAGCATGTCTTCTCTTCCAATCTGCCAACTCATTGTATTGACTAGTGTTTTACTTCCCCCTTTTTTAAATCCCCAGTTTTAGTCATTTTAAAAATTGTTGACAGGTATACTTTTTTCTTCCTGAATCTTATTTTACTGAGAGGTCTCCCTTCTGATTTAAAACTTCCTTCTGGCTGAATTTTTTTTTAAGTCTTTCCTTAAATCTTGTAAACCCATCAGGTTTTCTACATTGACTATCATGTCATCTGTGAAGACAGTTTCAGTTCTTCCTTTCCAATCTTGGATAACTTTTATTTCCTTTTGTGCCTAATTGCCCTGGCAAGAACTTCCAGGAAAACACTGAATAGAAGTGGTAAAGGCAGACACCTTGTTCTGTATGGATCATAAAAGAAAAGCATTCAGTTTTCAGCATTATGCATGAATGCTAACTGTAAGCTGTTCCCCTACATGCCCTTTATCAGATCATGAAAGTTCCTCTCTATTTCTAGTTTTCTGAGAGTTTTTATCAGGAATAGATATTGGATTTTTTTCTTAAATTTATTGAGATGATCACTTTTTTTCTATTTCAGTTTGTTAATATGATGAATTGCGCTGATTGGTTTTCAAATGTTAAATTAACCTTGCATTCCTGGAGTAAATACACTTTGTCATGATCCATTTTATATATTATTGGATTAAACTTGCTAAAATTTTGTTAAGAACTTCTGCATCTCTGTTCATAAGGGAAATAAGCCCTCACATATTTAGTCAAATGATTTTTGACAAAGGTGCCACAATCATTCAATGGAGAAAAAGACAGTCTTTTCAACAAATAGCCCTGAGAAAACCAAGTATCTGCATGCAATAATAATAATAAAGTTGGACCCTTACTTAACACCATATACAAAAATTAACTCAAAATAGACCAGATCTACACGTAACACCTACGGCTGTAAAACTCCTAGAAGAACACCGAAGACAAAAGCTTCAAAATATTGGGTTTGGCAATTATTTCTTGGCTATAACACTAAAAGCACAGGCAAAAAAGAAAAAAATAGGCGAATTAGACTTCATAAAAATATCTGTGCATTAAAAGCACTTGGGTAAAAAGGCTACCCACAGAATGGGAGAAATTAATACAGAGAAAACACAAAAAACTCTTACAACTCAACAACAGTAACAAAATCAACCTGATTTTTGAAATGAGAAAAAGACTTCTTTAGACACTCTCCAAAGGAGATATACGGCAGATGGCCAACAAGAACACGAAAAGATGCTCGACTTTGCTAACCATCCGAGAAATGCAAATCTAAGACCAAGCTACCAGCACACCATTAGGCCAACCTCTACCAAAAGAGAGAGCAAAAAGTGTCGCCCTTGTTGCACTATGTAGATAAAAATGATAACTAATAAGGATCCATCGTATAGAACAGGAGACTTTGCTCAATACTCTGCAATGACCTATACAGGAAAAGAATCTAAAAAGGAGTGAAAACGTGTGTATACGCATGTTTCGCTTTGCTATACAGCAGAAACCACACAAATTGTAAATCAACTATACTCTCATGACCTTAATTTATTAATTATTTTTTAAAAGAAAATAAGTGTTGAGGAGAAGGAGCAGAATTGGAACGCTGTGGACTGTTGGCAGGAATGTAAAATTTTATAGCCACTGTGGAAAATAGTATGGCAGTTCCTCAAATAGTATGGCGGTTCTTTTAAAAAAAGAATTAACATATGATCCAGAAACTCTACCACTTAGTATATACCCAAAAGAACTGAAGGCAGGGTCTTGAAGAAATATTTGAACACTCATGTTCCTAAAAGCATTATTCACAATAACTAAAGAGTCTAACTCAAGAGTCTACTGATAGATAAATGGATAAACAAAATGTGAGATAGACTGAAGATGTAAATAGCTGCCTATCTACGCATCCATATATGTAGAAACATATGGCTTTGATATATATCAACATACATCGAATAATGGAATATTATTCAGATTCAGCCTTAAAAAGAAAGAAAATTCTGATAGTTGCTATATTTGGATGACCTTGGAAACATTATGCCAAGTGAAATAGCCAATTACAAGATGGGAAATGCTGCACTGTTCCACTCATATTAGGTATATACGAGGGAAACAGAATGGAGGCTGCTAGGGCTAGAGAAAGGGAGAAACAGGAAGTCAGTGTTTAGCGGGCAGAGTTTCAGGCCAGGGTGATGAACAGGTTCTGGAGGCGGGTGGGGTGACGGCTGTGCAATGTGTGGCTGTGCTCAACGCCACTGATTGTCCACTGAAAGGTGGCGAAGGCGGGCACGGCGGGCTGGGAACGTTCCACCACAGCAGGAGTGAGCTGGGGGAAAAGCAAGTGTCTCCCCTTCAGATGCGCTTGCCTGGGTCAGTCTGGCCTCCCGACTGCTATGCATGGGAACTCTGGCCAGCGGCCCGGGACGCCACTGGACTCCAGGAGACCACGCATGGTTCATTCTCTTTCCTTTTGCTGAGAGTAGATCTGAGCTGTGTTCTCACCACTCCCCCACCAGACAGTGGTGACCATGTGAGGTCGTGAACGTGTTGTGGTAATCATTTTGCATTGTGTGTGTGTGTGTGTGTGTGTGTGTGTGTGTGTACATATATATATAGCAGCATCAAGTTGTCCAGCTTTAAAAAAATCACATTCATAATCTAAACATATAAATTTTTTCAGTCATACTTCAAAAGGCTGGAAAAATTATAAATAACATTAAATTTAATCAAATAGTATTAAAAAGTATCCATGTCTACTCCTCAGTGCCCTAGTTCTACCCAGAGGGAAATGGCAACCGTATTGACCCTAAGAAACCAGAGCCTCAACAGGAAAAGGGGATGATCAAGACCACATCATCAGGTCTCCTCAGTCCCAAAGGAAGGAACTGATTAGCCAGATCACAGCAGAGGGTGAATCAGTTTTGCCCTGGAAATAGCTAGGATTGCTAAGCATGTAATCATTTATTCAACAAATATTTATGGAGTGACACTGTGTGTTAGGCTTTCTAACCATGAGTGCAATGGCTTTGACTAAAACTTTACTCATGATAGCTGTCATACCCTGTGACATTCTAGGGAAAACAATGTGTTAAGAGGACTTCTCCTGTGTCCAGGGCCATCGCATTAGGTGAGCCCACGTTCTGGAAGACACTGGATCTTTTTAGACATTTAAGACAAGTGAGCCCAGGCAAGAGAAAGCAGGAGTCCAGAGGCAGCCACTGACATCTTAAGCCCCAGGATGGCCCAGCTTCAGAGCCTTGATCTGTTCCAGGGAACTCAGCTCCTGCTCATCCCCAGGGGAGGCTAAACTTGAGAACAGTGCTGTGAAGTTGTTTCTGAGAAACTAGGAGTGTGAGAGTAAGGTGTCCAAATAAGCAAGAGGTCATCAGTGTTACTCTATCCGTTAATCACCAGGCAGAGCTGCTGAGGCATTTCACTCGTTAGCTGTGTCCAGCTCCTTGAAAGCCCGTGAACTAGAGCACGCCAGGCTTCCTTGTCCTTCTCCGTCTCCTGGAGTTTGCTCAAACTTTCACCCACTGAGTCAGTTACTAAATACTTATTACACAACAAGCATGGTTCTAGATGCTGAAAATGTAACAACACGGGTGAGATTCTCTACCCTCCTGGAACTTATCTTTAGTGGAAATAGAGACAAGGAGCAAATGGCCGGGACGCTGTATGGGAGGGAGTGATAAAGGCTATGAACGGGCCCACAGGATGGGAGATGCCAGGGAAGCCGGGATGGCAGAGGCTGCTTCAAGCAGGAGTCGGGAAAAGTCCTGAGAACTGCCGTCTGAGCAGACGCCAGCAAAGCTGCCAGGGCCCCAGCGGGCCTCCAGACAGGGGGGCAGTTGGTGTGCCAGGAGCTGGAGCCACAGGTGGGCGGGCATCCCCAAGGGAAAGGTGCAGACTGAGAGGAGACAAGGGCTGAGCCTGAAACTCAGAAGCGCAGTGCTCAGGGCTGAAGGACCCCAGGAGTTCACAGCAGGAAGAGATCAGGAGCGGAAACAGGCAATGTGTCAGTGCTTCTAGGATAATAAGATCAGGGATTAACAGGAGCTCTGCTTGACTGCATGGCTGGTTACTGGACTCCACGAACTCAAGCCTCCTGGCACTAGACTCCAGAAGGGAGGAATGTTACTGTGTGTAACTTTTTAAGTAAATTGAAGTGGGGAGCCTACGAGATTTGCTAAGAGAGCACAGATGACCCCAAGAGGTGCAGGAGCTTCAGAGGAATGGCAGGCAGGAGGAGAAGTGCCAGTTTGGTGAGGCAAGTGCGGCTGTGGTGAAAATCCTGGCTTCCAGCCTCCCTGGCGGGAAGCTTCCAGGGCTGCTGCTTATACTGCAAAGGCCGAGGAAAGCCTTGGCCTCCCTTCTGCTCAGCTCTGCTCAAGCCCATCTGGCCTGCTTGATGGGCCCCCGCCTGGGGCTCAGCTCAGCGCCCAGGGCCCGCGGCTCCCTCTGCCAGCCCTCTCGTCTCCTCGGAGGCCCTCTTCAGCCACTCCCAGGGTGGGGCCCTCCACCCTCACTCTCGGCCACGTGAGGCTGCTTCGTCTTCGTCATGCCACTGCTCCCTGAAGTTGTCACCGTCTGTGCCGCCACGTTTGCTGTCTGGCTCCCTCACTGAGAGGAAAGCGCCAGGGCGCCAGCCGCACGACTCCCCAGGCTCGCATGGCCCGGGCCGAGGGCCCACGCACGCGGGCGCCCCGCAAGAAGGCCTCGCGCCACCTGCATTGCTGTCACGACGTTCGAACTGCCAGACTTTGAGAACTGAACCATGGACTCCATCCGGAGCTTCCTGGTAGAACAGAAAAATAAAGAGACTGACATTAGCCATGAGGTAAAAACACAGAACCCTTTTAGCAAGGTGTGGCTGTCAGAGAACTTGCCTGTCCAAGTTAGCATTGTGACCTCACTGAGCAACCCCAAAGAAAATATGTTTAACACAATTTTTGCAGTGAACAAATAAATCCTATGTAATTATTTCTTCTTTAACTCTTCCAAGTAAACCAAAGTAAAGACCAAAGAGTAGCCAGGGCACGGGGATCACTGTGAATTCAGCCTGTTGCTGCCGTGGCTGTGCACTCGCCCGGGCACGCCCAGCTCTTAGCCACCCCATGGGCTGCAGCACGCCAGGCCTCTCTGCCCACTGGAGGAGGGAATGGCAGACCACCCAGAGTACTTGCCATGAGAAACTCATGAACTAAAGAAAAGGACAAAAGGATAGATACAACACCCACAGACGTGCTCCCCAGGTCTGAAGGTGCCCAATATGCTCCTGGAGAAGAGTGGGGAAGAACTGCTAACAGCTCCAGAAGGAAGAAGGGGCTGGGCCAAAGCAGAAACAGCCTCAGCGGTGGACGTGTCTATTGATAAACGTGAGATCTGATGGTGCGAAGAACACTATTGCATAGGAACCTGGAATGTTAGGGCCATGAATCAAGGTGAATTGGACGTGGTCCAACAGGAGATGCTAAGAGTAAACACCGACATCTTAGGAATCAGTGAACGCAAATGGACGGGAATGGGTGAGTTCAATCCAGACGACATTACATCTACGACTGTGGGCAAGAATCAATCCCATAGAAGGAATGGAGCAGCCCTCAAGCAACAGAAGAGTAAGAAATGCAGTACTTGGGTGCAACCTCAAGTGACAGAATTCAGCCTCACACCCAGCAAAAAAAAAAATTCTTGCACTGACCTCATTGACAGTGTGGATCATCCCCTCCTTTTTTATTTTAGAGGCACACATTTAACTAGTGCTTCAAAAGTGTTTACATTTCATCTGTCCTCAGTAACTCTGAAATACGTGCTGCATACCCATTTTACAGATACAGAAACTGAGGTTCACAGCCTACATTCACAGAGCTGATAGGTGATAGACATAAGGCGGGTACTGAGGTCTGTTTGTCTAGTATAAACATTGGCAAACTATGCTGGAAGAGCTGATCTTCTTGCTGTTTTTAGAAATAAAGTTTTGTTGGGACCCGACACACTCGTTCAGATGCACCATCCATGGCTGCTCTCGCACGGTAGCGGCAGACTCAAGTAGTTCCACATGGTCTGAAAAACCAAAAACGCCACAGCCGTTTATAAATACGTTTACTTCTCACTGCTCCAGACTGTGTGCTCGTCGCTCTCATCAGTCTACTGCCGTCGCAAATATGTCTCGGTTTATCTGTTGCTGTGAAGGAAAGAAGAGGCTTTGTATAAAAATAGAAGAAAATGTAAATTGGGAGCTCTGTGTACAAAATTATTTTGTTTCTAAAACATCAAAGAAGAACGCTTTGTAAACACATTTTCTAGTGGAGAAGTTTTCATCTTTTTTTTCTTTTCTTTCTGACCACTTAATTGAAAAGACACATGAAAAGGATATTAAAAAACTACAGTGAGGTCATGGCAGCGCAGTATATGAAGCAAATTGCAGACAGCTCTGATTTCACACTCTGGGGCTTCAAAGCAAGAGAGTCAAGTGAACCCATTGATACTTATGAGGAGAACACTAGTCTTCAGTGGGTAACTTAAATGTAACTCTGTATTTAATTAGGTTAACACAAGTCCAGCAAATTAACTGGTATTTAACAGGTCTTCCCATTTAATATAATTTTCATTTTCTCTATGTATTTCTGGAGCGATTATAATAAATGAGTCATAGTATGTGCATTGAAGTGAGGCCCCAGAACTCTACACAGAGTTTCACTTAGAAAGGGGTCCCTCATATTTACTTTCAGAATGATCTTGAGAGCAAAGCAATGATGATGATGACGATGACGGTCAAGAGCCACGCAGCTGGGCCTGTCCCTGTTTGTGCTCCTCAGAGGACAGGAAGCAGAGGAGCCCACCGGGGGTGGCCCGTCTGCAGAACAGATGCTCCCCATGCAGCCACACTCAGCGAGGATGTGTACAAAGAGTGTGAGGTTATTGATTAGAATCTGGGTTCAGGGACACGGCCTCTCCAGGGAATGTGGTGCTGCCGCCAGATCAGGAAGTGACCTCGGGGGTGGGGAGGAGGCAGGGCCAGTCCCACCGCACACACACACTGCGGACGAAACGGGGTCGGCTCTGAGGTCTGGCTGCCTGGCGGTGGAAGCGCGGGCTGTGGTGGTAGACACCCTGGGGGCTCAGATCCAGGCTGCAGGTTTCTAAGCAAGTCATCTAAACTTTGAACCTCAGGACTTCAGTCTATAAAATGGAGTTAGTAGTTTCTTCCTCTGAGAGTTGTTCAGTGCCACACGCAAAGTATCCAGAGCAAAGGAAGAAATGAATAATTGTGTATTATTTGTGTTATTACCTCAAACTACCTGTTTCATGACACCGATGGTCTTTCTCTAGTGAACAGCATGTTATGTTAAATATGTGCTACTCATTCATGTAGAAATATTCCTCTGGCAACTATTTCGTGCCAAACTGGAACTAGCCCTGGATTATAGAAAAATCTATAAGACTTGAGTCCTATCTTCAGAGAGCTGGCAACATAGAAAAGAAAATAGATGTATGCAATTACCAAAAATAATGAGAATTATTAGTAATGATTATAGTGATAATTATTAATAATAAATAGCAACAATTAATAATCCGGGGCCTCAAAATGTGCCAATGGTATGTGAGCTATAGACTGTTCTCTGGTATACAGAGTACACCCTTATACTTTTAAACCTCACGACAACCACCAAGTCAACCACCGTTTTTACAGATGAGGACTCTGAGATCTGACAGGCCCCATAACTTGTCCAGGGCCACCAGCAAGCACAGGCAGAGGCGGAGCCTGGATCGAGTTTTGTCATGAGGCTGGGTAGAGCAGAGGCCATACGGAAACTCTTCTGCTACTGGTTTAGGAAGAAAACTACAGATCGGGGTTCTGTGATGGTTCCTGGGAGCAATGCAGCTTTACCAAGGCTTTCCCCAACCACAGTTCCCTCACCACCCTCCAGAACGGGAACAGGAAGAGCTTCAACCTGGCCACAGTCCAGTGATATGAACACACAACGAAGCTGACCTTTTGATGAACGAGCCTCAGCCGGTGAGCACCAGCTCAGACGGTGAGTTCCCAGGGAGAAGAACCTCAGCCTGGAGGCCCAGGGAGGTCAGTCCAGGGGGTGAACATGCCATTGGTTTAGCTGGCCACCTCAGTCTGGAGGATTCCGCTGGACTGAAAGAGTGAACTCCTTTTCCTCACTTAAGGAAGATGCAGCTCAGTCTCCCAAGGGTCACTTTGAGATGTCCCACTGATTAAAGATGTTCCAGGCCCTTATCTAGGGAAAGGAGTGGCTTTTGTTTCTTAAAGAGGACTAACCCATATCCACATGGACTTCAGAGAATCATGGCTCCAGAGGTGTCTCAGCAATGGTCTGAGGTATCTCCCCAATCCAGGCCTTCTTTCCTCTGCTTGGACACTCAATACTCCCTTTGCAAAGCAGGTAACCCCTTTCGGTCACCTTGAGGCATTAAGATACCTTTGCATTTTAAGCTCAAGTCTTCGTTCCTGTGACGTCTGCCCTCCAGGTCTGTCTGAGCAGTCGCTTCCAGTCCTTCATGAGAGTATTCAGAGACGGAGGCTACGTCTTAGTGAAATCCTTTCCAGGGTCAATAATCCAATCTCCTTTACAAATTCCTCTCATGAGAAGGTGTCTTGTTATTTAATTGCTCAGTCATACCTGACTCTTTGTAACCCCAGGGACTGCAGCATGCCAGGCTTCCCTGCCCTTCACTATTCCCCAGAATTTGCTCAAAGTCATGTCCATTCAGTTGGTGATGCCATCCAACCATCTCGTCCTCTGTCATCCCCTTCTCCTCCTGCCTTCTATCTTTCCCAGCATCGGGGTCTTTTCCACTAAGTCGGCTGTGCACATCAGGTGGCCAAAGTATTGGAGTTTTAGCTTCAGCATCAGTCCTTCCAATGAATATTCAGGGTTGACCTCCTTGAAGTTCAAGGGGCTCTCAAGAGTCTTCTCCAGCACCACAGTCTGAAGGCATCCGCTCTTCACTGCTCAGGCGTCAGTCCCTGGCTTGTTCACGCGTCCTCAGGGTCCGTGGAGCTGAGCCGGGGCAGAGTCAGCCGGGGCTGCCTGGACTGCTTCTTTCTTGCCACAGGACAGTCCTGCTTCCCCATGACTCACTATGTGCTTAACTAAAGCCACAGTGTCTCCTTAAGATGTTGCATCTGCCCAGCCAGAGTTCTTCCATATTATGCTTATGAAATAAATTTCTGGACTCTAATTTTAGAAGCTTCTGTTTACTTTTAGGAAGCGTCACGGAGTTTGTCTTAGCTCACTTTACGATTTTCCAATTTATTTCAAATCATGATTCTGTGTTTCACTGTGTATGCTTTCATATTATAAGTTATTAGAATATTACATAAACGGCTTCCATGGTGTCACTCAATCCATTGATCAAATGTTAGAGGATACATTCAATGACAGAGCTCTGTGGCCATCGACTAGAGCCAACCTCCACTCGGCAAAGAGCCCCCATTTACATTCTTAGATGCAACTGTTTCTGAAACAACAGAAGTTAGCTGGAGATCCGGTAGGCCAGAGGCGACTCCAGCGAGCTGGACCTGCAGCACTTGCCTTCAGGTGAGGACAGCGTATCCCGTCCTCAGAGCTGAGACCTCTGGGCTCTCATCTTCATTTTTTGGACCCACTGTCCTTACTGGCTAGTCCTTACTATGTTGGTCCAGGGTCTAACTTAGATTCTCAGTCCACCTTTTAGGCCCAGAGTTCTGCAACCCTGAGCAGACTTTCCAGGCACAGCCCCCTAAAGCAGGCATTTCCACTGTTCTGGCTGCTGTTAATCTTGCTCTAAGTGGTACACAATTTCTCTCCAGTTCCCCCAGCAGACTCTTGGGGAAAATCAGTGTATGTGTGAGAGAGAGAGTGTGTGTGTGAGTGTGTGTGTGTGTGTGTGGTGTGTGTGTGTAAAGTGGTGAAGCCAAAAGGCCTGAATTCTCCCACTAAGCAGGCCTCCTCCCATCCTTCTTTTCAGAGCTAATTTAGTTAAGTGCTTAAACAATGTAAATCTGGCAGTTCTCCTCCGTTCAAGCCACAGGATTGAGGCCAGCTGCCGCCTAGCTACCGGCCCTCTAGTCCACCCTCCACCAGCTTCCTGAAATAGCAAGGCGCACTTCCGTCCCTGCTTCCCTGGAATAACCCTGGGGGAAGGATACTCCACTTCCTACGCCCAGACTGCATTATTTATTACCACCTCAGGAGTCCATATTTGGAGAAAAAAATATCACCACCATGTGGAATGAAATCATGCGCTTGCAAATAACTGATGCAAGCATGTGAATTCAAAGGAGCTCTCAAGGAGATTGTGTATGTATACAAATAGGCGCGCACTTCTCAGATGGAGAGTCTGTGCCGACGGGCAGGGTGACTCAGGACAGGACAAGTGGGGCTCTGGCAACCGCAGGGGCCCTGAGGAGCTTTCCTTCTTCACCTAGACGAGGACATCCAGGGAGTTCATCTCCTTAAAAACACGAAGTCACTACTGAGTCGGTGGTTAGAATGGAGCCCACAGTACATTGGAGGAACTATTTCCAAGCTTTTTCTTAATCATCTACTTACTAAAAGCAATCTATTCACCTTGAACCAGGTGACTCAGTCTTTAGGCAAGATCACTCCTCTGAAAACACACGTGGTCTCCTCATTTTATGCCCTGGATGGCGTCAGTGACGCTCCCTCCAAGGTGCTCAGTGGCTGTAACTTCTGCAACAAATGCATTCCAGAAGTCACATGGAACCCTAATAGTGGTTTGCAGCACACTAAGAGTCGTCAGTATTTAAGGTCCCTGGAGTTAGTTTGTGTGGTGAAGAATCACTTTATAAATCACTCTATAAAAGGTCACATGCGCTCCTGCAGCGGTCCTCAAACTGAGGCGTGGCTCCCGAGTTACACAGCTTATATCTCCAGAGCACCTTAGGTGCCGTAATAAAAACTGCGCTTTCTGAAACACAGCCCTTCTAGAGTGAGTCTCTCTGGCTCTATAGCAGCAATCCTCTGAAGTGTGTAAGTCTGAAATCCAAGGCAGGAGTGAAAACAAGCAAAAGTCACTGACCTCATGTTGGAAACAGAAAATGTTTGCTTCATAGACACTAGATTTTAATGCCATCATTGGACAAAGCGCCAACAGTTGCCACGTAGATGAAGCGGCAGAGCTTGCAAGTCGTTCACAACGGATCGAAGCCTGGTTTCTCTTCCTTCCCTTTCTAATGCTTGCCAGTGGGCTCTCCTGGGCTTCCCTGGTGGCTCCGTGGTAAAGATTCCGCCTGTCAGTGCAGGAGACTCCAGTTCAGTTCCTGACCTGGGAAGATTCCCTGCAGAAGGAAATGGCAACCCACTCCAGGATTCCTACCTGAGAAATCCCATGGACAGAAGAGCCTGGTAGGCTACAGCCCTCAAGTTCACAAAAGTGCCGGACACGACTTAGTGACTAAAAATAACAACGATGGACTCTCCTGTCTATGGCGCATGAAGGTAGACACACTCATCACAAGCTCTCGGTCAACATCCTATGATGACAATCACCATTATCACCGGGATCGCTCAGCAGCAGTGAGTAGTCTACAACACAACCAAAAACCGGGGTCCACTGATGGAGTTTTAGCTGCTAGAATCTACTAAGATATTCTTTGTGATGAAACTGTAGAAATATTCTAAGTATTCTTTGAAAAGATGTACCTTCTCCATTGGGGGATACAAATAAGTTACAGTGTTTGAACCCTCTACACCCCTTACACCTTTGAACCCTCTACACCCTGTTGCCCACTAGACTAGTCCCAGTACAAACATGTCAGCATCACCTACCACAACAGCTTGTTTACTGCCAAAGACTGCTTACACCTTTAATGTGTTTACGGTCGCCACAGAAGAGAGCGACCTGTTACGTCTTTACTGTGGATTTTTCTCTTTTGGTGGATAAATTAACACCACTTGTCATACTGACCGTGTCAGACTTGGGTTCCGCCTTGTCTCCTACTCATACCCCATTCTTGCCCTGCTTTTGTTTGGAGGCATCTACCATATTGTTGCTCATTGCCTTATTTTTATTATGTTTTGATTGACAGGGTACACTAATACAACATTTAATTTTAATGTAATGTAAAAGTCTGTGATTCAAAATGAGAGTTTATCCTGATCATTGTATTAACAAGATTTATGTGCTTAGTTTTATTTCTCCTGTTCTGTTTTATGGTTCTGTTTAAAATTTTTATTGGAGTAGAGTTGCTTTACAAAGTTGTGTCAGTTTCAGCTATACAGCAAAGCGCATCAGCTATACCTTTTTATTGACTACAGTTATCTTTAACTTTTCTCCTGTGACTTTAGAAGTCATTTATAATATTTTTATCCTATTAGTAGTGACATTTAATAAAAATGTATTGAAACCTATTTTCTGTAATTTCCATTATCAAAAGTAGAACAACGCCAACTGGTTATTCCTGGGGAAACATGAAGAATTTGCTTTTACTTCTTTAAAATGTCAACCCACATTTTAACTGATGATACCATCTGAATCACAGTCCTTTCATCCTCATAATTCTGTAGACAATTCTGTCTTCATGTTGCAAAGGAGAAGTGGGAGGCAAGCTTTATCTTCATCACTCAATCTGTTTTAATTCTTGAAATTAAAATAAATTATCAAGATAATCTAAGCATCAAAAACTTTCCATTAGTTTTGACTGATTTTCAGGAAATGCAAGTCTCTCAGGAAAACTGCTCCCAAATAGTCCTTTAATAACGGCTCCACTTTTACCGGTTCTTTTCCTGGAATCCCTAATGCTCACATGTTAAACACACCTTTTTCCATGTTTTTATATATTCTCTCATTCTATCTCTTTAACTTTTTTCTCTGAGTTTTGTGATATAAAAGTTGATGTCTGTTCCATCAAACCTGTTTGTGGCAGGATCCATTTTGCTGTTCACTTCTTACATTTCAATCTGAAATGAACATTTTAAAAGAAAATCTCCATGCTGGATTTCATAACCTTTTTGTTTTTCTCTTTATGGTTCTCTGCTCAAATTTCATAAAAGAAATGTCTTTTGAAGATTTGTAGACACACAAATCAGGAGTGTTCTCAAAATTTCCCCTGTCTCTTGTAGAATCTATATTTCAGAAAAATATTTTCTCTGATTCCTCAGAGTGGTCCCTTCTGTTGAACTCTGCTATCTTTTCATTTGCCTGGCAATTTTTCTCTGTGTGCTCATCATTACAAAGAGAGCACAATATTTGTCCAGGACCAGGAACTGAGATCACAGTCTGAATTGTTTCGACCCAAGGGAAGGGAAAGGAAGAAAAGATAGTTTAGACTTACTCACATTTTACTTTGCTGGTTCAGTGGCCTGGGGAGCAGGGCACCTTGCGGGTGAAGCAGAGGAGACGGCTCTGCGCGGAGCTCTGCGCCTCTGCCCAGCGTCTTTCCTGAGTTTGGAGGCATTGGGAGTTTTCTGGGACTCTCCTGTCCTTTGCTGAGCACTGGCCAAGGGTCACTCCTGTTCTTGACGTGGACTCACTGTCCACTGCTGCTGCTAAGGCGCTTCAGTCGTGTCCGAATCTGCGCGACCCCACAGACGGCAGCCCACTGGGCTCCGCCAGCCCTGGATTCTCCAGGCAAGAACACTGGAGTGGGTTGCCATTTCCTTCTCCAATCTCACTGTCCACAGCAGTGTTGTCTAGGGGTTGGAGCCACCATGGGCGTGTGAACGGAATGGCATACTTTTCCATCTGCTGAATCCCTCCTCGCCCCCGGTGTCTCTCCCCCACAGCGCACTGCCAGGCAAAACGACTGCAGGGTGTCGGAGGGAGGCTTCCAGGCCTTCCTCCCAGTGCTTCCTGGGTAAATTACTCCTTACATGCGAGGAGCTGCACAGCCT
Source organism: Litocranius walleri (assembly GCA_006410535.1). Lineage (NCBI taxonomy): Eukaryota > Metazoa > Chordata > Mammalia > Artiodactyla > Bovidae > Litocranius > Litocranius walleri. The sequence continues at coordinate 735,177 of SJYG01000696.1, forward strand.
TATAGTGCTCATCTGAAAGAAACTCCAGGACATTTGGGATATGAAGCTGTCATGCTCTGCTACTCTCTATAGCTGATTCACTTTTTCCTGTTTTGCTAACAACTGAACACATTAGCGTGAAAGTTGCTGAAGATATTTTCTCATATTTCACAGTGTACATGTTTTGCAGAATTTTCCTCCTGGAACTAAAAGAGTCCAGTTTTCTTTCCTTTGAAACAAATGGCGTACAAAACGCTGTGTAAACCCCATTTTAATTTGGAAGCTGCTCCATGGAATATATTGTCCAAATTAACAATGAGTCCCATTGTCAAATGTATTCTCAATACAAAAAGCAGTTGTAGATTATCAAAATTCGCAAGCTGGTCAGTGTTCTTTCTATAGGTTTCTGGCGGGATGTTTTGCAGATAACATTTTGTGTAGGAAGCAATCATGGCTTCATTCCATGATAGGCAAGTTGCCAGGAAATACTAAATCAAGTGGCAATCGAGTCCCTAAAGAAAGTTGTTCCTGATTTATGGTGATAGTTCCAACAATACTGCTGAACTTTTTACACATGGAAATGACCACTGAGTTATGTTTTACATTATATCAGGCTGCCAGACCCAGCGAAGCAGCTGGAATGCAGAAAAGCCCCATTATGTCAACTTCCAAAGTCCAGGGAGAACGACTTCTTCTCAGCATGTAAGTTCTTGCTTTCCTCCAGCACTTCACACCCCCTGAATCTATGGTGGTTTTTAAAAAGGTGGAAACAACCTAAGTTGGGTTTGAGGCAGGGAACGGTGGAGACAAAGATGGTAGATATGGAGAGGCCGACAACAAGGAGACTACGGAAGACTGATCAGTAGCAGGAGATCGCCAAGCGCCAAAAAGTGGTCTGCAATATTTTCAAGAATTGTTAACAATTTCAATATAAAAGGGGTCAGCAGACTTATCTTCCAGCTGCTGGAGCTTCCTGGAACCCCCAGCAGAATGAATGTGTGTGATCAGAGTGGTCCCTTCTGTTGAACTCTGCTATCTTTTCATTTGCCTGGCAATTTTTCTCTGTGTGCTCATCATTACAAAGAGAGCACAATATTTGTCCAGGACCAGGAACTGAGATCACAGTCTGAATTGTTTCGACCCAAGGGAAGGGAAAGGAAGAAAAGATAGTTTAGACTTACTCACATTTTACTTTGCTGGTTCAGTGGCCTGGGGAGCAGGGCACCTTGCGGGTGAAGCAGAGGAGACGGCTCTGCGCGGAGCTCTGCGCCTCTGCCCAGCGTCTTTCCTGAGTTTGGAGGCATTGGGAGTTTTCTGGGACTCTCCTGTCCTTTGCTGAGCACTGGCCAAGGGTCACTCCTGTTCTTGACGTGGACTCACTGTCCACTGCTGCTGCTAAGGCGCTTCAGTCGTGTCCGAATCTGCGCGACCCCACAGACGGCAGCCCACTGGGCTCCGCCAGCCCTGGATTCTCCAGGCAAGAACACTGGAGTGGGTTGCCATTTCCTTCTCCAATCTCACTGTCCACAGCAGTGTTGTCTAGGGGTTGGAGCCACCATGGGCGTGTGAACGGAATGGCATACTTTTCCATCTGCTGAATCCCTCCTCGCCCCCGGTGTCTCTCCCCCACAGCGCACTGCCAGGCAAAACGACTGCAGGGTGTCGGAGGGAGGCTTCCAGGCCTTCCTCCCAGTGCTTCCTGGGTAAATTACTCCTTACATGCGAGGAGCTGCACAGCCTTATAGTGCTCATCTGAAAGAAACTCCAGGACATTTGGGATATGAAGCTGTCATGCTCTGCTACTCTCTATAGCTGATTCACTTTTTCCTGTTTTGCTAACAACTGAACACATTAGCGTGAAAGTTGCTGAAGATATTTTCTCATATTTCACAGTGTACATGTTTTGCAGAATTTTCCTCCTGGAACTAAAAGAGTCCAGTTTTCTTTCCTTTGAAACAAATGGCGTACAAAACGCTGTGTAAACCCCATTTTAATTTGGAAGCTGCTCCATGGAATATATTGTCCAAATTAACAATGAGTCCCATTGTCAAATGTATTCTCAATACAAAAAGCAGTTGTAGATTATCAAAATTCGCAAGCTGGTCAGTGTTCTTTCTATAGGTTTCTGGCGGGATGTTTTGCAGATAACATTTTGTGTAGGAAGCAATCATGGCTTCATTCCATGATAGGCAAGTTGCCAGGAAATACTAAATCAAGTGGCAATCGAGTCCCTAAAGAAAGTTGTTCCTGATTTATGGTGATAGTTCCAACAATACTGCTGAACTTTTTACACATGGAAATGACCACTGAGTTATGTTTTACATTATATCAGGCTGCCAGACCCAGCGAAGCAGCTGGAATGCAGAAAAGCCCCATTATGTCAACTTCCAAAGTCCAGGGAGAACGACTTCTTCTCAGCATGTAAGTTCTTGCTTTCCTCCAGCACTTCACACCCCCTGAATCTATGGTGGTTTTTAAAAAGGTGGAAACAACCTAAGTTGGGTTTGAGGCAGGGAACGGTGGAGACAAAGATGGTAGATATGGAGAGGCCGACAACAAGGAGACTACGGAAGACTGATCAGTAGCAGGAGATCGCCAAGCGCCAAAAAGTGGTCTGCAATATTTTCAAGAATTGTTAACAATTTCAATATAAAAGGGGTCAGCAGACTTATCTTCCAGCTGCTGGAGCTTCCTGGAACCCCCAGCAGAATGAATGTGTGTGGGGGGAGTGTGTGTGTTCTTGTCCTGAAGCTTTATGAAAAGCCCAGACCAGTGTTATCTAACAGAAATGTAACACAAGCCAGTTCACTTCCAGTCAGTTCAGTCTCTCAGGCGTGTCCTACTTTTTGCGACCCCATGGAGAGCAGCATGCCAGGCCTCCCTGTCCATCACCAACTCCCAAAGTTCGCTCAAACTCATGTGCATCGAGTCAGTGATGCCATCCCACCATCTCATCCTCTGTCGTCCCCGTCTCCTCCTGCCTTCAGTCTTTCCCAGCATCAGGGTCTTTCCTGTGAGTCAGCTCTTCACATCATGTGGCCAAAGTATTGGAGCCTCAGCTTCAGCATCAGTCCTTCCAATGAATATTCAGGACTGGTCTCTTTAGGATGGACTAGTTTGATCTCCTCACAGTCCAAGGGACTCTCAAGAGTCTTCTCCAATACCACATATCAAAAGCATCAATTCTTCGGCACTCAGCTTTCTTTATGGTCCAAATCTCACATTCATACATAACTACTGGAAAAACCATAACTTTGACTGGACGGACTTTTGTCGGCAAAGTAATGTCTCTGCTTTTTAATATGTAGTCTAGGTTTGTTATAGCTTTTCTTCCAAGGAGCAAATATCTTTTAATTTCATGGCTGCAGTCAACATGTACCTGGATTTTGGGGCCCAAGAAAATAAAGTCTGTCACTGTTTCCATTGTTAATATAAACATACCTAAAACTTACTAATGAGGTAGGTTACTATGAGATAGTAGGTCTTCTCATGGTGGAAGGTAGATAGTAGGTCTTCTCAGAGACCTCCTCATATTAGGCCTCTGAAATCTGGTGTGCATTTCACACTCACTCACAGCATATCTCCTTTTGGGCCATCCACGCTTCTCAATCCCAGCAGCCGCATGCGCTAGCTTGTGGGGTAGGGCTGGACAATGAACAATCAGTCACCCTCTCAATTCTGACTCGTTCAGCTCTGCTCAAGTTTTTTCTTGTTGTTGTTGTTTCCCTAAACCTGCAGCTCCCCCTCCTCTGGAAACCCCAGAACACACCTATCAGAATCACACCCACCACCAGCTCCTTGTAGAATAATGCACGAAGCATCACAGTTCTTGTTGTTCCATGAGCCTTCCTTATTCAACAAGTCAAGCAAAACTTTATGATTAAAAACCCAAGGACCTGGGAAATAGGCGTGTAAAGCGCATCGGCATTTGGGCTTCTAGGAGAACGTTATTCTCTTCTCCTGGGCCTCCGTTGCCCCTTTCTAAGCTTTGGCTAGCGTTTCTCAATGAGTGTTCTTTCTTCCTCTCTGATCTCCTTTTCCAGATTGAGTGGGATGTGGGAGAGGGAGCTGCTGGAGGGCATTTCTGTCCTGGGGAAGATGCTTGCAGAGGAGAGACAGGGAAGGTGGAGCCAGCCCCGACTTCACGGTTAGTCCTGCAGCAGGAGTCTGAAGCTGGACCAGCGATCTACATGAAACGAAAGTCAAGGATGGAAGGACTCCCTGCAGTGGTTCTCGAAGATATGCAGAGGGGTGGACACATGGATGAAGTCGGCCAGATACCAAATGAGGTTGGTGGGAACTGGAGAAAATTAGCCCCACGCAAGGCATTTCAATTCACTTTGTAACCCTGTTTAGATCAAACAGAACTGGACAGAGCCCCAGAGTCGTTAGATTAGGGTCCCTAATAGAGGGCCATGTCCTAGAGATTCACGTGACGGCTCGCCAGTGGGCATCTGGAGATCAGCTACTTTGCCTCCAGGCTCTCCCTTCTAGGGATCGGCTCTCAATCCAAACTGCCTGGATTGAAGTTTCGGGAACCTGGCTCACCTCCATCTTCATGCATGCTGACAGCCAACGTCCTGGCCTTGCAGATCCTTAGTCCTCACTTCTAATGGCCCTAGAGTCCATTCAGAACTGGATCCTCAAGTGGGGTGAGATGTTACATGGAACTTGGCCTCACGGGGCAGTCTGTTATCTCTGAATCCATGTCAGTCACTGACTTTCTTCACGAGGCTGTACGCACACCACAGCGTGAGTGTTTGGAGGCTTAAACCCACCAGATCTGCCCAGAAGTCCAGGTGGCAGTACTGATGCCCTATCCAGTCCTGACCAGGGCTCTTCTTGAGGTTAGACTCTGCCCTCTACTTCCAGAAAAGTGTCAGGCAGATTGGGTGGAGCGAAAACATCGTGACCTTCTTATTCCACCTGCACTTACTGGAAACCTCTGCTATTGTCTGGCTACTGGAAGAGAGTCCCCTTGGAAGCAACACTGGCTTGGACCTTGTCTGCCTCTGCCATTCCTGGTCCCAGCTTCCTCTTCCTGGCTTTGGCCTCAGCACACTGCCCTGCCAAGTCACATAGGTAATGATCTTTTTTTTTCATGTCTTTTTTCATCTTCAGCGGAAATAAGCTACAGTGAGGAGAGGAAGGGCTTTTGATTCCGAGGCATCTGGTATTGAATCTTGGCCCCAAGATTTAATAATTCTGTGATCTCAGGAAACTTACTTAACATCTCTGAGCCTCAATTCTTTTCACTATTAAAATGTGATCAACTCCATCTCTTAAGCTTGTGAGGGAGATCAGAAAAGCTAGTGCTCCTGCGATACCACCTAACCGACGTTTGGCTCTCACTGACTAGTGCCGCTGAAGAAGCGCTTTGCCCGCATTGCGGCTCGTCTCTTCCTCCTTCCTCCCTGTTCTCAGTCACCATTAGAGGCTTTGGACTCCCTGGTGGCACCCACATCCTGCGTCCCAGGGGCTGCCCTTTCCACTGGTCCCCATAGACCAGAAGCTTCCCTGGTGGCTTAGTCGTAAAGAATCTGCCTGCAGTGCAGGCACCACAGGAGGCTCAGGTTCGATCCTTGGGTCATGAAGACTCCCTGAACGAGGGTACAGCAGCCCTCTCCAGTATTCTTGCCTAGAGAATTCCATGGACAGAGGAGCTTGGCGGGTTATAGTCACAAAGAGTGGGACACAACTGAAGTGACTGAGCAAGCATGCACGCTCCCACAGACCACACAGCAACACCTTAGTCACTCCCAAATCTCCTGGCACAGTCTCCGTTTGTGGCCAGAACCCACTTGGTGCTTCGCAGCTCCCTCCTGGGGACAGAGGACCCTGGTGGGCTACCGTCCATGGGGTTGCACAGAGTCAGACACGACTGAAGCAACTTCGCAGCAGCAGCAGAAGCAGCAGGTCCCTCCCTGTCTTCTTCTAAGAAGCTATATCCCATGCTGTGGATGTCTGGATCAAGGAGGGGTGTTAGCCTCAATCCTCAGTCAGCAGGCTAACACTAGGAAGAGATGAGGAAATAGTTCAGTTCTTGGAGAATGCCAACACAGCACAAACCACATGAGGTGAAAACAGCTTCTCTAAATACAGACTGACTGGATATGTCAACAGATAGATGACATATTAGACCTGACAGACAGAAGCCTGAGGAACTCCGAAAGGAGGTCATGACCTTCTACAGGAGACGGAGATCAAGACCCTCCCCAAGAAAAAGAAATGCAAAAAGCAAAATGGCTGCCTGAGGGGGCCTTGCAAATAGCTGTGAAAAGAAGAGAAGTGAAAGGCAAAGGAGAAAAGGAAAGATATAAGCATCTGAATGCAGAGTTCCAAAGAAGAGCAAGGAGAGATAAGAAAGCCTTCCTCAGTGATCCATGCAAAGAAATAGAGGAAAACAATAAAATGGGAAAGACTAGAGATCTCTTCAAGAAAATTAGAGATACCAAGGGAACATTTCATGCAAAGATGGGCTCGATAAAGGACAGAAATGGTCTGGACCTAAAAGAAGCAGAAGATATTAAGAAGAGGTGGCAAGAATCCACAGAAGAACTGTACAAAAAAGATCTTCACAACCCAGATAATCATGAAGGTATGATAACTCACCTAGAGCCAGACATCCTGGAATGTGAATTCAAGTGGCCCTTAGGAAGCATCACTACGAACAAAGCTAGTGGAGGTGATGGAATTCCAGTTGAGCTATTTCAAATCCTGACGGATGACACTGTGGAAGTGCTGCACTCATATGCCAGCAAATATGGAAAACTCAGCAGTGGCCCCAGGACTGGAAAAGGGCAGTTTTCATTCCAATCCCAAAGAAAGGCAATGCCAAAGAATGCTCAGACTACCGCACAATTGCACTCATCTCACACGCTAGTAAAGTAATGCTCAGAATTCTCCAAGCCAGCCTTCAGCAATACGTGAACGGTGAACTTCCAGATGTTCAAGCTGGTTTTAGAAAAGGCAGAGGAACCAGAGATCAAATTGCCAACATCTGCTGGATCATCAAAAAAGCAAGAAAGTTCCAGAAAAACATCTATTTCTGCTTTATTGCCTATGCCAAAGCCTTTGACTGTGTGGATCACCACAAACTGTGGAAAAATTTTAAAGAGATGGGAATACTAGACCACCTGACCTGTCTCTTGAGAAATGTGTATGCAGGTCAGGAAGCAACAGTTAGAACTGGACATGGAACAACAGACTGGTTCCAAATAGGAAAAGGAGTACATCAAGGCTGTATATTGTCACCCTGCTTATCTAACTTCTATGCAGAGTACATCATGAGACACGCTGGGCTGGAAGAAACACAAGCTGGAATCAAGATTGCCGGAAGAAATGTCAATAACCTCAGATATGCAGATGACACCACCCTTATGGCAGAAAGTGAAGAGGAACTAAGAGCCTCTTATGAAAGTGAAAGTGGAGAGTGAAAAAGTTGGCTTAAAGCTCCACATTCAGAAAACGAAGATCATGGCATCTGATCCCATCACTTCATGGCAAATAGATGGGGAAACAGTGGAAACAGTGTCAGACTTTATTTTTCTGGGCTCCAAAATCACTGCAGATGGTGATCGCAGCCATGAAATTAAAAGACGCTTACTCCTTGGAAGAAAAGTTATGATCAACCTAGACAGCATATTAAAAAGCAGAGACGTTACTTTGTCAACAAAGGTCCATCTAGTCAAGGCTATGGTTTTTCCAGCAGTCATGTATGGATGTGAGAGTTGGACTATAAAGAAAGCTGAGCACTGAAGAATTGATGCTTTTGAACTGTGGTGTTGGAGAAGACTCTTGAGAGTCCCTTGGACTGCAAGGAGATCCACCAGTCCATCCTGAAGATCCGTCCTGGGCGTTCATTGGAAGGACTGATGCTGAAGATGAAACTCCAATACTTTGGCCACCTGATGAAAAGAAGTGACTCATTTGAAAAGACCCTGATGCTGGGAAAGATTGAAGGTGGGTGGAGAAAGGGACAACAGAGGGTGAGATGGTTGGATGGCATCACCAACTCAATGGACGCGAGTTTGAGCAGGCTCTGGGAGTTGGTGATGGACAGGAAGCCCCGGCGTCCTGCAGTCCATGGGGTCGCAAAGAGTCGGACACGACTGAGCAACTGAACTGAACTATGTAAACAGTTCACTGTTTACGATCTTTTCAGGGCTGCATCTTAATGGGCGCAGTGTTTATCTAAAGTCAGCCGTGTCCGAGCTATGTGATAAGAGCAACCACTGAACATTGCTCTTGTCTCCACCTATTCTTGCCTGGAGAATCCCACGGACAGAGGAGCCTGGGGGGCTGCAGTCCACCGGGTCGCAAAGAGTCAGACACGACTGAGTGACTTCCCTTTCACTTTTCATTTTCATGCACTGGAGAAGGAAATGGCAGCCCACTCCAGTGTTCTTGCCTGGAGAGTCCCAGGCACGGGAGGAGCCTGGTGGGCTGCCGTCTATGGGGTCGCACAGAGTCGGACACGACTGAAGCGACTCAGCAGCAGAGTCTGCTCTACAGCTCAGCCCTTTTAGGCGATAGATTAGTGTGTCAGGGTAAGTGCAGCTAGCTCCTACAGCCAACCCTTGTATCTCAGGCAATTAATACACAGAGGTTTCTTTCTCACAGTGCTCGATGTGGGTCAGGCAGCCCACTCCATCTTGAGCTTTGCAACCCAGGACAGTGGAAGTCCCAGGAGGAGGGACGGAGGAGGCGCATGACCTGCGCATCCGAGCAGTGACCTTGTCATTTCTGCTCACAGGTCATTGTCCGAAACATCTGAGTCTCCGGAGGGAGGCCTGGGGAATGTGGAAGCATGTGAGACTCGGCGGCCAGGCCGTGCGGCCGCGTCTGTGTGTGCCTGCGGGCGCGGGGTCGTGGGCTGCGGGCGCAGGGTCGTGGGCTGCGCGCACCGCTTCGTGGGCTGCGGGAGCGGGGTCGTGGGCTGCGGGCGGGGGTTCGTGGGCTGCGCGCGCCGCTTCGTGGGCTGCGGGCGCGGGGTCGTGGGCTGCGGGCGGGGGTTCGTGGGCTGCGCGCGCCGCTTCGTGGGCTGCGGGCGCGGGGTCGTGGGCTGCGGGCGGGGGTTCGTGGGCTGCGCGCGCCGCTTCGTGGGCTGCGGGCGCGGGGTCGTGGGCTGCGGGCGGGGGTTCGTGGGCTGCGCGCGCCGCTTCGTGGGCTGCGGGCGCGGGGTCGTGGGCTGCGGGCGGGGGTTCGTGGGCTGCGCGCGCCGCTTCGTGGGCTGCGGGCGCGGGGTCGTGGGCTGCGGGCGGGGGTTCGTGGGCTGCGCGCGCCGCTTCGTGGGCTGCGGGCGCGGGGTCGTGGGCTGCGGGCGGGGGTTCGTGGGCTGCGCGCGCCGCTTCGTGGGCTGCGGGCGCGGGGTCGTGGGCTGCGGGCGGGGGTTCGTGGGCTGCGCGCGCCGCTTCGTGGGCTGCGGGCGCGGGGTCGTGGGCTGCGGGCGGGGGTTCGTGGGCTGCGCGCGCCGCTTCGTGGGCTGCGGGCGCGGGGTCGTGGGCTGCGGGCGGGGGTTCGTGGGCTGCGCGCGCCGCTTCGTGGGCTGCGGGCGCGGGGTCGTGGGCTGCGGGCGGGGGTTCGTGGGCTGCGCGCGCCGCTTCGTGGGCTGCGGGCGCGGGGTCGTGGGCTGCGGGCGGGGGTTCGTGGGCTGCGCGCGCCGCTTCGTGGGCTGCGGGCGCGGGGTCGTGGGCTGCGGGCGGGGGTTCGTGGGCTGCGCGCGCCGCTTCGTGGGCTGCGGGCGCGGGGTCGTGGGCTGCGGGCGGGGGTTCGTGGGCTGCGCGCGCCGCTTCGTGGGCTGCGGGCGCGGGGTCGTGGGCTGCGGAGGGTTCGTGGGCTGCGCGCGCCGCTTCGTGGGCTGCGGGCGCGGGGTCGTGGGCTGCAGGCGGGGGTTCGTGGGCTGCGGGCGTGGGTTCGTGGGCTGCGCGCGCCGCTTCGTGGGCTGCGGGCGCGGGGTCGTGGGCTGCGGCGCGGGGTCGTGGGCTGCGGGCGCAGGCAGCCGCCTGTGCGTGCACACGGGCGCCGTCTCCACTTGCAGCGTGGCCTCGCCCCGCTCCTCCGCAGCCTGTATCCCTCGAGCGAGTGGGAGGCCCGACCTCTTACAGTGTTCACAGAAAACAGATGCTTGATTGACTCAGTTTAGTTCCACTCATCTGTCTCTTACGGTAATAATAAAAATAGAAAAAAGTGTCATTTATCAACTCTCTGCAATGTTGTAGGTTCTATGCTAATAAACACTTCATATTAATGATATCATTTAATATTCACAAATGACCTATGAAGTAGGTCACTTTACAAATGAAGATACAGGTTCCAGATCATATAACATCCCACGGTCAAAAGCAAATAAAAGGAGGTCTTGGGACTCTGCCAGCCCATCTGACTCAGAGCCTTTGGGATCAGCCTGTACATCACACATGTCTCTGAGGAAATGCCAGCATGACAGAGTGAAGACAGAAGCTATCTGCAGGCTCACAGGTAAAATGATTCCTGGGGGTGTTCTTGTTTAGGTTGTAATCCCCAAAAATTCTGAAAAGTATTGGGAACATTCACAAACATCTGACGTTCTCCTTTCACAGGTCATATTTTTTTTCTTACACTGCAATAATAATATTTCCCCTCCAACAAATAATTCCAATGAGACAGCAGCAAAAATCCTTAGCACAGTAGAGCTTTGGAAACTAAGACTACAGCATGACACAAAGAAAACTCTTTTTCTTAAGATATTCACCGTGTTATAGGATTTACTTAAATAACCTTCATTTGTTATATCAGCTTTAGAAGTGTTGCCAATTTTTTAAAACGGTAATAATAGTCCACTAAATTTGTTCCTAACATTTTACAAATTTATCTTTCTTCATTATTTTAATGTACCATGATTTTCTCCAAAAGCCTGAAAGTTAATTTTGGGGATACAGATATTCTACACTAAAGTTGCAGACGGCTAAGTGCTCATGAAGACTTACACTACTTTCCGAATAGAGTTTTTTTTTAATTCAGGTCTGGCTGGATATCAGCATCCTAAATCCACAAGCCTGGATGTTGAAAGAATATCTGACTTCTGTGGCCCCTGGTCTCTCTGGATATTCAGCTTCATGTACCAGTATATCTGTGTCCTTTCCTGTTCTGACATTACTCTAGTATTCTTCTTCAGTATCTGATTCTATCTAGTTTCTAATACTTCTTTTTAAGAAATAATTCTGATCCTAGGACTGCTAAATTTTCACCCAGGGACCAGGGGAAAATAAATATCAGCAGTGACAACAAAAGTTGCTTTGAAAGTGCATCTCACAAGCCACACTTGTCCAGTCTCCACAGTGAAGCTGTATGTCTAGCTATGACCTTCACTGCACACAGGTGGAAGGCTTGTCATCCCAGCACTCTCTTGCCCCTAGAAAGTTGAACTGCAGGGGAGCAGCTTGGCCCCCTTCTCATCTTCAAGCTGGACGCAGCCCTGCAGTGGAGCAAATGAGGCCAGACGGTGCTCATTCGGACAGCTAACCCCCAAGGCTGCTCACAGAGCCTGTTCCCGTGCCACTGCCATCAACCTGTCATGAGGCTCAGCCATCATCCCCCAAGACCCATGCGCCTGGCCATCTGCTCCCAGGTCAAACTGCTTATTTTAGGGCATACCTTCTACTCAAAGAGAAATGAAACAGGAAATTCTGACTGATCCCAAGCCAAGTTCCCAGGCTGAAATAGCGTGCTGGTGCTGAAAGCATCTGGAATGTGCCTTCCTTCTCAAAAGCCTCCACCAGGAACCTGGACCCTTGCAGCCCTCAGAATGCCCAGCCATGCATGCAGAATATAGAGTTCATAGAGCACTTGGCCAGTTTTTTATTAAACATGAGTTTGGTACAATTTGTGCGTGCAAGTCACTTCAGTCGTTTCTAACTCTTTGCAATCCCATGGACCGTAGCCTGCCAGCCTCCTCTGTCCATGTGATTCTCCAAGCAGAATACTGGAATGGGTTGCCATACCCTCCTCCAGGGGATCCTCCCGACCCAGGTACTGAGCCCACGTCTCCTGCACTGGCAGGCAAGTTCTTTACCACTAGCGCCACCTGGGAAGCCCTTGGTATGACTTGATTACCAGTTGTGTCCCTCTATGAAAGAGACATAATTTTAAAAAATCAGACTGGGGATATACTCCACTTCACCCTTCAGTTATCAATTCCAGGTTGCCAGCTAGCACTTGGAAAAATCTTGGGGACAGCTTTGCATAAACAAGAGCAGCCCCTTGTTTGCTTAATTCTAAGATATTTCTGAATACAGCTGCCTTGAGCCCTATTGGTGGAAGTTCTAACTCATCTTTCTCTCATCTCACAGTCCTCAGCTATGAAAAGAAGAAAGAAGAAAAGTCAATGTGACATCTAAACAGGATAATATCGAACACTTAACATTTGAACTATGTTTTGCAGGTTTTTACCAACCTAGACAGCATATTGAAAAGCAGAGACGTTCCTTTGTCAACAAAGGTCCATCTAGGCAAGGCTATGGTTTTTCCTGTGGTCTTGTATGGATGTGAGAGTTGGACTATTAAGAAAGCTGAGCGCCAAAGAATCGATGCTTTTGAACTGTGGTGTTGGAGAAGACTCTTGAGAGTCCCTTGGACTGCAAGGAGACCCAACCAGTCCATCCTAAAGGAGATCAGCCCTGGGTGTTCATTGGTAGGACTGACTTTGAAGTTGCAACTCCAATATTTTGGCCACCTTATGCGAAGAGCTGACTCGTCTGCAAAGACCCTGATGCTGGGAAAGATTGAGGGCAGGAGGAGAAGGGGATGAGAGGATGAGATGGCTGGATGGCATCACCGACTCGATGGAGATGGGTGTGGGTGGACTCTGGGAGTTGGTGATGGACAGGGAGGCCTGGCATGCTGCGGTTCATGGGCTTGCAAAGAGTCGGACACGACTGAGCGACTGAACTGAACTGAACTGAATTTACAGTTTAAAGTCTTTTGTGTGTATTCTCTCACATAACCCTTATTAAATTGTGAGGAATATAGGGTAAATATTGTCTCATTTTTTTCAGGGTGAAATAAATGAATGGCACTTGGGAAGCCTGTTGCTGTAAATCACAGCTTGGCTGACCTTTTAGAGACAAAGTACAGAGTTCTATGATCTGAAAGCAGAAGTGGGCTCTATATGCAATCACATTAGGGTCAAAAGAAGGGAGCTGCACCCCACGAGGTTTTGCCCCCCCTCCCCGCCCCCGGCAGAGCTGCAGAGCCTGGTGGGCTGGGTCATGCTGGGCCATCTCCTCTCAGATTAAGGGCACATTGCTGTGTCCTCTACCTCCCACCACAAAGGCAGGACATGGTGCTTACCAGGACTTACGGATTCGGACACAGAATAGACCACACTTAGAAGTACTGATCTGACCCACTTATCAGATGACCTAGCAGCCTGCCAATTCTGAGCAGAGTTCAGAGTAAGAAAAGGCTAGACACAGGTCAGCTGTGTGCTAACTGCCTGGCTCCTTAGGCAACCTAGTACAGAAGGGCTCTGTGGGGTCTCTGGAGAGCCTGAGTAGCAGAGCTGGGTCACAGATCCCTAGGGTCCTGGAGGGGGCCCATGCCTTCTGTGGCAGAAAGCTGCTGCTGCCGCCAAGTCGCTTCAGTCGTGACTGACTCTGTGCGACCCCATAGACGGCAGCCCACCAGGCTCCTCCGCCCATGGGATTTTCCAGGCAAGAGTCCTGGAGAGGGGTGCCATTGCCTTCTCCTACTCACATATAAAAAGCAGTTCCAAGCATGTTAGTGGACCCTGGTAAAAACGAGCTCCCATCCCAGGGAGAGCACGTTGCCATGCAGCTGGGGAAATAAGGCTAAGCTACATCGCCCCTTTCCAGCTGCCACCTTTCTCACCCACCCGCCTCGCGATCACTCCATCACCCGCAATCCTGTCACTGCTCTGTGGCTCTGACATCCACTCCTTACACCCTTAGTTCTCAGACTCTAATCAGCTCACTTCCAGTGACCTTCACCTCCATTCCACGCTATCAACTTGCTTCCATTGCCTCCCTGGAATACTGTCATCACTGATTTCTGCTGTATGTAAAAGTCCAAAATTTAGAAATCCCTCTCTCCTCAACCCCCCATCCTTCAGTTTCTTTCATTCACTTATTCTCCTGGCACCAATGTTGTAATGTCACTAAGACATTGTGGCCCCAGAACTTTCTATGTTCCCGTTATCTAGCAGCTTTCTCCTATCTTCCTTTTTGCTTCTTTAATCCAGTTAAAATTCCGCAGAGCACTGTTTTTATCATGCTTGCCAGTTTCTCCAACTCCCTTGCCCTTCCATCTCACTTGAAAAATCCCCCTCAGAATTAATGCATCCATCCAACTTTTTTGTACTTATATTCCAGGTGCTAGCCACTGTTAGAGAAAAACCACAAAGCTAAACAATTTGGTGCCATTATACTAGCTGCCAGCATTTATTGAGAACTTAATCTTTGCCAGGCAGTATTCAAAACACATTACATAGATTATCTCATCCTGCTTCCTACATCAGGCTGGAAAGTTGCCCAGAAATTCTGTTCTCAAACCTCTGAAATTCATTCTCATCAGAACACTTTCTCTCCTGCTGCTCAGAGAAAACAGAAGTCGCCAATTAAGAGCATGGCACACATCATCCCTCACGTATCAGTAGTTTCAATAGAAATGATCCTCCCTTCTAATCCAAACACTCTCTTTATCCTTCACACCACACTCGGCTAGGGTTTTTTTTGTGTCTCTGTGTCCCCTGTTTGCTTATTTCCCATATTCCTTTTTCTCACAGAAACTTTCTTCTTTATCTCGATCTCCATCACCATCTACCAGCTCCTCCAGAAATAGCAATGTAGCTGCACTCACAACTTCCTGCGTCCCTCACCACCCCAACAACTCCCAGGCACTAAGTCCGTAGTTCCTCCTTCTTAAATGTCTCTGGGAATTGTCAACTTCTCTTTACATCCATTGCTGTAAAGAGATCACCGCGTCCCACCTGCAAAGTTGCCTTCAACCATGCAAATATGCTCATAGACCATTCCACTTGTCTTCAGTTATGCCTATATCAACTGCAATTGACTTCTTCAGACTCATGCCCACAAGTCTTTTCTCACACCTGTCAACACACATTGATATGTTTTTAGGACTGACTCCCCACCACTGAGCTCCCTGGGAATAGGCACCATGTTTTATTCCAAGCTTGGTCTTCCCCAGCTCATGCCCTGCCATGAAGTTGTTCTCTATAAAGTGTCATTGACTGAATGGGTGACCATTAAATAAATCAAATAATTAATCCATCAATTGACAAATAGATCAGTATTATCTATTTTAAACTCCCCATGACTGACTCAATTTCCGTATTTTATTTACTTCCCATCATAACACAAAATACAAACTTGAAATTATAATCATTACTAAGTTTATTAAATGAGGGTGTGCATCTCAGTTGCAGATAGAAATCCTAAAGCCTTTGGGCATGTTTTGGACACACCGAATAATATCTCATTACTTCAATGGATCGAAAGGCTCTATGAGCATATTTGCTGGACTTCAGATGCTCCCATCTCTCCATCTTCACTTTATTTCTATGACTGGGATTTTGTTACCTACAAACAGGGTGAGGTGGGGCCTGAGTACCCTGAAACAGTGAGTGTAGATGTCTGGATTCTGAGGATGGTTGGCTGAGCTGTGCCATGAATAAGATATGGGGACGTGTCTAATAAGCCTGGTGAATAACTGCGGGGAGCTGAGGCAGTCTTCAGAGTCTTGAGTCCAGAGGCCAAGAGTGAGAGTGAAGAGATGTGGCAGAAATCAGAGGACTTTGGAAGGGAGGTCAGATGCCTCAGATACAAGGTGGCCTCAGGTCTAGGGTCCTGTGTTAAGATAACTGTGCTCCAACCCCTTATGGCTCTTTTTCCTCCAGCCAGGCTTTCACAGCCTTAAACGGGGGAATGTGAGTGGCTTGAATCAGACTTCTCTCCTTGCATCAAGTGGCCATAGCCTGGAGCAGGGTGGATGATCACCACCCATACCTTGCAGGAATTTCGAGCTAAATAACACCTACTTTCTATATTCTCCACACCCCAATTTTTTTGAATTCTAATTAAAACTTGCTTAAATTCAGGCCTAATCCCAGTGCTGCAAATTTTACATGAAGTACACGCAAATAATTTAGGGGTCTTACTGTATTCAGTCTTCAAAAATATAGGCTCGTGGGCCAGATCACACAGTAGCAAGTAGATATTAAAATCTGAGCTCCAATCAATGTCTGAGAGGCAGTTATGGAGAACAAGACAAAGGCAAAGGCTTCGCTCTGACGGGAGTGATGAGACGAATGGGCTTGCTGTCTGCCGTCCAGTGCGGAGAGGGGCAGAGCTGGGCGACCGGGAGTCTGAGCGCTCCTTCACATGTGCGTATCTACAGCAATAAAGAATCCAAATGACACCAGATCAGCTTGCACCATTTAGCTCTGACATGCCTGAGTGTGAGCTCTCCGCAATATGTCAGAGCCGGGCGAGCAAGAGTGATAGGGGACCGGTGACCTCCCCAGGTCACACACACACTGCCCATCCCTGAAGGCTGCTGGGAGCCACGGGCCTCAGCAGAGCACGGGCTCAATGCATCTGCTGAGACCTACTCCCACACAGAACTGGAGGAAATGTCTGGAAAAGATTCTCATCAGAACACTTTCTCTCCTGCTGCTCAGAGAAAACAGAAGTCGCCAATTAAGAGCATGGCACACATCATCCCTCACGTATCAGTAGTTTCAATAGAAATGATCCTCCCTTCTAATCCAAACACTCTCTTTATCCTTCACACCACACTCGGCTAGGGTTTTTTTTGTGTCTCTGTGTCCCCTGTTTGCTTATTTCCCATATTCCTTTTTCTCACAGAAACTTTCTTCTTTATCTCGATCTCCATCACCATCTACCAGCTCCTCCAGAAATAGCAATGTAGCTGCACTCACAACTTCCTGCGTCCCTCACCACCCCAACAACTCCCAGGCACTAAGTCCGTAGTTCCTCCTTCTTAAATGTCTCTGGGAATTGTCAACTTCTCTTTACATCCATTGCTGTAAAGAGATCACCGCGTCCCACCTGCAAAGTTGCCTTCAACCATGCAAATATGCTCATAGACCATTCCACTTGTCTTCAGTTATGCCTATATCAACTGCAATTGACTTCTTCAGACTCATGCCCACAAGTCTTTTCTCACACCTGTCAACACACATTGATATGTTTTTAGGACTGACTCCCCACCACTGAGCTCCCTGGGAATAGGCACCATGTTTTATTCCAAGCTTGGTCTTCCCCAGCTCATGCCCTGCCATGAAGTTGTTCTCTATAAAGTGTCATTGACTGAATGGGTGACCATTAAATAAATCAAATAATTAATCCATCAATTGACAAATAGATCAGTATTATCTATTTTAAACTCCCCATGACTGACTCAATTTCCGTATTTTATTTACTTCCCATCATAACACAAAATACAAACTTGAAATTATAATCATTACTAAGTTTATTAAATGAGGGTGTGCATCTCAGTTGCAGATAGAAATCCTAAAGCCTTTGGGCATGTTTTGGACACACCGAATAATATCTCATTACTTCAATGGATCGAAAGGCTCTATGAGCATATTTGCTGGACTTCAGATGCTCCCATCTCTCCATCTTCACTTTATTTCTATGACTGGGATTTTGTTACCTACAAACAGGGTGAGGTGGGGCCTGAGTACCCTGAAACAGTGAGTGTAGATGTCTGGATTCTGAGGATGGTTGGCTGAGCTGTGCCATGAATAAGATATGGGGACGTGTCTAATAAGCCTGGTGAATAACTGCGGGGAGCTGAGGCAGTCTTCAGAGTCTTGAGTCCAGAGGCCAAGAGTGAGAGTGAAGAGATGTGGCAGAAATCAGAGGACTTTGGAAGGGAGGTCAGATGCCTCAGATACAAGGTGGCCTCAGGTCTAGGGTCCTGTGTTAAGATAACTGTGCTCCAACCCCTTATGGCTCTTTTTCCTCCAGCCAGGCTTTCACAGCCTTAAACGGGGGAATGTGAGTGGCTTGAATCAGACTTCTCTCCTTGCATCAAGTGGCCATAGCCTGGAGCAGGGTGGATGATCACCACCCATACCTTGCAGGAATTTCGAGCTAAATAACACCTACTTTCTATATTCTCCACACCCCAATTTTTTTGAATTCTAATTAAAACTTGCTTAAATTCAGGCCTAATCCCAGTGCTGCAAATTTTACATGAAGTACACGCAAATAATTTAGGGGTCTTACTGTATTCAGTCTTCAAAAATATAGGCTCGTGGGCCAGATCACACAGTAGCAAGTAGATATTAAAATCTGAGCTCCAATCAATGTCTGAGAGGCAGTTATGGAGAACAAGACAAAGGCAAAGGCTTCGCTCTGACGGGAGTGATGAGACGAATGGGCTTGCTGTCTGCCGTCCAGTGCGGAGAGGGGCAGAGCTGGGCGACCGGGAGTCTGAGCGCTCCTTCACATGTGCGTATCTACAGCAATAAAGAATCCAAATGACACCAGATCAGCTTGCACCATTTAGCTCTGACATGCCTGAGTGTGAGCTCTCCGCAATATGTCAGAGCCGGGCGAGCAAGAGTGATAGGGGACCGGTGACCTCCCCAGGTCACACACACACTGCCCATCCCTGAAGGCTGCTGGGAGCCACGGGCCTCAGCAGAGCACGGGCTCAATGCATCTGCTGAGACCTACTCCCACACAGAACTGGAGGAAATGTCTGGAAAAGGAACGCTCTGAGCCGAGGCCTTGCACAGATGTGTCGCGTCAGCGGCAGGCTGCCCGGGGACTTCCCTCCCCGGTCTGCACTCAGAAAAGCAGACACTGTCTGTCTGGGGCCCTGGAGTCACCCATTCCCGGAATTTGGTCACAACCACAGACATCTAATTTGTAATATCTGGCCCTGTTCTGTGGTCATGCAACAAAGCCCAAATGCACATGGTACAATTTTTTTGCAATAAAAATTTGTGATGTCTTAAAGAAAGTACAATGTTTTCCCAAAATGCATTGCCCTGTAACTGCTGCCTTCTGCTCTGAGAATCTCAGCCTGGGGTTTGTAGAGTGCTTAGGAGTGATCAAGATGGCTTTAATCCTTTGACCTCACTTTGCATTTTTCTATGACACAGGTCAAATAAGCATTCAGTGATTCATACATTCAGCACTGGTGGGCTGCTGTCCACTGGGGTCTCAGAGTTGGACACAACTTAGCGACCGAACAACCATTCAGTCAGCAAACATCTAGTGAGCGATTCCACTGGTCCCTGGGTGAAGCAGAATCACAGTTACAGGACCCTCCCTAACTTAGCATGCCTTACACCCTAATACAGGATCTCACACGTCATTTTAACTTGAGAGAAATTGAAATCTAACATAAAAATAGTTATGATACCTAAAGTAGATATTAAAAAAAATTATCATGTATTCACACACAAATAGGATCTTTCATGCAATAAAAGAAAATAAAATACAATGCAAAGCCTTAATATGTCCCAATAAAAAGAAGTAGGATGAAAAACAGCAAGATTTTTGCAATAAAGAAACCCTTTCAAAAATTAAAAGTAAAATTTGGCGCCCTAAGGAGAAAACAACTTGTTAACTGCAATCTTCTCCTCAGCACTTCTCCGTAACAGAACTCAATGAAACTATAGAGATTTGAAAGAAAAGTGTGTCTCAGGTGCACTATTACTTCCAAAATTGTCATGTGTCCAATCTACGGGCAGTAGAAATGTATTTTAAGATAGGCAAGTCATCCAAAAGTGGATTATCATGTAACTTTCCAAAAATTATTCTTTAAAGCATAATTTAGCAAAAATATATTAGTCAAAATTATTTAATTGAGAATATAACAATTAAATGACTTGTGAACATTTAACCTACTTAAAATTAATGATCGAACTTATATTTTAACTAATTTAACTGAGTCCAAGGACACAACTCAGAAATATTTATAAGAGATTCCCTGGTGGCTCAGACAGTAAAAAAATTCATCTGCAATGCGGAGACCTGGGTTCAGTCCCTGGGTCAGGAAGATCCCCTGGTGAAGCGAATGGCAGCACGCTCCAGGACTCTCGCCTGGAGAATCCCATGGACAGAGGAGCCTGCAGGGCTACAGTCCACGGGGTCGCAAAGAGTCAGACACAACTGAGTGACTAACACACACATTTATAGAAAGACAAAAATACTGAATATGTAACAAGACAAAATTTAGACTATCTGGCATCCAATAGAAAACATTACCAGACACACAAAGAAGCAAGAACATGTAGTTGACAATGGGGAGAAAAATCAGTGAACTGAAACTGATCAAGAAATGAAATAGACAAGAGATTTAGTTTAGTGGGACATTTTAATAATGTTACAATTTCCATATGCCAAAAGAAGTAGAAAATTGAATATATTAAGTAGCAATCTGGAAGACATAAAACTGACCAAAAAAATTTAACTTCTATAAATGAAAACTACAATGTGTAAAATAAAAAATATACTAGATGAAATTAATGGCAAGATTACACAATCTTGCAAAAGATTGCAAAGATTGGTGAACCTGAACGCACGGAAATATCTGTAGCATAGTTCCATGTATTTTGGCATCTAGTAAAAGTCTAGAAAGTTTATTATCTTAGCAAGGTAAAATAAATTTTGAATGAGGCTTGAAACTTCTAATTCTGAGAATATAAAGAAATACTATGTTGCAAAACAAAAACAAAAACAAAAAAACACAAAAGATTAACATGCAATACAATACTGTTAACTAAAGTACAGATTTTATTCAAATTTTACAAAATTATTTGTCCATCATTTGTTTGCATACTTGATTCAAGACTCCATAGTGCATTTAATTGCATTGAACAGCTTCAGCTGCATGCAACAAATTCTGATAAATACTCTTTTCATTTTTATTCTATTACAAATATTTTTCTACTTTCTTGTTATGGCTTCTTATATACATCCATCATTTAAAAGTGGACACTCAATTTCCAAATACCTGGGTTTTTTTTAAGTATCTTTGGTATTAATTTCTCATTTAAATCCCTTTTTCTTGCAATTACTCTCTGCTTGTTCAGTCTTCTAACTTTGTTAAAGCTTTCAGTGGCAAAGTCAAAGCTCTCTCTTGGTAACTGTCACATTGCAGTTGAAAATGTGTGAGTTATTTTCAAATATCTTTTGATATTGATCTCTAACATAATTCCATAGTGATAAGAGAGCAGACTTTACGATTTTAATAGCGTTAGACCATCAGATTTTTTCACCTGGTCTTACATTCCTGGATATGTTCCAGTTTCTCTTAGCTTATAGTCTTAGGGAATTCGAATAGAATTTATATTCTACTGTTGTGTGAAAATTGTATAAATCTTAAGTATGTTCAGTTGGTTCATAGTCTAATACACCCTTCTACTTCTCTGTATATTCCTTCCATTAATTTTGAGAGTTTGACATTGAAACTCCAACTAAAAATTTTAATTTATCTACTTAAAAAATAATTATATTATAGTGTAACTATAAAAAAAACCTGAAAAAAATTCTACAGAAACAACTGAAAGAGAAACACAGAAACAAATAAGAAATTTCAAGAATTAAGAAAGCATTAGTGAACTGTGGCAACACTTTAAGAAGCCAAGTATAAGTTGAGCTCCTGAAGGAGTCAGTAGGGGACTGAAAAAATACTTGAATAAATAACTGTCAGAAATAGTCTAAATGTGAGAAAAACTATAAACCCACAAATTCAAGAAACTCTATCAACCCTATAGAAAAGATACATGAAGAAAAACTGCACCAAAGTCTATCATTAGCAAATTTTTAATAAACAATATGAAAAGAAAGTTCTAAGAGAAACCAGAGATAAAAAAGGCATATTAATGCAAAATATAAGGATGATAGCATACTTCTCACCCAAAAATTACAGGCTAGAAGACAGTGGAGCAACATCTTCAAAGTACTGCAAGAAAAAGAAATACTTTACGGTTAAAATTTTTTAGCCAGTAAAAATATTTTTCAAAATTTGTTCCAAATAATGGCTTTTCCTGATACAAGATCCAAAAGAATTCATCACTAGTAGGCTTAAGTACAGGAATGTGAAGTCTTAGAAAGGAAAATAATATCAGCTAGCAATCTTGATCTACACAAAATAATAAAGGAATAAATCATTCAGTGTAATCATCATGTTAATAGACATGAAGAAAATCACATGTTCATTGCAACAGAAGGAGAAAAAATATATCAGAAAAAAAGCCTATCATCACTTTCCATTAAAAATTGTCCAAAAGAGAAGATACTTCTGTTTCCTGCCCAGATAAAGTAGATCCATTCATCCCAAGCCCTCCCTCTTACAACTAAAAACTCTGAGCGCAGCGCAACAAACAGGCGTTGGAAGGGACTTGAAAACAAGGCGGTGGTGAGCTCTCTGGGGGTCTTAGTTTTCCCCACATATTCTGAACAGGGTCCTGCAGAAACCTCCAACTATGAACAGGCACACAGAATTTCCAAGAAAAGCCTATTCCCTTAGCCAGATGACTGGGGAAAGGATGGCCGCTCGACAACAACATAACTGTCTTGTGTTTTCTGCCCTACTCTAGCAAACACCGGTAGAAGATCACGCACCAGTTCCTCCACCACGGTTTCACTGGGCCAAGCAGCGGCCTTTGTCTCGGCCTCCCCGCGCTCAGCCTGCAGAGCAGACGCGGGGCGCGTTCCCCAGCGTGGGGAGGCAGGCAGCGCAGAGGCAGGCGCCCTCGGGCTGCCCGCTGAGGCTGCTGGTGGGCCTGCGTGGACAGCAGCGAGCAGCGTCCCGCCCTCGCTTCCCGGGCTGAACTGCCTGTGCTCCCCCCGGCGCCAGGGGCTCAGCGCGAGCCAGGGCGGGCAGCGCCCCTGCGTCCTCGCCCAGGTGTCCTCGGGGCCCAGGGGGAGCGCGATGCCCAGGCGCACCCGGAATCCAGGAGAGCGAAGGCCGGGAGGAGCAGGGCTGCAGGACCCCTTTCTCCCCACGCGCCCCTCGCCGGCAGGGCAACGGGAAGCCCTGCTCCTCTCCTCCCCGCAGGGGTCAGCGCGGCCAGGGCGCCGAGTCTCCACGCCCACGCGGAACCAATGCGATGAAACCAGCTGGTCGGCAGAGGGGCCAGTTGGCAATATTCTTGCCCGACTCTTCTCCCTGGGGACAGCAGGTTCCAGCAGACAGCTTCTACTCCCCACCTCTGGCAGCAACGCAGCAGTCAGCCCTCCACTCCTCACCCCAGGTATCAGGGCACCCAGCAAGGAACTGAGCTTATACTTTCATTCAGAGGCAACAAGCTGGTGAGAGTCGGTGTCCCAACTGCTCCAGGACCCAGGGGAAGCTGAACACCTACCCTAGTCACCTGCAGAGAGGCAGTGGGAGCCCGCTGCTCCATGTAGGCTGAGGTGGGTCCCTCGAACTCAGTGGGGAGCGCAATAAACTCACCCCCCAGCCCTCAGACCACACCTCAGCAGGGGACTACCTGATCAAACAACTAGACAGAATCCAGAGTCTCATAACAGAATGCACGAAATACCCAGAATAAAACTGAAAATCAACTTACACGAAGGGCAAGACAAATCACAACTTAAACAAGAAAAGAAAACAGGCAATGGCGCTCAGATAGATACGTGTTAGAATTACCTGACTAGGATAGTCAAGCAATTTTTAGTAAACAGCAACAACCAATTCTCTTCCCCAAAAAAATGAAAAATAGAAAATCTCAGCAAAGAAACAGAACTTATTAAAATAAAAAACCAAGTGGAAATGATAGAACGAAAGCAGGCAATATATTTGTCTTCTCAGGCTGCATAACAGCATACCAGAGAATGGGCAGCTTAAACAACAGAAACTTATTTTCTCAAAGTTTTGGGGGGTAGAAGTCAGGGTCAAGTGCTGGAACATTCAGTGCCAGGGTCCAGCCCCGGTGGATCCAGGGTGATTCGAAGGTGGGGATGGAGTCGGCGTCCTTGGAAAAATACATATTTAGTTACAGATATATAGAGAGATTAGAAACGGATAGTGTAGTAGGAAAATTAGTGGAGAAAAAGAGGCTGACTAACTTGGTTTACATGGAATAGCATCCATGCTCCAGATGGGAATTCAGCTGGAAAATCAGGGAGCAAGAAAGAACAACATGGTGGAATCAGTCTTTCCAGGAACTGATCCCATTTCTTTATTTTTCAGGTTTTCTTATATACCTTTTGTTTCATATAGGGATGAATACAAAGTCACGCAGGGGTCAGCAGTCCTGACCTTTATCAAAATCAGTTGCTTTACATAAAAAAAGGTCTTAGGGGTTTTACATCATCTTCAGGCCATTTCTGCCTGCTGGCATTTACAATCCTTTCTTTCTGATAACCAAAAAACTTATTTTTTCCAAGGGTGTTTTTTCTTTAACCAGGCACCACCCGCCAAATAAAGTTGCATTCCTATAGGGTGAGGGTGTAGTGAATTACAATCAAGAAAGGAATTTAACCCAAGATTAACATGATCAATCTTAAAGGTTAATACTTATTTCTCCTATATGCTTAAAGGTTAATATGTATTTCTCCTATATGCTAGTTATATTTATTATAAAGGCAGGGAATATGGAGATTTAGCAACAAACATCAGCCCAACAAATGAAAATCCTTTCACCAATGTTCCCCTTAAGATCTATTTAGTCTTAAGATAGTGATAAAGTTACATTTTTATGTAGCAAGGACACAGTGATTTGTAACAGAGTACAGTGATCTATTACAAAACAGAAGTTCATTAACTCAAAAAGTCTAATATTGCTAATGTCAAAAACTACTATATTTCCTTTTCTACATTCCAAATACATTGATTAATATATTCCCAGGTGCCTAAGGATATGGAGGCCTGGCAGCAATCATTGAGTTAATAATGAGAAAAAGCCCTATGCTAATTAAGACTCTCAAAATACTCCAAACTCTCTGTGCTGTTTATGGTTGAGAGATAGTAAACAATCATGTGTCAGCAGAGAGGTTTAACCTGAGAGCCCTTGTCCCACCCAGGGCAGGAAATTAGCAGCAATCATTGACACAACAAATGAAAAAACCCTTCACCAATATAATTCCTAACCAACCCACTATGCTAATAATTTCTAACTTCCCAAAAGCATTTGCCTTTAGTAAGTCCAAAACATCTCGTGCCTCTCACAGTTGGGAGGCTGTTGTGGCCAGACGAACCTCTATAGGCAGGCTAGAGAACCTTCAGAGTTCGTAAGCTGAAACACTCCTGTCACGCCCGGGAATTTTTATTAACCAGGGCTGCACGTTAACTCCTTCTCCAAGAGAAATGGTTATGGGGGAGAGCCCCCGTAAAGTACTCTGGTTTGGGGGGTAGGTGCTTGGGAACAGGGGGTTTCCTGAGGCTTGATCACGCCTTTGCGTATGCCAAAGCCTCCTTCCTCATGACCTTTGCCAAGGGCGGAGTTCCTCACATTGGCCCCCAGCAATTCAGTTTCTGGTGAAGGCTTTCTTCCTGGCCGTAGACAGCCAGGTGTCTCACGTGTGTGTTCACACGACATTTCTTCTGGGCAAGCTCAGAAAGAGACCAAGACAGAGAGAGAATAATCTGGTGTGCCTTACTGCTTTTGTAAGGACACCAGTGCTGTCAGACTAAACTCTACCCTTATGATCTCAGTTAACTGAAATAACCTCTATGAAGGTTCTGTCTCCACATACAGTCCCCTTCAACTCAGTCTATGAATTTGAGGAATACATAATCATGTCCTTAACATGCAGTATTTTAAAATTGACAGGATACATTCAGTAGTAGTGTTCAGAGAGAAAAAAAGGCAAGTTACAGACTGGGAGAAAATATTTGCAAGCTATATATCTGAGCAAGGACTATTATCTAGACTATATAAAGAATTCTAAAAACTCAATAGTAAAAGTCAATCACACTATTTAGAAAATAGGCAAAAAACATGAACAGATATTTCACTGAAGAGGATTATCACATGACCCAATGATTGCACTCTCGGCCATTTATTTTAGAGAAATTTACCCAATTTATGTTCACATAGAAAAAAGATCTGTGCATAAATGTTTATAGCACCTTTATTTGTAACAGCCAAAAACGGATGCCCTTTAACGGATGGATGGTTAGAGTCTAGCACATCCAGGTTGCTGTTGTTAAGTCTCTCAGTCCTGTCTGACCATTTGTGACCCCATGGATGGC
The DNA here is from genome assembly GCA_006410535.1 of Litocranius walleri. Taxonomy (NCBI): domain Eukaryota; kingdom Metazoa; phylum Chordata; class Mammalia; order Artiodactyla; family Bovidae; genus Litocranius; species Litocranius walleri. Next base: position 761,367 of record SJYG01000696.1, read on the forward strand.
AGCACACCAGGATCCTCTGGCCCTCACCATCTCCCAGAACTCACTCAAACTCAAGTCTATCGAGTCAGTGATGCCATCTACCCATCTTAGCCTCTGTCATCCCCTTCCCCTTCTGCCTTCAATCCTTCCCAGCATCAGGGGCTCTTCCAATGAGTCAGCTCTTTGCATCAGAAGACCAAGGCGTTGGAGCTTCAGCTTCAGCATCAGTCCTTCCAGTGAATATTCAGGATGGATTTCCTTTCAGATTGACTGGTTGGATCTCTTTGCAGTCGAAAGGACTCTCAAGAGTCTTCTCCAACACCACAGTTCAAAAGCATCAATTCTTTGGTGCTCAGCCTTCTTTATGGTACAACTCTCACAACCATACATGACCACTGGAAAAACCATAGCTTTGACTATGCAAACCTTTGCTGGCAAAGTAATGTCTCTGCTTTTTAATATGCTATCCAGGTTTGTCATAGCTTTTCTTCCAAGGAGAAAGCATCTTTTAATTTCATGGCTTCAGTCACCATCTGCAGTGATTTTGGAGCCCCCCAAAAGTAGTCTGTCACTGGTTCCATTGTTTCCCCATCTATTTGCCATGAAGTGATGGGACCGGATTAATTTTTTGAATGTTGAGCTTGGAGCCAACTTTTCATGCTCCTCTTTCACTTTCATCAAGAGGCTCTTTAGTTCTTCTTCACTTTCTGTCATAAGGATGATGTTATCTGCATATCTGAGGTTACCAATATTTCTCCCAGCAATCTTGATTCCAGCTTGTGCTTCCCAGCCCAGCATTTCACATGATGTACTCTGCAGAGTGACAATATATAGTTTTGACATATTCCTTTCCCAATTTGGAACCAGTCTGTTGTTCCATGTCTGGTTCTAACTGTTGCTTCCTGACCTGACAGGTTTCTCAGGAAGCAGATAAGGTGGTCTGGTATTCCCATCTCTTTCAGAATTTTCCACAGTTTGTTGTGATCCACACAAAGGTTTTAGCATAGACAATGAAGCAGAAATAGATGTTTTCTGGAATTCCCTTGATTTTTGTGTGATCCAACAGATGTTGGCAATTTGACCTCTGGTTCCTCTGCCTTTTCTAAAACCAGCTTGAACATTTGGAAGTTGTTCACATATTGCGGAAGCCTGGCTTGAAGAATTTTGAGCATTACTGTACTAGCATGTGAGATGAGTGCAACTGTGTAGTAGTTTGAGCATTCTTTGGCATTGCCTTTCTTTGGGATTGGAATGAAAACTGACCTTTTCCAGTCCTGTTGCTGAGATTTCCCCAATTTGCTGGCATATTGAGTGCAGCACTTTCACAGCATCATCTTTTAGGATTTGAAATAGCTTAGTGGAATTCCATCACCCCTACTAGCTTTGTTTGTAGTGATTCTTCCTAAGGCCCACTTGACTTCACATTCCAGGATGTCTGGCTCTAGGTGAGTGATCACGCCATGTTGGTTATCTGGGTCATTAATATCTTTTTTGTATAGTTCTTCTGTGTATTCTTGCCACCTCTTCTTAATATCTTCTGCTTCTGTTAGGTCCATAGCTTTTCTGTCCTTTATTGAGCCCATCTTTGCATGAAATGTTCCCTTGGTATCTCCAATTTTCTTGAAGGGATCTCCAGTCTTCCCCATTCTGTTGTTTCCCTCTGTTTATTGGCATGTTCACTGGGGAAGCCTCCTTATCTCTCTTGCTGTTCTTAGGAGCACTACATTCAAATACGTGTATCTTTACCTTTCTCCTTCGCCTTTTGCTTCTCTTTTCTCAGGTATTTGTAAGGCCTCCTCAGACAGCCATTTTGCCTTTTTGCATTTCTTTTTCTTGGGAATAGTCTTGACCACTACCTCCTATACAGTGTCACGAACCTCCTTTCATAGTTCTTCAGGCACCCTGTCTATCAGATCTAATCCGTTGAATCTGCAAAACGAGGTCACCAGGAGACGACAAGAGTGAACACCGAGAGTGCATCCATGCCATGGAATAAAACTCACCGAAGGAGAGAAATGAGCTCCTGATACAGGCAGGACCTGGAGGAGCCTCCAGGTCATCATGCTTGGAGAGAAGCTCAAGCTCAAAGGGCTACACAGCTGTAAGATTCCATCTATATCACACTTTTGAAGTGACAAAATCACAGACATAAAGGATAGCTTAGTAGTTTTCAGGCCTTGGGAGGAGGAAAGGAAGGGAGGTGGCATGGAAATAAAAGATTAGCCTGAGGGATCTTAGTGATGGAATTATTTACGTCTTACCAGTGGAGAAGGAAATGGCAACCCACTCCAGTGTTCTTGCCTGGAGAATCCCAGGGACGGGGGAGCCTGGTGGGCTTGCGTCTATGGGGTCACACAGAGTCGGACACGACTGAAGTGACTCAGCAGCAGCAGCAGAGGTGATGGTCGCAAAGCTACGCATGTGCTAAAGCTGTATGCAAGCACACACACACACGAGCAAAATCACAAAACCTGTGAAATCTGAACAGGTCGATGGTTCCATCAGTGTCGTTTTCTGGTTGTGAAATGGTGCTATAATTATGCAATATTTTATCAATGGGTGAAACTGGGAGAAGGCTCCATTATTTATTAAATCTGCACACAAATTATCTCAAAAATAAAAGTTACAAAAAAAATAATTCAGCAAACTAGTGATTGAAGAGACTTCCTCAATCTGATGAAGATCTACAAAAATCTCAGCTAACCACATATCTTCTGCTGAGAACTGAATGCTTTTCCCCAGAGCTCAGGAGCAAGGCAATGCCTGCTCTCACTATTCTCTTTTTCTTCCTTTTTTGACAAATAAAAATTGTGTATATTTAAGGTGTACAGCGTGCTGTTTATATATATATATATAGTGAAATGATTAGCACAAACTGGTTAAACATATCCAACACCTCTCATGGTTACCTTTTTAAAAAATTCTACACTGAAATCAAAGTTCTTGAAGAGGTAATAAAAGAAATACCTAAGGCATCCAGATTGAAAGAAGAGACATGAAGTCATACTCATGTGCTGGTGGCACTTATAGAGTCCTACAGAGCTTGTAAAAGCTAGTAGAACTAATACATGAAATTATCATGGTTGCAGGACGTAAGGCCAATAACAAAAATCGAATTATTTCTACATACTAACACTTAAAATTCCAAAATAAAGTGTTTTAGTTAATATTACAAGAACAGCATGAAATATGAACTGCATAAGGGAACTGTCCTATCAAAATGTGTGAGACCTATATGTTAAAATCTACAAAATGATCTTGAGAGTATTTTTAAAGGTCTAAATAAACAGAGAGAAATGTTGTGTGCCTGGCTCTGAGGACTCCATATTACTAAGACAATTTTCTCCAAATTTATCTATAGATCCAATGCAATCCTAATCAAAATCCAAGGAGAATTTTTTTGTAGCAATTAACAAACTCAATTCTAAAGTTCATGTAGAAATGCAAATGACCTAGAAGAGCCCAAACAACTTGCAAAAATGACAGTAAGATTGCAGATGTAATAGTACCTGATTTCAGGACCTATCGAGATACAGTAATCAAGATAGCATGCTATCGGCATAAAGACAAATTGATCAATGGATCAAAATCTATGACCCAAAATGGCCCCGTGCATTTATGAGCAAGTTCAACAAAGGTGCAAAGAAACTTAGCAGAGAATGAGTAATCTTTTCAACAAATAATGTTAAAGTGATCATCCATATTTTAAAACGACCTTAAACCCATACTTTGTATCATATACAAAAAATATCTTAAATGAATCATAGACATAAATATAAATATGGGGTCACACAGAGTCGGACACGACTGAAGTGACTCAGCAGCAGCAGCAGAGGTGATGGTCGCAAAGCTACGCATGTGCTAAAGCTGTATGCAAGCACACACACACACGAGCAAAATCACAAAACCTGTGAAATCTGAACAGGTCGATGGTTCCATCAGTGTCGTTTTCTGGTTGTGAAATGGTGCTATAATTATGCAATATTTTATCAATGGGTGAAACTGGGAGAAGGCTCCATTATTTATTAAATCTGCACACAAATTATCTCAAAAATAAAAGTTACAAAAAAAATAATTCAGCAAACTAGTGATTGAAGAGACTTCCTCAATCTGATGAAGATCTACAAAAATCTCAGCTAACCACATATCTTCTGCTGAGAACTGAATGCTTTTCCCCAGAGCTCAGGAGCAAGGCAATGCCTGCTCTCACTATTCTCTTTTTCTTCCTTTTTTGACAAATAAAAATTGTGTATATTTAAGGTGTACAGCGTGCTGTTTATATATATATATATAGTGAAATGATTAGCACAAACTGGTTAAACATATCCAACACCTCTCATGGTTACCTTTTTAAAAAATTCTACACTGAAATCAAAGTTCTTGAAGAGGTAATAAAAGAAATACCTAAGGCATCCAGATTGAAAGAAGAGACATGAAGTCATACTCATGTGCTGGTGGCACTTATAGAGTCCTACAGAGCTTGTAAAAGCTAGTAGAACTAATACATGAAATTATCATGGTTGCAGGACGTAAGGCCAATAACAAAAATCGAATTATTTCTACATACTAACACTTAAAATTCCAAAATAAAGTGTTTTAGTTAATATTACAAGAACAGCATGAAATATGAACTGCATAAGGGAACTGTCCTATCAAAATGTGTGAGACCTATATGTTAAAATCTACAAAATGATCTTGAGAGTATTTTTAAAGGTCTAAATAAACAGAGAGAAATGTTGTGTGCCTGGCTCTGAGGACTCCATATTACTAAGACAATTTTCTCCAAATTTATCTATAGATCCAATGCAATCCTAATCAAAATCCAAGGAGAATTTTTTTGTAGCAATTAACAAACTCAATTCTAAAGTTCATGTAGAAATGCAAATGACCTAGAAGAGCCCAAACAACTTGCAAAAATGACAGTAAGATTGCAGATGTAATAGTACCTGATTTCAGGACCTATCGAGATACAGTAATCAAGATAGCATGCTATCGGCATAAAGACAAATTGATCAATGGATCAAAATCTATGACCCAAAATGGCCCCGTGCATTTATGAGCAAGTTCAACAAAGGTGCAAAGAAACTTAGCAGAGAATGAGTAATCTTTTCAACAAATAATGTTAAAGTGATCATCCATATTTTAAAACGACCTTAAACCCATACTTTGTATCATATACAAAAAATATCTTAAATGAATCATAGACATAAATATAAACATCAAACTATGGTATTTCTGGGCTTCTCTGATAGCTCAGCTGGTAAAGAATCTGCCTGCAATGCAAGAAACCTGGGTTTGATCCCTGGATTGGGAAGATCCCTTGGAGGAGGGCATGGCACCCCACTCCAGTATTCCTGCCTGATGAATCCCCATGGACAGAGGAGCCTGGCGTGCTGCAGTCCATGGGGTCGCAAAGAGTCTAACATGACTGAGTGACTAAGTACAGCACCTTGTAAAGAAAACAGGAGAAAAATCTCAGTGACTAAGGTTGGCAAAGGCTGCTTGATATGACCACAAAAAAAGTGGTCCATAAAAAATATTGATCAATTGTATTTATCAAAATTAAGAACTTCTGTCCTTCCAAATGCACTATTAAGAGAATTAAAAGACAAACCTCGGGAGAAAATGTTTGCATATGAAAAAAGCACTTGTACCCAAAATATACAAAGAACCCTCAAAACTCATTAATAATAGCCAAACCAATTAAAATGAGCAAAATATTTCAACAGATATCTTACCAAAGAAGATACATGGATGGCAAACAAGCGTATGAAAAACACTCAACATCATTAGACATTTGTGAAATGTGAAGTAAAATCACAAGGAGGCCACTAAACACCTATTAGAATCTCTGAAATTAAAAAGACTCTGAGTATTCTTAGACACTGTTGTTGGTACTATAAACTGGGGCACCCACTCTGGGGATGCTTTGGGGTGTTCTTAAAAAGCTAAACACATATGTGACACGATGCACCCATTCTGCTTCTAGGTGTTTATCCAAGAAAAATGAAAGCATATGTCTATACACAAACTTGTCCAGAAATGTTCTCAGAGGCTTCATTTGTTATAACCTAATACTGAAGAAGACCCAAATGTCCATCAACAGGAGAATGAGTAAATAAATTGTGTTATATCTATATAATGGAACATACCCAGAAATAAGTCCCAGAAATAAGTAGAAGTTAACTGCTGATATACATGGAAATGTAAACAAATCTCAAAAACAATTATGCTGTGAAAGGAGCTAGAAAGCATGCATACTAAATGGCTCCATTTATACAAAATCTGGAAGTTGCAAACTAATCTGTACTGATAGGAAAGAGATCAGTCCCATCAGAGGAATGGGGTCAGAGAAAGGTGAGGAGGGGTCACTAAGCTTTTCAAGGGAACTTTTCTGGGTGATGGATATGCTCATTGTCTTGATTGTGGGGATGGTTTCACAGACATATTATGCTGTATGTTTAAATATGTGTGGTTTATTAAATAAATCACTATTTCCTTAATAAGGAAAAATAAATAAATATAAATAACTTAGGTAACTATAACCCCAAAGCAAAATAGGGAATTTATTATCCTTAAAAAGAATACCCTTAAATTAAAAATATTAACAATTTACAGTAGTACAATACAGCCAAACTTCCAGAATATGGAATGAAACAGTGGGGAGTGAGAAACAGTGAGTAAAAAAGTACTTATTTTCTCATCTTGAGTGATAATATGCAGTAATTTATTTCTATTATTGATAGAGTGAGCAAAATGTTTAAGGATTTTACTAAAAAATTTAATGGTTAATTTAAGGTTAACATTATAAATGCAGAACTAAAAAGATGCTCTTTCAAAAAATAAATAACAAGACATAGGCCATATTACAAAAATAGAAACCAAAAGAAAATCAACAAAGCGTAACATAACCAACATTAAAAAAATAAAAAGAAAACAATTCCAAAACCCAAACACTGGCAGTGAACAATAAGTTCACATTTATAAACAAAAGTAAATACTTTTAGAGATTTTCAAATTAAATTATTTTTAAACTGTTAAAAAAACAAATCCAAAATATAGAACCTCCAATAGGTGGAAACGAGGATAGGTAAAAACACATGTCCCCCGGAAAGTGAGGATGGAAAATAGTGCATGTGCTCAGAGGCGAGGGTGGGAAGAAGACACGTATCCCCAGAAGATGACGGCGCCCCTCTCCACTTGTTGGCCCGGAGAGCGGCTCCCAACAGACCGCTGAGCCGACAACGCAGGTCAGACAACAACTGTTTACGGTGATTCCACTCCTGCAAAAGCACTGGCAACCAGTCCACAGTCACAAAGGGATACCTGAAAAAGGCTGATCTGAGTGTTGACAACGGCCGCCCTTAAGCTACTGGGGCTCTGGGGACTTTCAACAATGAGCCTTTATCACTTTACAATGGAACAATAAAGCTATTTTTGCAGCATTTGTCTTCAAATTAGAAATTCATGTTATTAAGTATGTGCTACGTGCATTATAGTACTACAACTTTCTTTGAATATAACTTGACGGAACTATTAAAATTTAAAGTATACATATGCATGGGCCAGGGATCTGACCTTATGCCGTAAAGATATAAATACGTTGTGAGGGCAACAGCCACGGCACCATTTCCCAGCCAACCACCGTGGATTCACTGTATTTTATGACAGTTTCCCAACTATTAAATGTCTTGGGAGATGCCTTTTCCTAATCGCACAAAGTCACCAATTGAGCTTGGAGAGTACCAAGATTTTGCAAGATTGGAGGAGTGGGAGGAAGAGTAAAAATGACAAGAAGAGACTCAAGACTTAACGAATATTCGTATCCTGGAGTATGTGAACTAATTTTTGAAAAATAAGATCTATTTCGATTAATCTAGAGAGTTGCCCAAGATGTACTGTAGGTGACAGAAGTCCATCTATTAAATATCAAGTGACAGAAACAAATGCAAATAATAAGTCCTCACTTTTGCTTTTGTTTTTTACTAAATAAAATACCCTGTGCATTTTTATGTGAGTTTTATGACCACTAAGAAAAATGTAGAGACATAGTAACATCAGTTAACAAAATATTAACATCAGTTACCAGGTGATATGAGTCTGGGGGCAAGATAGGTATTATTAGCTATTAATTTACACATCTTTATTATATAAACTGTTACAAGTATTATTCTTTATCATTGAAAATATACATTTAAGAGCAAATTGCAACTCTGTGAGGCAATGGTCTTTAAAGTTCTCTTCAGAATGCTAACTCCTTTCTTTCTCCAGTTTCTCATTTTCTAGTTTTCAGTGCACCTCACAGTTGATTCCTTTGTCCATTCATCCATCCATCCATCCGCCTTCTGTTCATCCTTTCGGCCATCGGTCGAGCACTCTGCCAGGAGCTGGGGGCGCAGAGCGCGCTGCAGAGCAGCTGGAGTCCTCGCAGCACAGCATGGTGATCAGGGGCACACAGACATGCCCACCACCCTGTAACTGATCCGTGCTCCCCGGTGCACACTGAAGGCCCACTCAGCCCCTTGCTCGTCACTGAAATGCCAGTGGAAAGAATGAGTGGAGATTGTAGACGGAGTGAACCTGAGGGCAGGCTTGCCTGTTTGGAGATGTAAGAAATGCCTCTCAGGGAGAGCTTGGGTGCCAGCTGCGCGGTAACTAAATGTGGGGTGGTGAAGAGTCGCCTTTTACTGTCTTGCTCACGCAGAGCCTGCATTTTTAAGCACCCCGGCAGATGTTTCTTTAACAATCAGTGTTTAAGAACCACTTCCTATAGGCTCTGCAAAAGCCCAGGTAGAGTCAGATATTACAAAGCCCCGGGTGAAAGCTTCCAAAACCCTGCAGGCACACAATCCCTGGGGCAGAGGGCACAAGCACAGGAGAATCAAGAGCAGAGGGGAGGCGCTGCCCCAGAGGTGAGCCACAAAGCCTGCTCTTCCCAGATGGCCTACACATGCCAGGAACTTTGGAGCCAGGCATTCTGTGCAGCGCACCCAGAGGAGGAGAGAAACATGCAGGGCAGGCAGCCCGAGCTTCGCTCTCCTGGAGAAGCGCTGCTTTGAGTTTTGAGAGGCCAGTGTGTGCGGGCAGTGAGGAAGCCAGCGCTGCAGGGCATGAAGGTGCTGTTATTGTCAGCTCGCTTGGGAAAGCATCAGCAAGCTGCTCAAAGAAGCCCAGGCTGTTCTCCTGAGACTCGAAGATCCCAGTCCCTGATTTCAAGAGGTAGGACAGCAGGCTGGAAGACCCGAGCTTTGCATTGGAAAGCTGGACCACCAGGAGAAATCTCGCTTTTTGTATAAGAGTGAAAGAGGGAAGATAGGGTTCTCAAGGCAGGGAAGACACCCAGGCAGCAATCACAGGTGAGCCCTGGGAACCTGCGGTCACCCCACACACATGGAGCTTGGAGGCAGCTCAGGCGCCATTTGCTGCACAGAAGCTGCAAATTATATCCTGCTGTTTCTGAGTCCGGCCAGTGGCAAACGCTCCCTCTGGCAAATGATGTGTTATAAGAGGCATTTCTGTGCTCCTCCCGTCCTCCCACCCCGCACCGAGCCCCAGTGCTCTACCAGGGACAGGGGAATCACAGAGCAAGGAGGATGCAGGTGTGGCCATGATGCCAAACACACGCAGGCTGAGAGGAAGCTCCTGCTCATCCCCCTGGACGCGGGAGCCCCAGGATACGTGTGATCTAACCTAACGAGAGAGTCCCCAGAATGGCTAGTATTGGGTTTCTCGCTAACTCTGTTAGTGAGGAGAATAGATGCTCGAAGCCAGATGTAATTTGATTTAGAAAAATAAAGAAATACGATGCTTCTTGCACCTGAATGTGGAAGGGCAATTCATAACTTACACCAGCCTCTTATTAATTCGTCTGTCCACGTGTAAACGATTTTAGATCACCTTGACTTTGCTGCTGAAAGCTGCGTTTGCCTTATCGTTCAATATCCAGCATATTTGAGGCACTTTTGCAGGAGCTAAAGTTTATATAAATATTATGTCTTAAGGTCTTATCAAAAATCAATTTTCCAGTATTTGTGTTTTAGATTTCTTACACCTTTTGCGGGTAGGGCAGGGAAGAGTGGGGTGAGTTCTCAGCCAGAAAATTTTAAAAGTGGCTCCCAAGAGAGTGAGGAGCTGAAAAGTTAAAAAAAAAAAAAGCAGGCCTTGATTGTGTTTGCAGCAGCCTGAAGCAATTTAAGAAAGTAAGGTTAGAGGGCTTGCCAAAGATACAGGCATGGAAATTATTTCCTTTTCTAATGCAGATAGATGAAAATAAGAAAACTAATCCTAAGAGGGGATTCATACAAATAGAAATGTCTCAGCACTCCCACCAACGGTACATTTAATTTTTCCCTGTAAACACAGATTTGATATGTGTTTAGAAGTACGTATACACATTAAAACACACATGCATATATTTATATTCACTAGAACAAATTGTGAATGTGTGGGAATGCTAAAACTATATATAGTTTAATTGGTGCAAAATCCAAAAGAGACTAGAGAAATACAAATGTCTTTTCTCTCCCGCCTTTCGGTCTTCCAGTCATCGTTCCCAAAGGAGTATATGTTACTGATTTCATCTCTCTCTTTGCAGAAATATCCTATGGACATCTGCAAATATACACGTCTAAATAAATTTTAATATAACATTTCACTGCCCACATTTCTCTGTACTTTTTTTTCTTATTAGAATTTTTTATTGTTAGGATGAACCATATCTTATTGAACCAGGACTTGCTGGACATCAAAATGCCTCCAATACAAGCTGTGCTGAAATAAATATTGATAATGTATTTCAAAGGCCCTTTCACATTAGAGAAGTCAGGCCCTGCCTAAGGAATGTAAGGGTTCGTTTTATCTATTTAAGGGTTAGTTTTCTGGGTTTAGTTGGCTCATGGTAAAATGTCTGAGAAGACTGCTCAGGACTTCCTTGACAGCAGAATCCTGGCCTCTCTTTCTCCATGCTGTCAGGACATTCTTCACTCAAGACCTTCTTGGGAGGGGGTCCTATTAGTTAATGGAGGAAAGATGCTTCATCCTCTTTTCTTTTTCACAAGTGGTTTAGAAAAAAGAAAAGAAAATTGAAGAAGTGGAAAACATACATCCAGATGAGGCTAAATTCAGGATAACTTCAGAACCTGAAGAGGGAACCAGTTCAGCAAGCTGAGCCCCCAGATCACCAAGGTGGTCCGAAACCCGAGTGAGTGTCAGACAGGAGGAGTGAACTTGTAGAAAATTCCCAAGACATTTCCTTTCCCAATAAAACTTCACATAACAAAGCTGTTTCAACAGGGCTGAAGTTTCTGTGGAAGTTATATGGAAGGCTTTGCTTTGTGGGTGCCAGAGGTCCCCAAAATTAGTCTGGTGAGGTTCTCAGGGCATTCATTTGTGGTTCAACGTTGACATAGTTGGAGGACAGGACAGAAAACTGGAGAAGGCCTTGCCCTGGGAACACCTTCTGCAAACAAGTGAGTCCACCCAAGCTCCATTCTCTCTCAGAACAAGGTCGCAAGGATACAATGAGGCTATGGAGAGGGGGAAACAAAGAAAGGCACTTAGTAATCATTACCTCACTTAATTCCTGCAGAAGAAGGCGAGCGCATTGTTCCATTATATTAACCACATGCCAGAAAAATTGGAGAAAGGTGAAAGAGAGAGACAGAAAATCACCCCCTCATCCCACAACGAAAATAAAGTTATTGTTACCATTTTGGCGTTTTTTCCACCCTGAAATTTTAACATATTTATTGTTTTTAATATAATTATAGTCAATGTGGTACAACTTTATAACCTCCTTCTTAATTTTTCACTAACCATTATAGCCTATAAATTTTCCATGTTGTCAAATTCTACAAAATCACCACCTTCCGAAATATTAACCAATTATTTCAATACCTTAAACTTCTTTTTTTTTCAACATTCTCTTCTTGTGGAGCATTTGCATTGCTCAGGGGATTTTATTTCTGCATTATTTTAAATAATATTACAATTTCACATTGTTTTAGTAAGATAAATCCCCCTGATAGATAGGAAAGGGAAAGGGAAGGGAAAGAGAAATGGGCAGACAACCATTCTGAGATGCCCTCAGGAACTTGCGAATAAGATTTCCTTTGAGAGTTCCATTATAATAGCCAACCCATAGTTGGTGAGTACAGAAATTTAAGATGCAACCCTGAAGGGATAGAGGCAGAAAAGAATGAACAGTATTAAAGGTATCAACAGCTAAAGAATATGACCATCAGAAGTGGAAAGAGAGGTGGGTTGGCCAGAGAAGCCCAGAAAAGAGTGGCCAGACAAGTCAGAGTGCTGGGATGCTCATGGTGAGCGTGATGCAAAGAGCTGGGGGTCCTGGTTTACTCCTGTTTTCTCAACATTATTATTAACACTTCCCGCTTGCCTCCTCCATTCCACTCGCAAAACTATCTTGTTTTGGAAAAGAAGTCACAGTGTCACCACCTACAGAGGATTTAACAATGGCAAGGCCTCTTGCTTGTCTGGTCCCTAGTGGGGACCAGACAGATGAACTCTCACTTCGCCAAAAAGGCTGGGGTAGATCCTTTTCAATCTTTTAAGCTGGAAAAAGGAAAAGCCAGTCTAAGAGGCATGTTTGAAAAATGGTTGCAAAGACTGGGTACTGGGACACCCACAGGAGCTGGAAGGAGAGATTCTGAAATGGCCATGAGCCAGAGGACGTGCGAGACCCCCAAGCTCCCTCTTGCTGGGCTGAGCCCAGGGTTGCTCTGTGGTCATGGCACCCGTGAACTGAAAAAGCAGCCGCTCTCCTCCGGAGAGACAGAGAAATCCCCCACCTGTGTTCTAGGCTTCTCACGTGATCCAAGCATCCAAAGGGTGAGCCAGCATTGCAGTGGCTTTCTGGCCAGTGCTGGGGAGGAGTGTTCAAGCAGGTCTAATGACTTCCTGGGAAAACAAAGAAACGCGATGCCATCTGCGAGCAGTAATGCTTATTTCCGTGTGGTTCAGCCCCCTGAGTATTGAACTCTGGACCTGGGTCCACTTTCTCCTTGCTCTGATTGCACACTCACCATTGAGCATCCTGTGGGACAAAGACAGCCTTGACAGGTCCATGTCTTACTACAAATTAAAAAATTGTTGCTAGATCTCATACTTTGGTTTTATGGATTTGGACAACTCAAGCCAGCATTCAGAGGTTTGACAAGCTCTGAAACAATAAAAAACATTGAGTTTATGAGCCCACAGAATGAAGGGCCAACCCTTCCTCCAAATATTTGACGAAGCTTTTCTTTTCATCAGCTTTCGGTTGTTCTGTGTTTACTTCATATTAATATGAACTTTCCTTTGATATGGTTGTTTTCAGATTAGTTGCTCTTTCTCTCCAACTTCTAATAGTTTTGTTTTAATATATATTTATTTTAATTGGAGGTTAATTACTTTACAATATTGTATTGGTTTTGCCATACATCAACATGAATCCGCCACAGGTATACACGTGTTCCCCATCCTGAACCCCCCTCTCTCCTCCCTCCCTGTACCATCCTTCTGGGTCATCCCAGTGCACCAGCCCCAAGCATCCTGTATCATGCATCGTCGTTTCATTCTATGATAACAGTTAATTCTCATGTGATTTGTAAAATAACACACGTATTTGTGTTGCTTTGTACATATCATGTAGTCATTCCTGTATAGATGTATATGTAAGAAATGTCTACGGCAGTCTCTCTGTCTCTCTCTCTCTCTCTCTATATATATATATATATATATACATAATCTCAAGATTTTAAAATTATTTTTGTTTCATTGACTTGTTTGTTCATGAACAAAAGTCAAATTGTTTTAAGCATAGTAACTTTATAACATAACACAAGACTAACTATAGTAACTACAAGAGTAATCATTTCATTTTATTTTTTAAATCAATGATCTATTTTAAACATATTAATAACTCCAGAATTTGTTTATTTTCCTAAAACAGCTATGAGGATATCAAAACAACTTATATTAAATTTGTTCATTAATTTAGGAACAATTTATGTTTTCATATTTTCTTATGCAGGGGTATGATATTTGTTCAAATCTATATTATTATTTTATATGTCAAAAAAAAAACAAACCTAGACAGTATATTAAAAAGCAGAGACATCACTTTGCCAACAAAGGTCCATCTAGTCAAAGCTATGGCTTTTCCTGTAGTCATGTATGGATGTGAGAGTTGGACCATAAAGAAAGCTGAATGCCGAAGAATTTATGCTTTTCAACTGTGGTGCTGGAAAAGACTCTTTAGAGTCCCCTGGACGGCAAGGAGATCAAACCGGTCAATCCTAAAGGAAATTAGTCCTGAATATTCATTGAAAGGATTGATGTTGAAGCTGAAGCTCCAATACTTTGGCCACCTGATGCAAAAAGCTGACTCACTGGAAAAGACCCTGATGCTGGGATAGACTGAGGGCAAGAAAAGAAGGAGGCGACAGAGGATGAGATGGTGGGATGGCATCACTGACTCAATGGACATGCGTTTGAGCAAACTCCAGGAGACAGTGAAGGACAGGGAGGCCTGGCGTGCTGCAGTTCATGGTGTCGCAAAGAGCTGGACACAATTATCAACTGAACGGCGACAAAAAGTACTCTTGATTGCATTCACATCCATTTTCTTTAAAAATACGAGCAGGTGCTTTATGGTATTAGTTATTATTCTTTATCTTTTCACTAAATTTGCTTCCTGCTGAAGAGAGATGTATTCTCACCACCATCTTATGTAAGACAAAACTGGGGCCAAGGGAGATGAAAAGATTGCTCAGGATGCAGTAAGCAATCAAGCGGGAGTGCAGAAGCGTAAAGCTGGCGAGAATGGCTCCTGACTCCCTAACTAGCTGTTCTGGCCCCTTCGGCCTGCTTCCACAGCTCCAGGCAGTGGTTTCTGCAGGGCATGCAGGAGTGACGAGCCTGGGACCTGGTCCCTGCAGCTGATGCCCACCACGCTCAGCTTCAGCCGGGACCTCCAGTCCTCCGTCCTCCGGGTCTTTATCCAGACTGGCTTTGCCTCTCCTTCTGGTCACACGTCCATCTCCAGTCCTTTCCAAAATTCCCTCCTTTTTTAAGTAAATGTACCACTTCCTTCTTCAGTAGAAAATACCCATTTTCTTCATGACCATTTCAGAAGCCAGGTTAATGCGTAGGTTGTTGGGCACATGAGGCTCAACGCAGAAAACATGATCAGGTCACAGGATGTCAGAGTGGCTGAACGACAGCCTCCTGACTGCACTCTCCACCTGCTGAAGGCTCACCCCGTCTCTGGAGGTGCCAAGATGCCCAGGAGCTGCAGCTCTGAGGCTGGCTGGCATGGGAGTGGGATTGGATCACACCTTATTTTATGTCCACCGGGCAGGTGTTTTCCATTAGAAAAGCCCCGGTGTATGGAGTGCAGTGTGAACTACCCCTGAGGAGGGCAGTGCTTTCCTCAGTCTCCTGCCGCATGGCTGTGATTTTTGTTCTTAAATAAGCACTGAATCTTCACCAAATCCCAAATCATGTTTCCATTCAGCCACAGCTTTTTGGTCTGTTGCCCCACTGAGGAACACTGACACATCATAGTTACACCAAAGAGGATGAGAGATTAGATAGCAGAGGATGAGATGGTTAGCTAGCATCACCAACTCAACGGACATGAACCTGAGCAAACTCCAGGGGATAGTGGAGGACAGAGGAGCCTGGCATGCTACAGCCCATTAGGCCACAGAGAGTCAGATATGACTTAGTGACTCAGCAGTTATTCCACACTTACGAGGCTCTTCTAGTTTGCGGAGATGGCTTCCTTAGAGTTCAGAAAGGGTTAGTCACTCAGTTGTGTCCAACTCTTTGTGACCCCATGGACTGTAGCCTGCCAGGCTCCCCTGTCCATGGAATTCTCCAGGCAAGAATTCCTTCTTCAGGGGATCCTCCCAACCCAGGGATTGAACCCGGGTGTCCTGTATTGCAGGCAGATTCTCTACCACTGAGTCACCAGGGAAGCCCTTGGCAACTATTCACAATTCTCTGCAATGCCTCCTCGTTAGCTTGGATGAATTAACTGAAGCACAGCAAAATGATGAGATTGTTCTTGGGTCACGTGGTAAGGCAGAGAACTGCCACCCAGGTCCCATAAGCCTCAGGCTTCAGTCTGTCGGGCCACGGTTCAGCCGCCCCAGGGTTGTCCTCAGCTCAGATTCGTTAGGGATTGTGAACAGCCTACTGTTGCATCAGGCCCTGTGAGCACTGGGAAAGATACACAGGTTGATCCCTGCCCAAGGGGTCTAAGACTGTGCTGGAAAGGCAGCTGTGTGTGAAGTATGACTTGAAGAAGGCATTAGGGCACAGCCAACAAGAGGACCCTCAGAAATCAGAGAAGGGAGAAGTCATTAGAAGCAAAAGGCGTCAGGATCAGCTCCTTGGAGGCCCTGTTTCAGGCAGGAGGTGAGGGGTGGGGGGAGGCACCCAGAAAGGGACTACTCTCCATTTTCTCTTTCTCAAAGAGATAGTGATATTCTTTCTTAAATGCTAAGTCGCTTCAGTCGTGTCCAGCTCTGTGCGACCCTGTGGACTGTTCCTCGCCAGGCTCCTCTATCCATGGGACTCTCCTGGCAAGAATCCTGGAGTGGGTTGCCCTGCCCTCCTCCAGCATCTTCCCCACCCAGGGGTAGAGCCGGGTCTCTTGTGTCCTCTGCACTGGGAGGGAGGCTCTTCCCCACAGCACCTGGGAAGCCCCGCTCTTCTTTCTTAGGAAGGACCAGTGACTGAGCAAGCCAGACCCTGAGTTATCAGAGAAAGACATTCTCATCTGTTTCTTCCATGGGCTCTCTTTATAACCCATCTTAAGTCACCTTTCCCCCAGGGAAGGCCTGACACTTAGTTCTCAGAAATGGAAGTAGGCACTTTGTCATCTTCAGAATAAAGGACTCTATAAATATAAATGATAGGAAACTGTCATCTCTTACAGAGGTAGTTTTCAAAAGACCAAAGCATAAAAGGGTAAATAACAAAAACACCAATACTGTGAGGTCCAGGCATTATTTTTAGACTATTCTTCATGGTTCAAAACAGACGTGCAAGATTGGAGAGGTGATACTGGCTGCTGGTCATGTTCCATTTTGGTCCTCACCCCCCGGGAAGCGCTGAATCCTTAATTGTTTTGTTAAAAACATCCCTGAATGGATTTTGTTGTCAACTGCTCTTGATCTCTTAAAATTTCCGACTGGCATTCCTGGCCTTGATAGGAATCCAGACAAAAGTATTAGCCTGTGAGCTGCGGCTTTGTAATCAGCAGCTTCAGCCACCCTGGCAACTGCTGCTGGCCAGAGCCCCGAGCAGCCTGGGTGGCAGGAAGTCAGGCTGCTAAGGGCAGTCTGCTTGGGCTGGGCCGGTTGTCTGGGACCAGTCTCACCTCTTGGTCTCTCCACTGCATGCTCCAGCTCAGAACGACAAAGATGTTCTAAAGTCAGAAGCCTATAGAAAGACCTTGCCATAAACACAAAGGGAAACTGCATAGCACGGTGTTAGAAATGCTGCTGAACGCTTTGTGCAGTTCAGCACAGTGGGAGTGTAGAAATGGGTTAGAATGCGGTGCAAAGACTTGGCACCACATAGCCCCAGGTCTGAAACGAGGGACCTTTGAAAATACAGAAGAATCAACTCACTGTAATTGATTTTCTGAGTTTATTATAATTTCTGCAGCAGTCTAGTTGACTAACTTTTTAAAGAGTTAGAATGAGGGGTCCTTTTGAGAGGAGGGCAGTTAGTCTCAGGGTTTTGTTGCTTAATTGCTGAGCCGTGTCTGACTGTTTTGCAACTGCACGGACTGTAGCCTGTTATGCTCCTCTGTCCACGGGATTTTCCAGGCAAGAATATAGGAGCGGGCTGCCATTTCCTTCTCCAGGGGACCTTTCTAACCGAGGATCGAATCCACGTCTCCCGCTTGGCAGGTGGATTCTTGTACCACTGAGCCACCCGCTAAGTCCCCCAGTCTCAGGGTCCTCATTGAGGTCAGCACAGGCTTGACACTCACTGACTGGTGAAGGAGAAGGGATGGAAGGAAGGTGTGGAGGAGGAAGGGGGACCAGACAAATAGGCTAGGAAACAAGACGCGGAGAGGTAGACCACAGTTCACTCAGCCCCAACCTGTCTGCCCCAGAGCCAGAGCACACCAGTGCCCAGCAGAGAGGACGAGAAGTCTCCACCAGCACACGCCAGCCTTCCAGTCAGTCAAAGGGGCCTTCTTGCCGCAGACACTAAAACTGGAGACGCCACGACTTGGCAAAGACTTAGACACTGACCTCCCTTAGCGTTCAGCAGCCCAGATAGTTTGTGCCAGACACATTTTTTTTTTAATACATGGACTCCTTAGTTCCCAACAACTAACATCTAGGACTAAATTGTGACAAGGAGTTCTACTGTTAACACTGAATGAAGTTAGGTAACCTCCAGAGTGAGAAGACTTGTGTTTCTGTTTCCCTGGGTCCCCAAGCATGTCTTCAACTGTCACACACTAAAACAATAACGTAAGGCTTTGCAGCAGTCAAGGACATGAAGGGAAACCAAGGTTCTATTCTCTCACTTCCCTTTCCGTTTGTTGGCGGGTCACCAGTGTGGGGAGCAGAAGGGAAAGAGTCGCGGTCGCACCACCAATTTGCAGGGAGCTGTGTCACCTCAAGTTTCTTTGCAAGTTGCAAAGATATTGGATCTAAGAAAGCAAAATACACACATTTAGTTCATCAAGGTGTAGTTTGACTGTAATTGCTGAAACAAAAGACGAGAGGAATACCAATTTTCATGAAAGGCAGACATAAATGCACCACTTCAAAATTCACAACTTTCATTAACCTAAATATGTGTAGTATGGTCTCCCATGAGAGGCCACACCGCTACGTTTCTAATAGCTAGTTGTAACATTTCTAACAGCTAGTTGTGCAAAATTATCCCTGACACAAGAGGAGTGTTAGATGTGACCTCTAACAAGGGCACAGCAGGAGTCGCCTCCATCTTGTGGAAATCAGAGTTGATAAAACTAACTCTAAAGTCAGACAAGAAGCAGGCTAATTAGTATGCCCTTGAACATTATTTTTTAAGTTCTTTTTTTTTTAGCTTCATCTTCCAGTAGACATTACAGCTAAAAAAAAAAAAATAACAGGTTTATTTTCGTATCCATAGGTGGAAACACAGCTTTAGAAGTACATTTTACTTAAGGATATCAAGTTATTGTGCTCTGGAACCCTCCCCTTAAAACCTTAAGGGTTTTAAAGGTGCAAGCACCATTGCCTCTGCTTCACAGAGAGGGAAACTGAGTCACAAAGGGACTCTGGCTGAGATGAGGTTAGCTGGTATTTGTCTTAAAGAGTCAAAGTTAAACTTCAGAATCGCCAGGAACGCAAGCTCAACAATACTACAGCCTTAAATGCAAAGGGAAATGTCCCAAGGTCGAGAATTGGAATTTCACTAGTTAAATATATGCTGGGCATGCATGTGTTCAAAGTCATGAGTTTGGAAAAACCTTATTTCAGAAAGTATGACCTCCCTCGAAGGTGTAGCACATATGAGAAGCAAAAAGTGCCTGCTGACGGACTTTGAAGGATTCTTCAGCCTCTTGTCTATCTCGAGTTTAGCATTCTGAAATGCAGTGCAAATTTATCCATACTTATTGATAATATATGTTCACATTAATGTTAGACTTCTAATGACCCAGCCTATGTATACACAGTGTCAGGATATGTATTCATGCCAAACTTCTCCTTAAATAAAAGCTAAACCTTTACTTCCTTTATCAGTGATTCTTGCTCAGTATGACACTAGAATTAAGAGGTATTCAATATGAACAGGGTTGATCATTTTTATAGAATTTCAGCATTTGGTCATTTTTTTAACATAAATCCAAAATCTGAAAATTACCATTTCAATAAATTGGACTTGTTTTTGTCCATGTTGGCAATGTTTTAAGTCGAAGACATTTTTTGATCACACTGGGATGACATGTAGGTCTGCTGATGTGTTTTAATCAATCACTAGCTCACAGTTTTATTATCTGTGCCACAATAGCTTTCAGAAAAAAAGTACATTTTAGTCAAAATTTAATACCCTTATCTCTAAAGGTCACTTTATCTTAAAAACAAAAAGCAGAAACATTTGTTACTGATTTTTTGAAAAAAACATTTTAAAACTTCCCTATTAGATATTATTTATAGTGTAATAATGGAGAAGGCAATGGCACCCCACTCCAGTACTCTCGCCTGGAAAATCCCATGGATGGAGAAGCCTGGTGGGCTGCAGTCCATGGGGTCATGAAGAGTCAGACACGACTGAGCGACTTCACTTTCTCTTTTCACTTTCATGCATTGGAGAAGGAAATGGCAACCCACTCCAGTGTTCTTGCCTGGAGAATCCCAGGGACGGGGGAGCCTGGTGGGCTGCCATTTTTGAGGTCGCACAGAATTGGACACGACTGAAGTGACTTAGCAACAGCAGCAGCAGCAGCATGGTGTAATAAAACCCAGCACCTGGGAAGAACTCTCTGTGACGCATGATGACCCTCGAGAAGTGTGCAATTCACACACAACACTCTATACATGCAATAGCGTGGCGGCTGGTCAACCACTGACCTTCCAGTGCCAGCCACAACCACACATCACCACAGACTTCATAAAAGGAGAATTTAAGCTCTTTTCTTCATGAATTTAATAGACGTACAGAATCACGTCACCTTAAAATGGGGAAGAACCTTTAAAGTTAAAAGTCCGAATTCCCACCTAGAACAGGAACACTCCCACTGCCCCACTCCCCTGCCGTGCAGCATCCCTAGAGGCTGCTCCAAGGCTGAGCACTTCCCTGGGCAGCAACAGGACGGGAGAAGGAAGTAACTGGTGTTGAGTTCCGTGGACAGTGTGTGCCCAGTGACTTGGCTACATGGCACAGTGACTCTGCAGGGAAACCTGAGTCTCTGCATTTCACAGAGATTCATGAGGTCCAGGGATTAAGTGAGCTGCCCTGTATCACACAGCTTTGAGTGAGAGGGCTGAAGTGAAACTCACGTTTGACAGATGCCAAATTCCATGCTCTTTTTACCGTATTGCTTCTTGAATGAAGAAGTACAAAATTAAAATATGTCTTCTATCAGTGTCCACCACTGGCTCCAATGAGTCTAATCCTCATTATATGCAAATTGTATGCATAACCCATATCATATATTGAAATATACCCTTCTCTTCACCCACAGTGCCTCCTGGATCAAACACAATGATTTCTGGCTCTACAATTGCCCTTTGGTCTTCCATGCCCAGCATTTTCCTCTGTTCCCAGTAAGTCATTCTCCATCTAGCACTCAGCGTGATTCATTATTTAATTATTATGATTATTTATTTATAGTGACTACCTCAGATTGAACAGTCTGTGGCACAGGGCAGTTAATTCCTCACACAGATGAGAGTAACTTCATGTGAGCAACTGCAATCACCGAAACTTCCAGATCGAGCCCAGGTCTGCTTTACTGTAGTTTCCAGCTCTTGGTCTCAGTTCTAACCCTCCTCTATTCTTATTCTTATTAAGTTGTTCAGAGCATAAAGTTTCATTAGAATCCTGCTTTAAAATCCTTCTGACTGGTAGCCTGGAAGATGAGGGAAGACCAGCACCTCACAGTGGCTATCTAAACCGTAGCCCTTCCCCAGGAGAGAAAACAGAATGTGCATGAAGATAGCACTCTGTCTGCCAAGGTCCGAAAGTGCAAACACAGAGCTGAGAAGGAAGCAGGCTGTCCTTGCTGCTGTTTCCAAGCTCCAGCCACTGTCCTGAGAAAATAAACTTTAGGATGAGGCACCAAGTAAAAGCTGGCATGGTGTGGATTTCCCCCAGAGCGTCCCTCACCACTGCATGGTATATCACAGAGCACCCTGAACAGACCAGGAATGTCTGAGGAAGGACTGTCTGGGATGAGTGCACATTTTTTGTGTATTGAAGAATTTGGTTTACATACTTCAGATAAGTTCAAGTCATACTTTGCCGAGGTCCAGCCCCGGTGGATCCAGGGTGATTCAAAGGTGGGGATGGAGTCAGCATCCTTGGAAAAATACATATTTAATTACAGATATATAGAGAGATTAGAAACGGATAGTGTAGTAGGAAAATTAGTGGAGAAAAAGAGGCTGAATAACTTGGTTCACATGGAATAGCATCCATGCTCCAGATGGGAATTCAGCCATAAAAACGGGGAGCAAGAAAGAACGACACGGGGAGTCAGTCTTTCCAGGAACTGATCCCATTTCTTTATTTTTCCGATTTACTTATATACCTTTTTTTACATATAGGGATGAATACAGAGTCACACGGGGGTCAGCAGTCCTGACCTTATCAAAATCAGATGCTTCACATAAAAAAGGTCTTAGGGGTTTTTACATCATCTTCAGGCCATTTCTGCCTGCTGACATTTACAACTCTTTCTTTCTGATAACCAAAAAACTTATTTTTTCCAAGAGTGTTTTTTCTTAAACCAGGCACCACCCTCCAAATAAAGTTGCATTCCTATAGGGTGAGGGTGTAGTGAATTACAATCAAGAAAGGAATTTATTTAACCCAAGGTTAACATGATTAATCTTAAAGGTTAATACTTATTTCTCCTATATGCTAGTTATATTCATTATAAAGGCAGGGAATATGGAGATTTAGCAACAAACATCAGCCCAACAAATGAAAATCCTTTCACCAATGTTCCCCTTAAGATCTATTTAGTCTTAAGATAGTGATAAAGTTACATTTTTACATGGCAAGGACACAGTGATTTATAACAAAGTACAGTGATCTATAACAAAAGAGAAAATACATTAACTCAAAAAGTCTAATATTGCAAACATCAAAAACTACTATATTTCCTTTTCTATATTCCAAATACATTGATTAATATATTCCCAGGTGCCTAAGGATATGGAGGCCTGGCAGCAATCATTGACTCAATAATGAGAAAAGCCTTATGCTAATACTCCAAACTCTCTGTGCTGTTTATGGTTGAGAGGTTGTCACACAAGCTAGTCTGTCAGCAGAGAGGTTTGACCTGAAATACCATTGTCCCATCCAGGGCAGGGAATTAGCAGTAATTATTGGCACAACAAATGAAAAACCCTTCACCAATATAATTCCCAACCAACCCACTATACTAATAATTTATAACTTCCTGAAAGAATTTGCCTTTAGTAAGTCCAAAACATCTCGTGCCTCTCACAGTCAGCTGTAAACCATCACATGTGGCCGGACAAACCTATACGGGCAGGCTAGATAACCTTCAGAGGAGTCCCGTAAGTTGAAACACTCTAGTCACGCCCAGGAATTTTTATAGCCTTGGAGCTGCACGTTTACTCCTTCTCCCAGAGAAATGGTTATGGAGGAGAGCCCCCCGTAAAGTCAGAGGTATAAGTGAGAGCAAAAAACAGACTCTGGTTTTGGGGTAGATGCTCGGGAACAGGGGGTTTCCTGAGGCTTGATCACACCTTTGCGTATGCCAAGCCTCCTTCCTCATGACCTTTGCCATGGGCGAAGTTCCTCACGCTGGCTCCTGGCAATGCTTCACTCTCCTATCCTCCTCACCTGTAAGTCATAGAAACTCCAGCGGCCCCACAGCACCCATGTATGAAGAGAAGGGGCTGCATGGGCAGGCCATCATTGCCTACCAGCAACCAGAGGACCCAGCCTCCACTGTGCCCTGTGGAACAGCCCTCCACGAACCTGAGTGGCCGTGGGGTGTCCTCCTCCTGCTACTGGATCAGCCTCGATCCTCCCCTCTCAGCTTGGAGGCTGGTAAAGGAAGGGCGTCTCCTGAAGTAGGAAAGCTGAGGGTGCGGCCCTTGGGGAAGTCAGGGAAGGTCAGCCAAGTGCACAGAGCGGCAAGTCTCCAGGGGGCCCATCAGGCAATTGGCAGGCTCCAGGCAACGCTGGCCGAGCCTTCATCCTCTGTGATCACAAAGCACGTTCGCCTCACGTGGCAAGCACAGCTTCTTTTGTTCTCTTAGGTGGCTGAGCCCTTGGGAATGAAAATGCACAATAACAGGCTGCAAAGTCCTGAAGACTGCTTCTGTCAACAGCAGCTCTCTGCGTGAGCCGTGGTCTCCACTGCATCTTCACAGAGTCTGTCAGATGCAGACACAGGTAAGCAGTCACCCTGCAATAAAAGGGCCACAAAAACAAAAGAGGCCAAGCCAAAGCCACCATCATCAGCTACCGCCCTCTCCCGAAAGACGCTCTATGTTCTCAGGCCTTCAGCAAGTCTCCAGAGAAGTCTGTTTGCATGAGTCACGCTCCTCCTGTCAGTGGGTGGGGTGAAAGCACAGATGGCATTATTGAAAGTAAAAGCCGGCTCTCAGCAAGCCCCTGCTTCTTCCACAGTGGAGTCCTCCTCAGAACGTGAGTGGGGAACCGTGACCTCGAGGGCCAGATCTAGTTCTCAACCTGAAAATGTGAGCTTAGTGACCAACGGAGTAGCCTCTCCAGGTATCACCTGTAGGCCACCCTGCAAACAGCATTCCCTTCTCTGTGGGACTGCACACATTATAATGCCCCAGAACATTTCTCTCCGGGCAACACCAAGCCACCAAGTGGTTCCCTGAAGCCAGGAGCCCAGCGCCATCTGGGCTGGAAGGAAGAGCCCCTTTCCGGCTGCCCTGAGGACTGTTTTCCAGAGAGGTACTAGCTCAGCACCCACAGGGGTGGAGTTTGAAGTAAGAAGCAAGCTAAGGCCAAGCCTTTGGAAATGGATCTCAAAAACCTAACACAGAGGCAGACGTTTTCAAATCTTATTGTGTGGCGTGAAGATACGATAATGCAGATTCCAAGAGACTCTGCTGTGGCACAGAAAACTGAGAAACTGCATTTTAGCAAGCCTTGCCGGGCCCATGGACATGTGCAGTCTGAGGAAAGGTGTTGAGAGACACATTATAAAGCGAAAGCAGAATCCGAGGATGGCCTGAGGCCAAGTGGCCGGAGCCAGAGCGCAGCATGGAAGTCTCAGAGAAGCTGCGGTCTGAGCCGACAGAACAGGAGGGAGAAGCAAGAAGTGCGTGGGTTCAGCCCCTGGAACATCACTCATTTTTATTCTGGAAGCCCCTGTTTGTTAGTCCAATCCTGGTGCAACGCTTGAAATACAAGTTGGTCGTAGGGAATGTCGGGGACTATGAAATCTTCCTTCTTAGGACTAGACTCCTAATTTATAGAACTGGGAGTCTACTCGCGAGTAAAAGGCTGGATTTATTGTGGCAAAATATGAAGGATGTAACGTGATAGCTCTTAAAAATCTCCTTACGCATTTTCATGGCCCAGCCGGTAATTGCCTCCAGAGGTGAGGCTGCGTCCCCCCATGGGTCAGGGAGGCATTCCCTCCTGGAGGGGCTTAGAGGCCAGGCAGGGCTGAAGAGGGTGGAAGGGCAGAGCAGAGCGCAGTAGACAGGCAGAAGACAGACGGGGGTGGGTCCACCTGAGGCCGGCCGGGGGCTGGGAAGCAAGGAAGCCACGGGGACTGACAGAAGGCGCCGGGCAGGGCAGAAAGGGGTCAGAAGCTCGCTCACTACACACTCAGGCACCCCACTCCCCTCCAGGCGCCACTGGACTCGCTCAGAGGACAACTGTTCACACCCAGCTTCCTCCCAGTGAACCGGGCACAGTGAAGGGCCGCCGGATGAGCCAGCCTCATGCCCATCTCGCCTTTTGTCCTCCTGGACTTTGCTGAGACAGAAAGATGTAGCCAAATTAGGACACTGGAAGCACCTAAAGTCTTGGTAGCCCTGCTGGCCTGGAATCCAAAGCGTCCAGATTTTTTACCTAATTTGTGATGCTCCTTAAATCATTTTCTTCATCCATGAAGGATATTCATCAACACCACGGTGGCTTGTGTGGGGGACCACTAAATAGTGTCTACATAAAGCCAGAGCCGGGCTATAAAAAGAAAGTTATCCTCCAGCTGGTTGTTGAGGAGAATGAGGCAAGTTTCCCACCATACTGGGAAGACCTCGCTCATCAGGCATCACGCAAGTGGGTGCTGTGTGGCAGCTGCAGGCGGCACAGAAAGGGCCACTCAGTGCACCATGAGGCCATAGGTTCCGCTGCTGCGAGACCCACCGAAACTTCTCCAGGGAGCCTAGTCAGACTGAAATCTGCAAGACAACTGTGTGTGGACAGGCCGAAGAGCAGGAAACAGCCAGAGGAACACACGGGAGCCCAAAACACAGAGTGGCTGGGCCAAGGGCACAGGCGTCCTGGTGCGGGCGTGCCCTCAAGAGAGAAGCGGAGACCCGGCTAGAGCGACCTTTGGGTCCAGTCAATGATTCTGCTCTTTTTTGTTGTTGTGGAAAAGAAAAGAAGGAGAAAAGAATGCAAAGCAGCTGAAGGGTTTAGACAGAGAAGTATCATGCTGAGCTTTGAAGATCACACTGTCCACATGCAGCTGTGGGAAATGGACGCAAGAACAGGAGCAGATGCAGGGAGTGCTTCGAGGCTGCTTTAGATGCAAAGAGGGGATGTTGCAGCTTGGACGAAGGTGCTGGCTGAGGGTAAAGGTGGGCGTGCGAGAACACCTGCAGGCAGAATCAGCAGGGGCAGACTCCATCTGGGCAGCTGAGAGGACAGTGCCAGCCTGGTGATTCCATAGCAGGAAGGACACAGGAACAGGGCTAAGTGGGAACTGGAAATTCAGAGTTCTGCTTTTATTATGTCAGGACTGAGTTCCAGCTACACTGAAGCTTCCAGAAGGCAATTCGATGCATACTTGTGGAGCTGATAAGAAAGTTCTAGAAAATGTCCGTGTCCATGTCAGCTGCCCACAGGAGCTCACTGAAGCATGGTTCTGAGTGAGGGCCCAGGACTGAGCGTAGTGGAATGCCACTATTTAAAGACTCAGACAATGAATCTGCAAAACACATGCCTGGAGAGATGGGGAGGAAACCAGAAGAGAGAGGATCTGGGTTATACTGGGTTGGCCAAAAAAGTCCATTAGGATTTCTCCATAACATCTTATGGGAAAACTCCAACAAACCTTTTGGCCAACCCCATATTTAGGTAGCTTGAAACAGAGAGAAAAGATAGCTAGATATTCCAAGAGCTGGATAATGCTAGTCTTGTAAGAACTGAGGCGGTCCAGAAGGAGGAAGCAGGGGCCAAGGGGAATGGACAGCTGAGCAACTGTGGTCATTGAGTTCATGGAAACTGAATTTAGAGATGACCGCACAGAGCTGGGAAAGAGAGGCTTGGCGGGACTACGAGGTGAAGGCACAAACACCTAGGAATTCAACAGGAAAGAGAAACACGTCCCCCACTTTCCACATCAGAGGCTAGGCTACCAGGAATTCAGTGCTGAGCACTGTAGCTGGCGGCTGTTTTCAATCCCCAACAGAATATCATATGGAGAGGCTCCCCAGTCATTGTGACTTGCAGACCTGGTACTGGGGAGGAGTACCAGGGGCAAGTACACGTGGGGCCGCCAGCATGTTAGGAAGAGAGGGCAGTGGACAGCAAGGAGCTGTCAGGAGAGAGGCCCAGGTGTGCCCCAGAGTGTCCCTGCAGAAGGGCAGAGAGCCAGGCCAGCACTTGGGACACAGGGTTAGGCGCAGGGTGAGGCTCCAAGGCCCTCTGGGTGTGGAGGGCATAGTTTCCACACGTCGGCAGGAACAGACGCCAGATGGAAGAGATGGGACAGAAAGGAGAGGACAGAGGAAGCAGAAGCTGGCATGGGACCATCTGAAGGAGCATGGTGCCAGGAGGGGGTGTGGCGACAAATAGGAAAGAGTCTGAGGGTTCAGGAGAGTCTGAGGAAGGGAATTTTGCACTTGTCTTGGTTGTGGGTTCCAAAGAAGGAAATCTTGCAATTGTTTTGTGCTGTTGTGTGTTTTTAATAAAGTGGAAAAAGAAAAAAAAGATTGGGGTATGAGGAAAGAGAAACAGCCAATACATATGTGGAAAAAGGAAAAGGTCAAGCATACTAGTTAGCCAAGATGCTGACTGAGATAATGGGACATTTTCCATCTCTAAGTTCAATGAATATAGCCAGTTTCTCCAGGCACAGCCCTGGGGATTTGAGATAGGATCAGATAGCACAGGACAGCACTTTTTCTTCACACCGTCAGGCCTCCCGGTCCCCGTTCTCAGCACATCTGGCTCATTCTCTGGGCCCCAGTACAGCCCGGCCTTCTCGTTTCCCCTGTAGGGTGGCCATTTCCCCGGCCCGGGCTGCGGCTGTATTTGTGCAGTAATCTGCTATGGAGACCTCTGCAGGGCCCCCAGGGTTCCAGGATGTTTGTCAGCACCCGCTCTCCTGGCCAAACAGGAGGACAAGCATCCCATGATATACTGGCGATTGCTTCTAGTGACTCAAGAAGAAAAGAGGCCATATTCAAGGGGCAAAACCAAAGCAGAGTGAGCAGAGAGAGGTAGCGTTTCAGTTACCTGACCTGGCCCGCGCGTATGTGCACACAGCTGGTAAGCGGCAGAACCAGGAGGTGACCCAGGATGTCAGAATCCAAAACCCAACCCCACCCACCATACTCTCTTCCCTCCCTAAGTTCATTCCAAAGTCAGGAAGCAGTGGGAGGAAGTCAGCTGAGGGAGGGGGGCTCCCTGGCAGAGCTGTGGCGCAGTCCTGTCCTGTTAGAGTCCATCAAGTGTAACACATTCTGAGCATCGCCTCCCGTGTCAGTGGTTGGATGCCCAGAGCATGCCAGGACAGGTAGTCATCAGAGCAGGAGTGGACGGGCTAGATGGGTTGCAGGTGGAGTCTGCCCAGGTTACGTGCCTGCCACCAGCCGGAACTTACAGGGGAATCCTCACTCTCCTCTCACACGCCCTGGGGCAGGGGGAGAGCAGCAGGAATGAGAGCCTTAGTCCCTTTGGCTCTATAGGCTCTGAATCTAAGTTACGGGATGACAGTAAACTTCAGGGAGCACCATTCATGGCGCTTTTCTAGTGGCTCAGATGGTAAAAAATCTTCCCGCAATGTGGGAGACCTGGGTTTGATCCCTGGGTCCGGAAGATCCCCCTGGAGAAGGGAATGGCTACCCATTCCAGTGTTCCTGCCTGGGGGATTCCATGGACAGAGGAAACTTGAGGGTTACAGTCCATGGGGTCACAAAACTTGGTCACGACTCAGTGACTAGCAGCGTCATTCATGCCACG
The DNA here is from genome assembly GCA_006410535.1 of Litocranius walleri. NCBI lineage: Eukaryota > Metazoa > Chordata > Mammalia > Artiodactyla > Bovidae > Litocranius > Litocranius walleri. The sequence continues at coordinate 790,476 of SJYG01000696.1, forward strand.
GTACACGTGTCTTTAGCGGCTCTGTTGCTCAAGAGTAAAATGTGAAAATGAGTACAGGGCCTTCAAACCACAGAGCAGCAGAGAGCAAGCAGAGCGCCGCCTGCCTAGCTCAGAACAGGCCGGAGTTTCAGACGGGGAAAGGAGGGAAAAACCTTTGAGCCTTTGCCTTACTAAATACAGGCTCTGAGTCTGAGGGCCACGTCCATGCAGGAGTAAGTGATAACAGTCACTCGCTGAGGCTGTGATCAGGACCCCCAGATAAAGTAGGGGAAAGTGCTTCACCTCACCTGTACCGAGGCACGTCACTGCAACTATCCCAGAGTTGTTGCTCTGCATGGCACCGAACAGACCCGTAGATGGGAACTCCCTTCCGCCCAGAATTGGCTTATTTCCAGGTCTCTAGGTATTTTTAAGCAAAAACAATGACAATTTTCTGTCAGCTGTCATTTCCTAAGAACACTTTTGAGACAAAGTCTGTGCTATAGTAAACAGCCTGGGAAGCCAAATGTCTCTGGCTCCAGCAAGCATGTTAGGCATGATTCATCTGGTGAAAATTCTCTCTCTAAAGAGGGAAAACCAGGTTAGACAAGGGGCTGCACCAAGTTGTCTTCCTGTGAAAAACAAAAGCCTTGGCCAGCCCAGCCTGTCAAGCCAAGTTCAGGGGAGCTCGTCAACCAAGCCCGCATGTGGCTTACCCATGACTCTCCCTGATCAGACTCTCGGGGATGACAAGATGGTGGTGATGGTGTCGGTGATGGTGATGGTGGTCACGTGGTGGTGTGGTGGTGATGATGACAACGTAATATTCCTCCAGAAGTGCCCCAAACTTCCCAGTGCAGAGTATTCTCTGGGAGCAGCACTGACCTGGCAAATCAACGGGACCAGAAGGCCTCTTAACCCCTCCAGGGCTGAGGGAGAAGGAGGCAGAGCCTTTAAAGGGATGAGTGAAGTGCAGCGAGCTCCAGAGGCAGCTGGATTTGAAATCATGGGCTGAGGAAGGGCCTGAGTGGGTGGGAGGGTCTAGAACCACCTAGAGGACACAGAAAGCAGATATCGAAGGAGAGGGCAGTCCTGTGAGCTGGACATCCACACCCAGGGCAGCAGCATCAAGCAGTGTGCCTTGGGTCTCCTGAGCATGGCAGCTTCACTCGGGGCCAAGATCAAATAGCTTACTGAGTGCTTGGGGTCTGAAGAAGCCATCATTATCCTGCCTGCTCTCATGAGCTGGGCCTACCTGCCCTGACCATCCCACCGAAAACCATAACCACACGCTTCCCAGGGCACGTGGAACCCCCTTAGCCCACTTCACACTTCTGCCATGGTGCGCATCACTTTCTGACTGCTCTGTAATTGAAGGACTACGTCAGTTATTTGTTGGCTACACTCCACACACCCCCCAGCTACAATCCGCATCAGCTCCCAGAGGACAGGGGCCTTGGTCTTGCTCACTGATCTGCCCCCAAGCAACGAGGATGCCCAGAGCGTAATAGGTGTTGACAATATCTGTGAGCGAACGGCCACTGTGGAGGCGCAGGGAGTCGCAGGGCCCTGCCCCGGCCCGCCTGGGCCCACACCGCCACCCGCACCGGCGCTTGCTGGGCGATCCCTCAGCAGCAGCTCTTCGCGCAGCTTCTCCCGCATAGACGCAGACTCGGCCCTTCCGTCCAGGCATGGTGCTCCCCCTGCTATTGATTGGAAACAGATGGAGCCTTGCCTGTAACATGACTGAGCATTGATTTCAGGAAAGTAAGTGAATTACCAAAATGTAGTCATTACAATCTGTCTTCATCTTGGCGACATATTTGGCAAGCTGTTATAAACCAAGACTTGAGAAGTAAATGCAAATTTATAGGCCTCTCAACTCCGCCCACAGGACCCAAATCTGGCAGAATCATCACCTCTATCGAACTATTACAACTAGATGAGTGCCTTCTGCCCACAGATTTTTCTCTGAATACACAGGTAGCCCAGCTGATGCACGCTGCCTGATCATTCATCCTGGACCTCAGATTTGGAAAGACATTTGACGTCACCTAAACAAATTCCATCAGCTTAAACAGATGGCAGTGAATCACCACTACTACTCTTTTTCACCATGCCAAGCTCCTGCACAAAGAACTCACTCCATTCCAACCACAGTCCCACAGACAAAACAGACCATTATCTTCTCAAAGCTGTGTAAAACTTACAAAGTCTGAGAGGCTGGGAAACTCAGTGCCCAGGCAGGACAAGTAACTGGCAGAAATGCTATTTGAACTCAAGCATTTCTGACTCCAACCTATTGCCCCTGAATCCTGGAGCAAATTAACAATAGAAGTGTAGGCAACTGGTGATTCCTAGGTCCACAATACCTGAACTCATCAGTCAATTTTAATAACAGAAAAGTGACATGAACAGACATTATTGCTTCCCAGTATGATGCAATAGGAAGTGCATACCATTCAGATAAAGTATTCTTGCCAAAAAAAAAAAAAGCTTAAATTTAATAAGACTTAATGAGAAGGTAGTAGCTAAATCCAGAATATAATACACTCTATAGGACAGCGGCTTATGACCCAGCTACTTCAACAAATAAATGCATGAAAAACGGAGGGAGAACTATTACAAATTCAGTGAAATGTGTGGACTTTGGATCCTGAAGCCAGCAAAGCATCTGAAAAAGATAGTTCAATGCAAATTTCATGTGAATACCTGTTAAAACATTAATGATTGTTGTAGTAGGTGTGAAAATAATACAAGGATTGTGTTCTAAGAAATAATTCTGTTAGAGAGATATACTGAAATATTTATGGATGAAATTCTAGAATATTTAGAATTTGCTTCAGAGGAAAAAAAGAGTAAGGGGCGGGTGGAGTAAGACAGCTGAGTTGATCATTATTGAAACTGGGAGATAAATCAGGTTTCATTATACTATTTGTTCTGCTTCTGTGTGTGTTTAATATTTTCCACAACATTTAATCAAATTTTGTGAGGAATCAAAATTTTAATCCAAAAATAACATTATGTTCCATGAGAAAATGGTCAAGATTTTCCTTTGAAAAGCCTCCCCATTATAAGGGATAAAGTTATTGGCTTAGAAAAAAACATTAGAGTTTTCAACATAGTGAGGGACTCCCCAGGAATGTACCACAAAAACCAAAAGAAGATGATTAAGAGATCAAACCTCATGAAACTTAATAAAATATGTATGTTTAAAATTATTATTTAAAACATTTAAATGCATGTGATGGACTGGAAAATATTTGCAAAGTACATATCAGGAAAAAACTTAGAATTATCATTAAATTAAGAATCTCTTATAAATCTACAAGGAAAAATAAAATACTCCATCCAGTTAGGTAAAGGATATGAGCAAAATGTTTGAGGGAAGAAAAGGAAAGAAAGATATAAAGATGGTCAATCTGTATAAGGGGAAAGCAAGAACAACGTTTCACTTATAATAAAATCAGCACATATTTTAAAAGCACATCAAGGTCTACACATCACTGAAAAAACTAACCTATTAAAGAACACCCTATAAGCCCCTTGTGGACAGTGAGCTCAGGGAGACTGTCCTCCCTCTTCACTGCTGGCAGGCCTGGAAACTGGCTCACACTTCCTGTTTATCAATATATGTAGCAAAAGTTACGTTAATGCCGTCTGCCCCAGCAATTTCTCTCGCAGGCATTTATTCATCAGAAGTAAAAATCAGGAAGAGGAGATGTCTACAGAGCTAGGGACAGCTTCCTCGAGCTGAAAATCACCAGTGACTCGGAACCTCCGGCGACAGCCAGAAGCTTGAATCCCAGTGCTGGCCCTCTTCTGACAGTTTTCTTTTCTTTTTATCCCATAGGCTCAAAGGCTGCACTGAAGTCCATCGCCACTGAAAAAACTGGAATGAATTTAGGAGACAAAGTGTTCATTTTTGCCTATGTAAGTCACCTGGGCTCCCAAGCGGCGCTAGTGGTAAAGAGCCCGCCTGCCAACGCAGGAGACTCAGAGATATGGGCTCAGCCCCTGGGTTGGGCAGGGCCCCTGGAGAAGAGCGCGGCCCCCACCCAGCACTCTTGCCCGGAGAATCCCATGGAACAACTCTGTGGTCCGCAGGGCTGCAAAGAGTTGGACATGACTAAAGTGACTTAGCACGGATAAGCCACCTGTTATAAATCTTCTGGATTTACTCCACCTAGTTCCTGGATATCATTTTGTGCATAACAAAAGTAAATAATTTTAAGAAGGAAATTTTAAAATGAAATAAATATATGAAAATATACTAAAAATTTAAAAATAAAAATAGCTTTCTTTGGTCACATCACCTCTTGAATCTCAGAATCTTAGTCTCTTCTGTTTGGTGAACACACTTGGACAGTTTTAGAGAATGCACTCTCCTGCTCATCAGTATTCCAGTTCTAGAGCAGAAAGGAAAATGTTCCCTGGCCCAAAGATAGAGCTAAATTCCCTAAGAAGTATTCTTGGACTTCTCCAGAAAACTGATTTTCTCAAGCCCTTAGATTGCTTACTGAATTGACTTCGCAAATTAACAGTCATAAGAGGGAAACTTACCGGTGAGTGAGAACCCGTGAGCTGAGGGGCACCCGCCCAGCTGAGCTCATTGGCACTTCCCCTGAGAAGAGTGTGTCTGTGTGGGGAAGGGGCCTGTGGCTGCTGTTCTAGAAGGCCAGTGCTCGGAGCACAGCTAGAGGCCAGCTGCGGTGGAAAGAACGTCAGTCTGACACCTCCGCGGAAGCCACAGCCTGAGAACCTAACGCTCTTGGTCCCTGGACAAGCAGGTCCACGGACAGGACAACAGACTGAGTGGCTCGTCTGATAAAACCAATGAGACGCGTGTGAGATAGATCAAGGAAGAGTGGCAGAGAACAGAAGGAGTGAGCCTGTGAGCTGAACCCCACGAAGAATCTGGAGGAAACGCTCTGATTTATCCAGGCTCAGATCTGAATGGAATGCTGCAATATTTCCAGAAATATGAGGCAGTGATTTGTCACCGGGAGAGGAAAGACTGGTGTTGGCTTTTACGATGGGAACAGAGATTCCTGTCCCTGTCCACCCTCCTTCATCAGAATGAGACTTAGAAACCCTGGCATTAAAATAAAAGGGAAATCAAAGAAGCGGAGGGTGGCAGCTGGAGAAAACATCCTGTCAGGAAAACCCTGGGTGCAGCTCTGAGCCCCACGCCTCAGGATGCACTCCCGCCCTGGCACAGTCAGTAATACCAGAGATGTCTTCACTAATCAACGAATATTTAGCGAAAGGAGATACTTGATCCAGAGAGCTGGTTCTCAATGTGGACTGCACGGTGGAACCACCGAGGAGGTCTCACAGATACTGACCCTGGTGGAGACCCCCCCAGACATTCTGATTTATTTGGACCAGTGTGCAGCCCAGGCTTTGGGATTTTCTAAACTCTAGGTGATTCTGAGAGGCATCCGGCCCTGAGGATCACGGGTCCGATGTGAGAGCCAGATGGGCGCAATCAGAGGGAGAGCGGCTGGTTATTACAGTGTTCCCCGTCCCCACCCTCGGCTTCTCACTGGTGTCAACGAGGATATTAACAAGTAGCAGCTCACAGAGTTGCCACTAAGGTGAAATAGGATTATCTATGTGAAAGCACTTTGAAGATTTCAAAGCACTTCACAAATAGGATGCAGAAATAATTCTCAGTCCACATCTACTGAATAAGCTACTTAACCAGGCATCAGCCAGAAATTTTTTAATTTTTTATTTTGTGTTGAAATATAGCCGATTAACAACGCTTTGATAGTTTCAGGGGACTCAGCCATAAGTATACACGTATCCATTCTCCCCCAAACTCTCGTCCCATCCAGGCAGCCACATAACACTGAGCAGAGCTCCCTGGCACCAACCAGGTCACACTAAGAGGAATTAGGGGGAAATCATGTAAAACATATGCCAAAAATCATATGAAATACCCTCAAAAGTGTGTGGAGTATTTTCAAAGGCATGAAAGTGAGGTGCACCTAGTGGACCGTCCCGGTGTGTGATTGAGCGTCTGTCCAGAAGCTCCTCTCAAGGGCAGAGGTGGATGCTGAGGGAAGGCTGGAAGGAGGGGGAGAAGAGGGAGGGCGAGAAGCAGGCGTGGGGAGGGAGAGACGGGGCTGGGGCTGAAGTCTTGGGTGCATTTGCTTCCCTGGCTTACCTTCTCCAGGTTGGTAAACACCTAATGCAGCGCTGAAGGGCTTTTGTTTTTTTCTAATTTTCAATCACAAAGACCCATTTTAAAAAACACATGTATATGCTCCGCTCTTTACTGGTTTAGGCACACAATCGATTGTATTAGTGTGTGTGTGACTTTCTGCCTAAAAGAGCTACGAGTTTATGCCTGGAGAATCCCGTGGACAGCGGAGCCTGGTGGACCACAGTCCGTGGGGTCGCTGAGTCAGGCGTGACTGAAGCCGCTCAGCACGTCTGCAAAATGTGAACTACTAGGGGCTCCCGGCGGCGCCAGTGGCAAAGAACCCGCCTGCCAACCAGGAGGCGGAAGAGATGCAGGCTCGACCCGGGCCAGGAAGACGCCCTGGGGCCGGCATGGCAACCCACTGCAGTATTCTTGCCTGAAAAATTCCACAGAGAAGCCTGGGGAGCTGCAGAGACTGAGGTGACAGGCCCACGCGTGACTGCTAAAGAGCAGACATGTGCGCGGCCTAAGCCTTTCTCAGACATGAGAACGTGCCATATTTAAAGCCCCGTATGTTCACAGAGCACAATTCTGCACAAAAAAAATTTAAAAAATAACCATCAATTTATATTAAAAGATCAAACTTAAGTCATAAATGGAGCAATATCAGGACCTATTCTCCATACAGAGTGAAGTAAGTCAGAAAGAGAAAAACAAGCTTCACGTAGTAATGCACATATGGAATGTAGACAACGGTGCTGATGAGCCCAGTGGAGAGCAAACGCGTGGACTCAGCAGGGGAAGGCGAGGGTGGGTGAGCTGAGAACAGCGCTGACACACACGCCCCATCATGTGTGACGTGGACAGTGGGGAGCTGCGACATTACACCGGGAGCCCGGCCGGGGGCTCTGTGATGGCCTAGAGGGAGCTGGGGGAGCGGAGAGAGGCTCGCGAGGGAGGGTGTGTGTAAACAGACGGTGGTGGTTTAGTCGCTCAGTCGTGTCCAACTCTTGCGACCCCATGGGCTGCAGCCCTCCAGGCTCCTCTGTCCTTGGGATTCTCCAGGCAAGAACACTGGAGTGGGATGCCATTTCCTTCTCCAATATATATATGCTGCTGCTGCTGCTGCTAAGTCGCTTCAGTCGTGTCCGACTCATATGTCTATATATGCATATGATACATATATGATTGAGCTGTTGCACAGCAGAAGCTAACTCAACATTGTAAAGCGCTTTTCCAGCAATTAAAATATAAACATTAAAAAAAAAGAGCCTATTTTCCAGAACTAACTAGACAGTCATTCCCAAGAAGATTCCGCCAGAGGGAAAAAAGAACTGTAATATCTATTTCTATGTAAAGGTTCTTTCCAGAGAAACTTCTCAGAACCATGGTCCTCGTCTCTGAACGCACGCCGTAAGTGCTGCCAGATTTGACTGACTCTCCCCCACCACCTTGGGGCACTGGGGTCTTGCTCTCATGATACAGAAAACTCCTTATTTATTAAATGTGTTCAAAATAAAATACAAATAGCAAAATTCGATTCTTTCAAACTGATTGCCATGTCTCTCAGTTCCTATCTAAGCTATTTTAACAACCTCTTTCAAAATCATCTGCAAAGAATTGAAATGATTAGCCCTTCGGAGTTTGTTTTCCAAAATCTCTGCTTTGTTTTCCCTCTGAAATTCAAAATTACCATTACCACACTACAGATATATAGTGCCTTTGTCTAGAAAGCCCTAGTGGCCAAGTAGAAATGTTTCTTTTCAGATCCAGGAAACGGCACTTTATAATTAAATTGTTTTGAGCAACACAGCTCTGCGTGTTTTATATTGCAGAACAGTGATTTTTCTAGTAGATGGCTTTGACAACACAGCTCTGTGTGTTTTATATTGCAGAACAGTGATTTTCTAGTAGATGGCTCTCACATTCTTATTCTGAAACAAGTTTTAGTTTTCCAACTTCAGTTAGAATCTGTAAAATGTTTGCTTTGGAAGGCATTGCTATACATGGGAGAAAGAATCACGAGCAATACCTTATCATTTAGGGAAAATATTCCATAAAGAAACTGGATTTCATTATGGCCTGCTTTGTGTAACCAGGCTACAGGTTCAGTTGCTACACACGTCATTAGGGTATTGCAAGTATCTGCTTTTCGTTACTGGGGTGCACAGCCCAGCCCCCTGCGTCTGTGTGCATTCATGCTGTGATTCATTACAATAACAGGAATTTGCTGCTGTTATGATTGAGATAAATCAACTTTGTGGTCTGGGCAGCCTTTTTGATAACCGTGGCTCCACCTTAAATTTGCTACATGGTCTTAAGTCATCTGCAATACAGTCTGACTGAAGAAGCAAGCATATACTATATTACCTTAGAATTCTTTTTTTTAAGTAGTAACTGTGGGCCAGGAATTTAACTAATGCCTTTCCCTATATATTATTTCATTGATTCATCACAGTGGCCTTAGGGGTTTAGCCTTTTCTTATTTGCTTTAGATAGATCAAGGGGCCGCTACCCTTAGTCCAACACCTTGCGCATGGCACAGCAGCTGGCGTGAAGCTCAGGTGGCCCCAGCGCCCTGCCTCGGAGCAGCTTTTCTGATTCGCTGCCCCTGCCCCCAACGCTGCTGGGTCCACGGTGAGGGCCGGGATCCACCCCCGGCTCTTCGCTTCTGTGCTGAGGCCTGAAACAGTGGGGAGACTTGGTCTCCCACACTTTCCTCCACTCACCCAGCTGTCTGCCCACGGCTGGGCCCATCACCGGCCACGGCATAGACTGGTCTCTGCAAAGCTGAGGGGAGGCCAGCCAGCCCAGAGGCTTCTGCTTCCTTCTAACTAGGAACGCCATCTGTGGCTGCCCCTCCTTTCTTCTTTCCGTTTCTGCGTTTGCTCCCACAACAGAGAACTTCAGTGTTTTCTGTGCTGTCCGCTTACTCGCTCAGTTCCGTCCAACTCTTTGTGACCCTGTGGACTACAGCCTGCCAGGCTCTTCTGTCCATGCAATTCTCCAGGCTAGAACACTGGAGCGGGTCTCCATCACCATACTTATATTTTTAACTGGGTGTCCTATATTTTTATTTGCTTAGTCTGGTCATCCTAACTGATGCTAACCAATAAAGAAAGCCATCAGACTCCTCAAAAAAACAGAAAAGGGCACAAACGTGGTGGAGGGGGGCAGCGTCTAGAGACTGCGCTCTTTGTCTCTCCCCTGGTGCGCTTTTGCTTGAGGTCCAGCATCAAGGCCAGCTCATCACTCCTTTCTCCGACCTGGGACTGTGCCAGCCCTTGCTGTCGTTTGGTCTCAGCTTGGATGAGCCTTTGCCCAAGTAGCTTCATCTTGCCCGCCCAATAATGCTACTTTGTAGTCTCCAAGGCCTCACCATATTTATTTAATTTGTGTGTTTGGCCATGCTCAATACTACCCCATTAGAAAGCAGGGACCTAGCCTGCTGGGCATTGGGACAGCCCGCTAACCAGAAGGGTGCACTCAGTGGAGTTCCCATTAGCAACGGAAGGGGCAAGTGAATAAATTCCCCAATGGGAGCTTACACATTCATAGCAATGCGTCTCTTACGCGCATTTCCTAGTAAGGCTCTGTGTCAGGGGTCTTATCACTGCCTCTTCCGGCGTGAAATGCCTCTAGCATGTCAGGGACTCGGGCAGCACGCTGTCGCTCCGCATCCTTCCACTCCCAGGCCGGTTTGCACCACGACCCTCTGTCACCACAACTGTCTTGGAATTCCTTGCGTATCTGTATTATCTTCCTAGCCAGACTGAGTTCACACAAAGAAGAGACCACTTCCCACTTGCTGCAGCAGCGTGGAGGGAGCAACCAAAAGTCACCAACTGCAGAGCTTTGGGATGCGTTGTTCAGGCGCTCACGCACTCAGATGCTCCCTAGAGTCTCTGTCTGGACCAGGCTGACTGGGCTGAGGTCACGGGGGATGGGGTCACTAGGCAGACACTGCACAGACACGTGTGCGGACAGGGCCAGTCAGGAGAGAGCGCCAGCGCCCGGAGACTCCTGGACGGCGTGAGCCAGCAGGACAGCACGAAGCGGGAGCTTGCGCTCCAGTTACCGCCCAGGGTGACACAGAAAGCCCTAGACTTTGATGTGGGACATAATCAGAGAAAAGCAAAGGAGTTGATGTGTCTGTCAACTCTTGAGTATATCTAAGGCGTGTCAGCTGCTCTACCATTACTGGAAATACGGAAGGATAGGATGCCCCCCAGCCTCGGGCAGTTTGTGGTTTTCTCCCTCTCTCCGCTCAGCTGAGGTGTACTAAGCACCTTGAATGCCTGGAACCTAAGAGACAGTCGGCCTTAGGAAGGAAGATTCTGCTTGTTTCTCAAGAGAACAAACTAGAACAAAAGGGAGGACGACTCAGAGCAAAGGAATTTGTCCAATAGCATGAGCAAGATATTTCTAGCAGCTGCACTTCTCCAGAGACAGAATGGGCTTCCCTTAAAGAGGCTGTGTTTCCTGTTCCGGGACATGGGCAAGCATAGGTTGGGCTATCTCATGGTGAGAAACCTTTAGAGGAAGCTCAGCCCCATTGGGCACGACCATCAGCTCTCTTCCATCCTAAGGTTTACAGTGTTCACTTGGTGATGCCAGTGCTGTTTCAGATACTCTTTTCAGGGACTGGTATGGGACGCCAGGTGATTCTCTTAATGTTCATCAGTTAATTGGCAAAAGAGGGCAGAAGCACGGAACAGGTCTTTCTGGGTGATCAAAGTCTCTATTCATGGATGCTGCACTTAGCAAGAAACCAGCTTCCATCCATCTTCCCCTTCACTGGCTCGACGTCTCGTCCTTCCCTGCTCTCCCCTTGCATCTGGCATCTGTACAGCGGGACTCCCTCACCTTACAAATCACAGCCATGCAACGAAAACTCCACAAGTGCAGAAGACAGGACTAGAACTTCTCCCTCCAGGGCGCGGAGCCTTGTCCCAGCCTGTGGCCACATTCCACACCAGTGGCATATGTATTTGGGAGGACATGCTCTTTTAGGCATAATAAAATCGAGCCTCATCTCCACATCTGGCACTAAGAAGGAAAACTGCCTTAATTAAGCACAGCAGAGTCCAGATTTATTGCTCAACACATGGAGCACTCTTCGCCTCTGAGGACCAAATCTGATATTCCAGAAAGACGTTTTCCACTGGCAGTTGCACACTTGTCCATCTACAGCCTTCAGATGCATGAAACCAAGGAGAACAAATGTGTTCCTCAACTTCCAACATGGTAAAAAGATTTACAGTGTAATGAAAAACATAAGGCCAATACAACTAGCTGAGAAGTGAATGCAAAGTCAATTAGCTGTTTAAGCCACATTTCCTTCCAAGCAAGTAGGTGGACTGTTTGCTCCCCCTCCTCCCATTGGAAGCATGGACGATTTTCTTTAACTTGTGCTTTGGTATCCTGAAGGTTGTTTTTAGTTCCAGGTAGTGAAAACTATTGGCTGTGGGAAAGAGATTAGAGAAATAAAGTAATAGATCAACAGTACATAAAACTGAAGCCCTGAGAAATGAATTGTTTTCCCAAGCAGACAGGTCTAATCCGGAAAGGAGGAAACACACAGAGAGCCCAATTGTGCCACGAGCAGCTCAGAAAGGCAGGCAACAAGGCTTGCCCGTCTAGCAGTTCTCCCCTCTGAGTCATTTCTTTTAAGCACCACTAATAATAAAATGCTGGAATTTTCATTGAACATGAAATAAAAGGCACTTTATAGATAAAGAAATAGTTCAAGTATATATCAGATCCCTACTATACTGGCCTTGACTTTGATCTTCCTCAGTTTGTTTTATTTGTCTCAACCTGAGATTCCACAACACCCAGTTGTGAATGTGACTGGTGATGGAAATAAAGTCCAATGCAACAGTGCACAGAAATCTGGAATATTAGTCCATGAATCAAGGCAAATTGGAAGTGGTCAAACAGGAGATGGCAAGCGTGAGCACCGAAATTTCAGGAATCAGTGAACTAAAATGGACTGGAATGGGTGAATTTAACTTGGATGGCTGTTATATCTACTACTGTGGGCAGGAATCCCTCAGAAGAAATGGAGTGGCCATCAGAGTCAAAAAAAGAATGCGAAATGCAGTACTGCATGCAGTCTCAAAAATGACAGAATGATCTCTGTTCGTTTCCAAAGTAAACCACTCAACATCACAGTAATCCAAGTCTATGCCCCAACCAGTAATGCTGAAGAAGCTGAAGTTATACAGTTCTATGAAGATCTACAAGACCTTCTAGAACTAACACCCCAAAAAGATGTCCTTTTCATTATAAGGGACTGGAATGCAAAAGCAGGAAGTCAAGAAATACCTGGAGTAATGGGCAAATTTGGCCTTAGAGTACAGAATGAAGCAGGGCAAAGGCTAATAGAGTTTTGCCAAGAAAATGCACTGGTCATAGCAAACACCCTCTTCCAACACAAGAGAAGACTCTGCACATGGACATCACCAGATGGTCAATACTGAAATCAAATTGAATGTATTCTTTGCAGCCAAAGATGGAGAAACTGTATACAGTCAGCAAAAACAAGACCGGGAGCTGACTGTGGCTCAGATCATGAACTCCTAAATGCCAAATCAGACTTAAATTGAACAAAATAGGGAAAACCACTAGAGCATTCAGGTATGACCTAAATGAAACCCCTTATGATTATACAGTGGAAGTGAGAAATAGAATCAAGAAATTAGATCTCATAGATAGAGTGCCTGAAGAACTATGGACAAAGGTTCCTGACATTGTTCAGGAGGCAGTGATCAAGACCATCCTCAAGAAAAAGAAATGCAAAAAGGCAAAATGCCTGTCTGAGGAGGCCTTACAAATAGCTGTGAAAAGAAGAGAAGCAAAAGGCAAAGGAGGAAAGGAAAGATACACGTAATTTGAATGCAAAGTTCCAAAGAATAGCAAGGAGAGACAAGAAAGCCTTCCCCAGTGATCAGTGCAAAGAAATGGAGGAAAACAATAGAACTGGAAAAACTAGAGATCTCTTCAAGAAAAGTAGAGAGTACTTCATGCAAAGATGGGCAAAATAAAGGACAGGAATGGTCTGGACCTAACAGAAGCAGAAGATATTAAGAAGAGGAGGCAAGAATACACAGAAGAGCTGTACAAAAAAGACCCAGATAATCACGATGGTGTGATCACTCATCTAGAGCCAGACATCCTGGAATGTGAAGTCAAATGGACCTTAGGAAGCATCACTACAAACAAAGCTAATGGAGTTGATGGAATTCTAGTTGAGCTATTTCAAATCCTAAAAGATGATGCTATGAAAGTTCTGCACTCAACATGCCAGCAAATTTGGAAAACTCAGCAGTGGCCACAGGACTGGAAAAGGTCAGTTTTCATTCCAATCCCAAAGAAAGGCAATGCCAAAGAATGCTCAAACTACTGCACAATTGCAGAAGCAGGGCAAAGGCTAATAGAGTTTTGCCAAGAAAATGCACTGGTCATAGCAAACACCCTCTTCCAACACAAGAGAAGACTCTGCACATGGACATCACCAGATGGTCAATACTGAAATCAAATTGAATGTATTCTTTGCAGCCAAAGATGGAGAAACTGTATACAGTCAGCAAAAACAAGACCGGGAGCTGACTGTGGCTCAGATCATGAACTCCTAAATGCCAAATCAGACTTAAATTGAACAAAATAGGGAAAACCACTAGAGCATTCAGGTATGACCTAAATGAAACCCCTTATGATTATACAGTGGAAGTGAGAAATAGAATCAAGAAATTAGATCTCATAGATAGAGTGCCTGAAGAACTATGGACAAAGGTTCCTGACATTGTTCAGGAGGCAGTGATCAAGACCATCCTCAAGAAAAAGAAATGCAAAAAGGCAAAATGCCTGTCTGAGGAGGCCTTACAAATAGCTGTGAAAAGAAGAGAAGCAAAAGGCAAAGGAGGAAAGGAAAGATACACGTAATTTGAATGCAAAGTTCCAAAGAATAGCAAGGAGAGACAAGAAAGCCTTCCCCAGTGATCAGTGCAAAGAAATGGAGGAAAACAATAGAACTGGAAAAACTAGAGATCTCTTCAAGAAAAGTAGAGAGTACTTCATGCAAAGATGGGCAAAATAAAGGACAGGAATGGTCTGGACCTAACAGAAGCAGAAGATATTAAGAAGAGGAGGCAAGAATACACAGAAGAGCTGTACAAAAAAGACCCAGATAATCACGATGGTGTGATCACTCATCTAGAGCCAGACATCCTGGAATGTGAAGTCAAATGGACCTTAGGAAGCATCACTACAAACAAAGCTAATGGAGTTGATGGAATTCTAGTTGAGCTATTTCAAATCCTAAAAGATGATGCTATGAAAGTTCTGCACTCAACATGCCAGCAAATTTGGAAAACTCAGCAGTGGCCACAGGACTGGAAAAGGTCAGTTTTCATTCCAATCCCAAAGAAAGGCAATGCCAAAGAATGCTCAAACTACTGCACAATTGCACTCATCTCATATGCTAGCAAAGTAATGCTCAAAATTCTCCAAGCCAGGCTTCAACAGTACGTGAACCATGAACTTCCAGATGTTCAAGCTGGATTTAGGAAAGCCAGAGGAACCAGAGGTCAAATTGCTATCATCTGTTGGATCATTGAAAAAGTGAGAGAGTTCCAGAAAAACATCTACTTCTGCTTTATTGACTATACCAAAGCCTTTGTCTGTGTGGATCACAACAATCTGAAAAATTCTTCAAGAGATGGGAATACCAGACCACCTGACCTGCCTCCTGAAGAGTCTGTATGCAAGTCAAGAAGCAACAGTTAGAACTGGACATGGAACAACAGACTGGTTCCAAATAGGAAAAGGAGGACGTCAAGGCTGTATACTGTTACCCTGCTTATTAACTTCTATGCAGAGTACATTGTGAGAAATGGTGGGCTGGAAGAAGCACAGGCTGGAATCAAGATTGCTAGGAGAAATATCAATCACCTCAGATATGCAGATGACACCACCCTTATGGCAAAAAGTGAAGAGGAACTAAAAAGCCTCTTGATGAAAGTGAAAGAGGAGAGTGAAAAAGTTGGCTTAAAACTCAACATTCAGAAAACGAAGATCATGGCATCTGGTCCCATCACTTCATGGCAAATAGTTGGGGAAACAGTGGCTGACTTTATTTTTTTGGACTCCAAAATCACTGCAGATGGTGACTGCAGCCACAAAATTAAAAGACATTTGCTCCTTGGAAGAAAAGTTGTGACCAACATAGACAGCATATTAAAAAGCAGAGATATTAATTTGCCAAAAAAAGGCCCATCTAGTCAAGGTTATGGTTTTTTCAGTGGTCATGTATGGATGTGAGTTGAACTATAAAGAAAGCTGCTCACTGAAGAATTGATGCTTTTGAAGTGTGGTGTTGGAGAAGACTCTTGAGAGTCCCTTGGACTGTAAGGAGATGCAACCAATCCATCCTAAAGGAGATCAGTCTTGAATATTCATTGGAAGGACCGATGCTGATGCTAAAACTCCAATACTTTGGCCAACTGATGCAAAGAATTGATTCATTGGAAAAGACCCTGATTCTGGGAAAGATTGAAGGTGGGAGGAGTAGGGGACATCACTGACTTAATGGATGCGAGTTGGAGTAAACCCTGGGAGTTGGTGATGGACAGGGAAGCCTGGCGTGCTGCAGTCCATGGGGTCACAAAGAGTCAGACATGACTGAAGAACTGAACTGAACTGAAACTCCACATCACCCCCACAGCCATCTCTCAGGCAAGGACCCAACTCCTGACTCCTCTTCAAGGCTCCAGGGTCCCATTTCCAGTGGGTAACCAGATGTCCATGCTTATTTACTGGACCTCCCTAACGGGGGTCCCACCAGACCTCAAATTCCATATACCCCCAACTCAGCTCACGGTTTTCTCCTAAGCATGCCTCTCCTCCTCTCTTCCCCATGCTGGTCAACTCTCCCCAGGACCTCGGACTGAGAACTCAGCCATCACCATCGGTCTCGGCCTGAGTCCATGATGCCAGAGCTGTGATGCTCCCTGTCTGCACTGACCAACCTGCTGGTGGTGTCCCTGGCTCCCCCATGCAAGCCTTCACCCGGCTTCTGCTCTCATCCAGCCCACGCCCTCATAAGCACACGTGAACTCGTTTGAGCAGGATTCTGACCAGGCTCATCCAGGTTGGAGCCTATCTTGCCCTGCAGTGCTCTGCGAAAGGGATCCAAGATGCTCTGCTGTTGTGACAAGACCCATGACAACGCACAGGCTGCCTCCTGTCTCTCCGTTTGTCTGAGCAGTGCCACCTTGCCAGCACTATCTTTGCCCCTGAGGTATGTTCCTGTTTGTCCCAAATAACCGGGGTCTGTCCTCCACGGCATACACTGGCGCCTCTCCTCCATGCCGCTGCCTTCCTGAGAGCATTACATCATTCCCAGTAGTCTGTTAAACACAATCCAAGTATTTCAGCAAATAAAACTCTTAAATATCTGATCTACCCACTCAGCTTGCTCAACAGACTCCCCCAACACAGGAGGCTCGAGTGAGCTCTGCACCCCCGCCTCTGTGCCTTTGTCACGAACACTGACACCTGCGTGCCTTCCAAGTCCCCTTCTCCCTCTGCTGCGTTGCTGCAAAGCCAGGAGTGTGACTCTACTTTCTCTGCCTATCCCACATTCCCCTGGAGCTGACTGTCCCCCACCAGCCTCCACAATCCCAGGTTCAACACTAGGCCAGAGGAAATGGCACTGTGAGTTGGTATCACTGACTCGGTGCCAAGCAGAAAATAGAGAATTTTCTCTATTTTATGATAGAGAATTAGTTTATTTCAGTAGAAATCCTGAAACACCCCATGTGACAGATGAATTAAAACCCAGAA
Organism: Litocranius walleri; assembly: GCA_006410535.1. NCBI lineage: Eukaryota > Metazoa > Chordata > Mammalia > Artiodactyla > Bovidae > Litocranius > Litocranius walleri. The sequence goes on from SJYG01000696.1 coordinate 807,457, forward strand.
AACTCTTAAATCTACGTTCTTTAAGCCTCATTGATTTGCTTAATTCTGACACTGGAATCTCTGCCGGTAATTTGGAAAAGGAAGAGGGAGGAATCAGTATCTATCGCTACCTCATCACCCAACACAGTCTGTAGGTAGATTTCTGACCCCCATGGTAAACAGGTCACATGCCTACCTCTTCCCTCCCCCAACCTCATTGAAATACCTGGAAAAAAAAATGGAAATGATGGCAAATGCTTATAAGCATAAAACAGGAAAGGTTCCCATTAGAGGACCAGAAACTCCAGGGAATCTCTGACTCTTGAGTCAAGGGGAAAGTACAGAAGGGAGGTCTCAGAAGGCACTGGGCCAAACAAAGGGACACAGCAGTACCCAGGAACACCCCTCCCCTCATGGATGCGGGAGGAAGGGAAGTAACATCCACCCAGGACAGTATCAGCACCTCCCAAGGTTCTCTGCCCCCAGACCAACACCTTCACTGCTGGCCCTGTGGGAAGGGTGCCAGCCCACCTCACCTCCACAGCATCACCCTCCATCCAGGGAAGAAGAAACTCAGATGAGGGCAGGGTGGAGAGCTTGGCAGAGGAACTCAAACGCTGGCTTCACAACCGTTACACTAGTATACAACCACTACCCAATGTTGAATCTAGAACTTTCTTTACAAGTGTAAATGATAAAAGGTCACCCTAAATTTGAGGAAAATCAACTGCCTAAGGAAGATACAACAAGCTGGACGAGTCGAATAACTTGCCTTGGAGGTATTGCAGGCAACACAGAACCCAGAAATGTTGATCAAAGGACACAGAATTTCAGCTGTGAACCGGACGGACAAGTTCTAGGAATCTGATGTGCAACGTGGCGGCTACAGGTGGCAATACTGATTTACATTCTAGAAATCTGACGTGAACAGGTCTTGACTGTTCTCACCAAAAAAAAAAAAAAAAAAAGGTTAACAATTAATATGTAAAGTGAGAGGCATGTTATTTTAACTTGATTGTGGTAATCACTTCACAACGTATACATATATCAAAACATATTTTACACCTTTAATATATACAGTTTCTCTTGTTAGTTATATCTGAATAAAGCTGGAGGAGGAATGGTTTCAGTTGGCATCCTCAGAGAAATTCAAAAGTAATCATGTGGATTAACACAAAAACAAGGCTGTTCTCACACTCCTGTTCAAGGATGAGAAATAAATAATGGCAAACGCATTAATAAAACCCAGCAGAAAGGCCAAGCAATGGTGCAAGCTAAAGGAGATGCGTGAAACACCTATTAAAATGCCAGGAATGAGACAAAGTCCATCAGAGATTATTGCATGTGGATTGAATTCCTGCACAACGAAACAGAAATTTCCCGATGGGGTGCGGGGAGTAGGGGGAATCCAAGGTTAGAGTTTTATTTACAAGACCAACAACAAATGATACAAAAATAGACACCTAATTGCACGATTTGTGTGACTGCGTGAATAAATGTGTGTATCGTGTAAGCACAAACAGAAAGGAGACCGGAGCATCAATACTGCTAATATAGAACTCAAGCCAAGCATTAGATGAGAGAGCAGCAGTCCCATACTAACAGAAGACAGGGCTCTCTCTGCCTGGAGGGCCGCCCCCACGCCCAGCTTGTCAAGGGGCTGGTTTGCCTTGTCTTTTGGCCTCCATTCAATATACCCACCGCAGGCTGGCCTTCCCGACAGTACCAGCTACCAGCTCGATATCTTTAACAGTTGTCCATTGGTTTCCTTTAGAGCACCAATCGCAGTTCTTTCAAACTAACACTTATTTACTTCATCGTTGTTTCCATAAATATACATGTATGAATCATGAAATGCAGGAAACAGCGTTTTTTAAAACTTGCCATTGTATTTCTAGTGCTTACCTAGCACAGTACCCAGAACATAAGACGCATTCAGTATTTTAAAAATAAACCCCAATATATAACATCACAAACCTTCAAGTACTCAAAAACTTCAAGAATATCTTACTAAAATATATTTTAAATAAAGATAAATTTAACAAAACTACATGATCAAAATAAAATAATTTAGTACAACTCTGAAAATAATGCTTCATATAGAAGTAAAATTAAAAATATAAATTTCTTAATTCATTCAACAAATATGCTTAATCCTATATGAGTCAGATCCCGTTAGGTATTTGGGGCAGAGCTGAGAAGGAAAGAGCTTCCCCAGTGGCTCGGACGGTAGACCGTCTGTCTGCAGCTCAGGAGACCCGGGTTCAATCCTTGGGTCGGGAAGATCCACCAGAGAAGGAAATGGCACCCCACTCCAGTGCTATTGCCTGGAAAATTCCAGGGACTGAGGAGCCTGGTAGGCTGCAGTCCATGGGGTCGCAAAGAGCTGGAAACGACTGAGCGAATAACACTAACGCTTTGAGAAGGAGACGGACATGTGTGCCCCAATGAGTTTGCACTGAAATGAACCCGGAACTCAGCTAATACAGCCCACCATCAGACCAAATATATAAATACAAGCATATGACAATGTGTATATGTGTCACTATACCCTAACATAATATAATGGACTCATCATACATCTTTGGAACACTGACAGAAATTGAGCATGTTCTAGGTGACAAAAAAATACATTTTTTTCTAAGTTGAAATCCTTCAGACTACTTTCTCTAACCACAATGTAATAAAACCAGAAATTAATAAAGTGTTAGTCGCTCAGTTGTGTCCAACTCTTTGCAACCCCATGGACTGCAGCCTACTAGGCTCCTCAATCCATGGAGTTTTCCAGGCAAGAGTACTGGAGTGGGGTGCCATTTCCTTCTCGCAGGGATCTTCCCGACCCAGGGATTGAACCTGGGTCTCCCGCGTTGCAGGAAGACGCTTTACCGCCTGAGCCACCAGGGAAGCTAAAAGCGAAGATGCTCAGTCGTGTCTGACTCTTTGCGACCCCATGGACTCCTGCGACCCCGGCAGGCTCCTCCATCCATGGAGTTTTCTAGGGAAGAGTACTGGAGTGGGTTGCCATTTCCTTCTCGCAGGGATCTTCCTGACCCAGAGATTGAACCTGGGTCTCCCACACTGTGAACAGATGCTTTGCCGTCTGAGCCACCAGGGAATCTGGGGGAATCAGGAATAAACAAAGAGGAGCCAACAACTCTAAGCACCCGGACATTCAAATAAACCTGAAGCCAGACCTGGAACCAAAATTGTAATTAAGCCACACTTAGGGTATTCTGTGCCTAAACATATGGGGTTAGTCAAGGTAACACTTAGAGGGAAAATTTACAGAATTAACTACTTTTTAGAAGAAAAATAGTAAAACAAAGGAATTAAGTACCCAACAGAAGGATATAGCAAAATGATGATGAAATATGACAAATAAATATGAAAAAAATTAATAGTAAACTCAGAAATTAAAAAATAAAGGGAAAGATTACTTAATAGATAAGTAAAATGAGCTGGTTATTCTTGAAAATAAAACATGAAACAGACCTAAGTCAGGTCACAAAGAAAAGAGATCATAACCACACCTGAGTATGGATTCTTATTGCTCCAGTAGAAGGAATTCCATAATAATAACCTGAAAAAGACATATCATATAAACCACATCATATTATAATAAAGGACCACAAAATTATTTTATGGCTTTGAAGGAGAAAAAGGTATTTTTTTCACTTCTAACTGAGCAATCACCAATGAAATATCAATAACTGACAAATTTGGGAAATGTTTGATTAATGTTTACAACACATGCAAAAGCTTTTTTAGAAATTTTTCTTAGGTCATGTAAAATAAATGACATTTTTCTATAAAATAGTATGGAAGCTGGCATCTTTAGAGATCTTTTTCTCACTGGAGAAATTATTAAAGATGCCTGATGGGTATATGATACTTATTATATTTACATCAAATGTTTGCCTAAATATGAAGTTCAGAAGGTTAGGGTCTTTGTATTGCTATGTGATCACAGTTCATTTTTCAAATAGCACTTTGGTTTTTTCTGCGCATAAACGAAACATGGACTCACTACACAAAATGTGAATGATCTAGGCACGTATAAAAAGATACTTTGAATTCAGCCACTCTGAGGAAAGTGGCTCACACTCTTATATCTAAGTCTACAAGATTCACACGTCCTTTCAGTCTTAATTTTTACATAAAATCACACTTGACATATATTGAATCATTATGCTGTACATCTGAAGGTGACATAATGTCATATGTCAACATTTCAATAAAAATGCAAGGAAATGAAAAAAAGACACACTTGATAGATATCATTAGGATTCATTTAATAAAATAATGTCCCTTCATGAATGTGAAAAAAAAGGAAGAAAGCCTCCACAGTGGAGGCTAAATAGCTATACGAGAGCACTGTATCCAACCCCATACAATAAATGTGATTGTGAACAAAGCAGTTCTTTAAAGAAATCAAATATAAACAAAATTCAGCAAAAATACGGAGCTTGAATAGACCACAGAGAAACTACTGGGCTCAGCCGTGTAGCTCAGAACCGAGATCCTGGCGTTTGGCCTCTGCCTGGAACCTCTGTCCCTGCAGCCTTGGGTCACTACTTTCAGTCTAATGACACTTCCTGGAGAAGGCGATGGCGCCCCACTCCGGTCGTCTTGCCTGGAAAATCCCATGGACGGAGGAGCCTGGTGGGCTGCAGTCCATGGGGTGGCTGAGAGTCGGACACGACTGAGTGACTTCACTTTCACATTTCGCTTTTCTCTTTCACGCATTGGAGAAGGAAATGGCACTTCCAAAATTGAGGCTGTGTGGCCCAGCTTCTGTTTCAAAGCTCAAGCAGGAGTATCTGGCTGTCAGAGTCTGGGCCACGTGGCCACACCATAGCTCAAAGGAGCCTTATCACATCTTCTGTGGAAGGTGCGCTCTGTGCATAAATGCACAGAACCTCTGCCTAAATGCAAGTGTGGGAGTCAGAGACTCGATAATCAGAACAGACACTCAGTCACCGTGGTGGTTATATAAAATCTTTATTGGAGAGTAAAGCAGATTTTAATTAGCATTTCAGCAACCTCATCCCAGTGCCCAGGCAGTTATAAAATAGGCACTTTTCTACCCTCTCAGGTTCAGTGTTGCCCCTGGAGGGCTTGCTGCCATGTCTGTGTCTCACCCTGGTTTCAGCCAACACTTATTTACAGAGTTCCTGATATGAGCAAGGTGTGATTCCGACTGTTCTCTGTATCTCCACCTATACACCTCCTATGATCTCAGCGTCAACAGGTCTCACAGCTGACCATGACCTCCTTCACTCTCTGTAAAATAAGGAAAATCAAAGGGCTCAATAAAGAGATTACAAGGTTTGCATGGGATCAGGCATGCCGCACTGTGCCTGAAACACGATTAGGGATGAACAAACATTAGTCTTATATTTTATCTTTATTATTTTCCTTTCTTGCCTCCAACCCGATCCTCCCACATCACTATAAACCCACTTGACCTTCCTGTAGTTTTTGATCCCTCAAGACCTTCACATGCCACCTGCTCTGTGAAGGGCCGTGGCACCCAGGCAGAGCCCTCTCTCTGGACTGCAGCGCTGAGACAGGCTCTCTGCACACTCCTAATTCCCAGGCACAGAGCTCCTTTTGTTCCCTGAACACTCCAAGGTCTTTCATGCCTCTGGGCCTTCATTTGCACAGCCCTCTCCACCTGGAGCTTTGCCCCAGATCTTGACCTGGCCGCACCCTCTTCTTCTCCAGCTGTGAGTTTACCCCTCCTGTCCTCGAGGGAACTCCCTGATCACACTGCGTGAAAACAGCTCTCTCCCTGCTGCGTCGCTCAGTCCTCTCTGTGTTTCTCTCCTATTTCTTCACTATGCCTTTTTGGTTCACGCTGGAGTACAGTTGATTAGCAGTGCTACGCCAGTTTCAGGTGTAAACAGAGAGATTCAGTTATGCACACACATGTATCTACACTTTTTCAAATTCTTTCCCAGTTTGCTTGTTACATAACACTGAGCAGAATTCCCTGTGCTACCCAGTAGATCCTCGTCTGTTCTCCGTTTTAAATACAGCAGATAGATTTAAATGCCGCAGTGTGTTAGTATCATCACCTGCAATGATTCTTCTCTGTTAACACAGATACGGTCTATCTTTCCGCCATTAGAATATAAGCTCAGTGATAGAAGCAGGCTTAGTCCCAGGTCTTCAGTAAATGAATCATGGATGGATGCATGCATTCATCAATCAACAGGCGCTTCTGTTAATTCTAACACTTAAAATCTAAATGACTCTCTGCTTAATGCATTAGAATGAGTGTTGAAAGACAGAGGCTGCGTCCTTGTACACTTCGTGCTTAAAACTATGACACAAGCTTTCTGCAGACTTATTTTAACTCATTTTCTTTGTACCAACACAAAGGAAAAAAAAAAATGGGACACTAGTGTACCATTCTAGAAGGCATCATTAATGGTTAAGAACTCAGGTCTGCTGTAGAGTCAGAACTGAGAAACTAAGGTGCCAATAATTAACACGTGGCTATTAGAAACAGGATGGTGGCCCAGAGTCGAGTAATAGGAAGGATTTTTTTGTTTCGCTTTCTTTGTTTTGGTGTTTAAATAAAGGATATGGTGATGTTGGCAACTTGCTGATTACACAAGGAGAGGGCTACAATTCAATACAGGCTGATGCCCCTTCCAGCTCTGATGTCATAATCCCAGAATTTTGAGCTCTTCCCTTTCTTTCTAAAGCAGAACCTGACCACGCAGCTCCCCTGCTGAAAAGCCATCAGGTTCCGACTGTCACAGCAAAGAGCACTTGGAATCGTGGGCCCGTCTCCCTCACCACCGCCGCCTCTCGCCCTCCGAGCCCCCTCTGGTTTCCGCGAGCCGAGGGTCCTTGCTGAGGCGCGCCGCTGCTCCTCCCTCCATTGGCTCGTCTCCCCAACAGCAGGGACCAAGTAAAGATGAGATGTGCAGCTTGCCTTTGCTGGCTTCTGTGTTACTCCCGGTCCATTACCTGTTGAAAGTCCCTTAACTGTTCTGTCACTGGACTTGGAAATGATTTAAAACCAGACTGCTTTAAGACTGCCGTCCCCTGGGGTAAGAGCCTGGCTTGGCACTGACTGTTTGCCATGCAGATCGCTGCTGCTGCTGCTGCTGCTGAGTCGCTCAGTCGTGTTGACTCTGTGCAAGTCCATAGACGGCAGCCCACCAGGCTCCCCCGTCCCTGGAATTCTCCAGGCAAGAACGCTGGAGTGGGGTGCCATTTCCTTCTGCAGTGCATGAAAATGAAAAGTGAAAGTGAAGTCGCTCCGTTGTGTCCATCTCTTAGCGACCCCATGAACTGCAGCCCACCAGGCTCCTCCATCCATGGGATTCTCCAGGCAAGAGTACTGGAGTGGGGTGCCATTGCCTTCTCTGGCCATGCAGATTAGTTTTGGATTTACCTCGTTGTTTTTGCTCAGACTTCGTGAGCATCCCCATACTTCAGCCAAGAGTAAGACACTCGTCACCCCTCCCTGCCCCACAGCCCCGTCAGGCGCCTCTTCACTCAGCCCTGCAGAGAGAGCACACCCCGCGCTGTGCACTGCCTGCGCCACACCGGAGTGCCCAGCTCCCCCTCTGCTGTCAGCATCCGGAGCGTGTCTACTGTCTGTCTTTTAATGCTTCCTGTTCTAGGAATAAGCATTTAGCACAAAGGTCACCCTTATATAAGGAGAAGGAAATGGTAACCCACTCCAGTGTTCTTGCCTGCGGAATTCCAGGGACAGAGGAGCCTGGTGGGCTGCCATCTATGGGGTCACACAGAGTAGGACATGACTGAAGCGACTCAGCAGCAGCAGCAGCTGTTTTTGACTTATGTGCAGAGTACATCATGCGAAATGTTGGGCTGGATGAATCACAAGGTGGAATCAAGACTGCCGGGAGAAATATCAAGAACCTCAGATATGCAGATGATACCACTTTAATAGCAGAAAGTGAAGAGGAACTAAAGAGCCTCCTGATGAAGGTGAAAGAGGAGAGTGAAAAAAACTGACTTAAATTCAACATTCAAAAAACAAAGATTGTGGCATCTGATCCTATCACTTCATGCCAAATATATGAGGAAAATGTGGCAGCAGTGTCAGATTTCATTTACTTGGGCTCCAAAATCAATGCAGACGGTTAGTGCAGCCACAAAACTAAAAGATGTTTGCTCTTTGGAAAAACAGCTATATCAAACCTAGACAGTGTTTTAAAAAGCAGAGACATCACTTTGCCAACAAAGGTCCCTATAACCAATGCTACGGTTCTTCCAGTAGTCTTGTATGGATGTGAGAGTTGGACCATAAAGAAGGCTTAGCACTGAAGAATTGACACTTTTGAACTGTGGTGTTGGAGAAGACTCTTGAATGTCTCTTGGACTGCAAAGAGATCAAACCCATCAATCTTGAAGGAAATCAGTCCTGAATATTCATTGGAAGGACTGGTGCTGAAGCTGAAGCTCCAGTACTTTGGCCCCTGATACAAAGAGCTGGTTCATTTGAAAAGACCCTGATGCTGAGAAAAAATGAGGGCAAGAGGAGAAGAGGGTGACAGAAGATGAGATGATTGGATAGCCTCACTGACTCAGTGGACATGAATTTGAGGAGATTCAGAGGGATAGTGAAGGACAGGGAAGCCAGGCACGCCGCAGCTTGCAAAGAGTCGGACACAACTTAGTGACTGAACAACACAATAAGGCTATTCTCTTATCTTTTTTTGTCTGCTTTTAAAATTATATAAGTAACTTTTGGATGAATAATACATACACAATATAAAATAGAAAAGTATTTTTGGTTCAGTTCAGTTCAGTCACTCAGTCGTGTCTGACTCTTTGCGACCCCATGAACTGCAGCACGCCAGGCCTCCCTGTCCACCACCAACCCCCGGAGTTCACCCAAACTCATATCCATCGAGTCGGTGATGCCATCCAGCCATCTCATCCTCTGCCATCCCCTTCTCCTCCTTTCCCCAATCCCTCCTGGCATCAGAGTCTTTTCCAATGAGTCAACTCTTCACATGAAGTGGCCAAAATCTTTGGTGAAGAGGCACAAAACTGGAGGCTTTTAACTGCATGTTGATTTATCCAGCTTCCTAGGGTTTGTCATGCACAGCACTCGCATCCAGGCGGTTTAAAATGTGCCCCCAGGAAACTTCATTTTCTCTTTAATTTGCTCCATAAATTCAGTATATCTTTTTTTGGCATCATAAATGTATCATTCCCAACATGTACATGAATATAATACAGTCAGCATTGAAGTGTCTAGTTAGTCCAGCTATTCAGTCTCCTTACCTGTAACATTAAGGTGAGGAGAACTGAGTCAGCATAAGTGATCTGCCCTAAGTAACAAGCTAGGAGGCAGAGACAGGCCTGGGAGCAGGCACCATGCTCTTAGCCCTGGAGGACTCCAGCTCTGGGGCTGAGTTCTACCCTGCTGGGTGAAGCAATCACACACACAGGCTAGGTGAAGGATAGAAAGCAAACCGTGGCTTCAGAAACGGTGGTGTCTAATAGCTAGTAACCAGTAACACACAGATCCTGCCTCAAGTCACCGTCAGCCCCCATGCTTAGAGGCAGCTATGCCAGGGCCCAGGCACGTGGGGAAGCAATGGTGCCTGGCTGGCAGCTGTCGTCTGTGCTACCCCCTGAAGCGGAACCGCTGTCAGTGCTGGACAAGAAGGCCTGATCCCGGGTCTGAGGGGCCTCCTGCCCTCCAGCACCTGTCACTTCCTCCTGCTCCAAGGAAAGCTCCCCTCACTCCAGCCACACAGAGCAGAGAAGAGACCAAGAAAGGCATCAGGCTGTGAGGCCCGATCAGGGGCCACAAGCCGCGCTCTGGCTCTCACATCTGTGATGTGCGCAGATAATTTCAGAGACGGAAAGAGAGAACAGGCCACTCCTGGCCTTCCTGTGCTGCCCCAGGAAGCAGGAAGCAGGAGGCTGCCACCACACAAAGGAGAGAATAAGTGAGTAAGCATATTCCAAGGACACTGCGCAAGGCCCGGCTGGCTCCACCAGAGCCCTGAGGGTGAGGTCGGGACGGTTTCCCCCTCCCGGCAGTGTTGTTAGGCCTGAGGGTGATGTTGGGAAGCTTTCCCCCTCCCGGCAGTGTTGTTAGGCACAGGTTGCCAAAGAGGAACCCGCCAGAGGGAAATTCTAGAAAGTTTCTAACAACTGGCATTTCAAGTTTGCCCTTTCCTGTCCCCCAGAATGTTAAAGAATATGGACATAATTCAGTACTAAAAGCATAGAAGGGCCTGTAAGTGAAACCCCAATTCAATCAGGCAGAATATGCCTGATTTTTTCAGTCCAGAGTCAGCCTCCCTCCAGGAACAATGCACAGCCTTCTGAGGGTAACTGTTCAATCTGTCTCATTCCTACTGTTTTTTCTGGCTTCTCTTCTAGACCGTCTCTGGGTGTGTGCGGGGAGGGGTCACATGGTTTGACAGCAGTGGAGGGGAGGTAATGAGCTCCAGAGTCTCTGCTAAGCTGCCAGGGAACTACTCCAGTGTCTGAAACTGCTGTCGGCCCCATGCTAGGAACCAGATGCCTGTGTAGCAGCTAGAGTGGAAGTCTGTCCTTCCTGAGCTCAGTCTCCTCCTGCAGTCCCTCTCCGCTGATCCCACTAACCGCAGAACAGCCCTCGACGCCGCCGTACTCACTGTCTCCCCTGGACAAGCCCCTGATGGGCACTGACCGCTTCCCTATCGTGATGAACACACGGGCAGAGCCACTGGCCCTCAGTCCAGCATCCACTCCAAACAGGAGCCCCAGGTTGTATGGGAAATCTTGAGGCCCTTCTCTGGCTGAGCCTGCCTTACATGACAGTTGCCTCCCAGAGCCCCAGACAGGGAGCTCCCCCACACACCCTAGGTGTCCCCACCTGCTGACCCAGCACCTCTGCTTCCCTGGGTGAAGCCAGGAAGCAAGGATCAGTGCGCTCATCTGCCCCTCCTCCCCCACTCCGCCTCCAACCCTTTACCAGCAAAGGATAAGAATCTCACCTACTTACCTGCCTTCATCAGTGCATACTCCAGACTCGTGGTTAATCCCTCATGGCAGGTTTCTTCTCAGGACTGTAGGAGGATCTCTGTCTAGGAGGATGGATACCCAGGAGAGAAAGTTATGTGTATGGAACACATCAGAAAGAGAGCACATTTTTCTTTAAAAAATAAAATAAAATAAAGGATCCTCCCTTACACTGTCTGGGAGATTCTACAGAAACAGTCCCTTTTTAAAGCTGGAGCCAGAATCCCAACCAGAGTGTCCTCTTCAAGGGATGCTCAGTTCAAGAGGACCAGATTCCAAGAGGAAAAGAAGGCTTAGTTCACCTGGGGGACCCTGGCTTCTAGAACGCTTCGTGGGTAAGCCCTCAGCTGTTCCATCTCTCTCATGGGTGACATTTGGCCCTAAAAGAGCCAACTCAGCCACTGTCCTGGGGTCTAGTCAGTATGTTAAGCTGGTAATCAGAGAGTGGTGGGGACTCCAGTGAAGCGTAGGCCTGAGCACCTCGCTTGCACACAGTGTGGGGGTAGGCTATGCCTCCCCTGCAGGTAAACTGCAGTACTGGGACAGCAAGCTGACCGGCCACTGCCGGGGAAACACAGAGCCCTGGAAGCTTCCGTTTCCAAAGTAAAGAACAAGAATATCTCCTGGGTTGTGAATACTCATCAGGAAATAGCCACAGGGCCCTGCCTGCCAATTCTCCTTTGAAGACAAATGGCAAAAACAAACAAAATCCTAAAACAAAGACTATAAACCCCTAAGAAAAATTACTTCAGGGAGGGGTTGTAAAGAGACTGCCAAGGAGGATTTAAAAAAAAAATGAACTGAGGTGTGTTATAAATCAACGGTTCTTTTATGGACCTGCCAATGTTCCAGGTTGCAACAGGGAGGGTCACTGGGGGGATGCAATCATTCGAAGTAGAAATGCTGAGCCCCAACTTGGAGTTCAGGGAGGAGAAAATGCCAGTAGATTTTCTCAAACAACTTGTGACCATATCTCATTAGCTGAAATATTCAAAGGAGACCTTTGAGTTCCAAGAACAAGAAAGGGTGGGCTGATGGTCAGTGTAGGTGAAAGCCACAGTTTCTATCAACACTGGGGTGACTGGGCTCCAGTGCACCCCCAGTTGTTCCTTGCTTCAGAAAGGCGATGGGCCAGAGGAGAAAGCAGAGAGGTCTGAGTGGACAGGTGTTTGAATCTGGACTCAGCGGCCACTGAGAACTTGAGGGTATGGCCTGGCAAACTGGAGGCAATCCAGCAGGGCATTTAGGGTAACTGGGGCAAAGGCCGCGAGATTGAATGGATCTCATAGCTGGAGTGAGGAAGACAGGAAAAAAAATTTTCTTTATCTGGCTTTGGAGGATGGGGAAGTAGATGCTGGCCAGGCAGAAGGCATGAGGATCAGAGGCGAGCATCATATCTCCCAACTCCATGCCAACTCCCAACCCCCAAAGCTGCCTTCAGCAATCCCATATTCTGTGCCAGGCCCCAAGCTAGCAGCTGGAGGAAGGGACATGCCCTCTTAGTCACTGTGGCCCATGGGGTGATCATCATCCATGGCCACGGTTGACCTTGACCTTTCTGTGCACTGTCCTTTCCCAGCTGTTCCCTCAGCTCCTATTCCTGTACAGGCCGATTCATTTCAAGTCTCTGTTTGAGTCTCCCTTTGTCCACTTGGAAGAGGCTACGCTCTGCTGTAACTCTGAACGCTTCATCTTCTAAGGCTATTTTCAAGCCAGTTCTATTGACTCATTCTCAGTTCAGGAACACTGGGAACGTCCTCCTCTTCTCTGCAGGTAAACCTACCAGCCCAGTAGGTGAGTTCAGGTAGGTCTGAGGAACGGAGGCTTTGCCCACCAGGACAATGTCCAGAATGAAGGCCACACTGTGAAACTGTCAGTCACTGTGTTCTTAGCACGGAGATGACCCCACTTCCTAGTCCAAGAACACCCAGCTCCTTGTCTGGACAGTTCTCACTTACAGACTCACAACGCTCATTGTTTTTGTTTTCTTCCGCACCAGCGACCTTGAGCCGCTATTATTGAGTGTGGTTATGCACATAATGTGATCATAACTTGTGACTATTGTTGGTCTTCCCTCCAGCTCCACTACCTTTAGCCTTGCTCCTCATTATCTCTCACACTGACTTTGCCTTCTTGAACTGTCTTACTGTGTGTGTGTGTGCGCGTGCGTGTGTGTGCGTGACGGGGTATGTGTATGTTTGGTGTGGGGGAGATTGTGGTGTTTGGTGTAGTGTGTGTGGTTGTGTATGTGGTGTGTGTATGGGGAGGTGTGTATGTTGTATGTATGTGTGTTTGTGTATGTGTGATGGGATGAGTGTGTCTGACCCTTTTGTGACCTCAGGGGCTATAGCCCACCAGGCTCCTCTGTCCATGGGGTTTCCCAGGCAAGAATACTGAAGTGGGTCACCATTTCCTACTCCAGGGGATCTTCCCCACCCAGGGATCAAACCCGTATCTCCTACGTCTCCTGGCAGGTGGCTATTTTAGCACTAGCAGCACCTGTGAAACCCAGCCCTGGAGGATGAGACTTTGGGGGAAAAGCTGCCCCACACCTGTTCTACTCCAGAAAGGTGTGAGCAGACCTGCCCCCCAGCACCTGCGGCCGGCTCTCCAGGACCCCGGCCACAAACGACAGGTCAGCATTTCCCTTTCCATAGCTATTTGACATGTGCCTGTGGGGGACATTCCAGACCCACTGGACCTCTTCCCCTTCCGGCCACACAAACTACTTGAGACGTCAATCTTGTCTTTGAAAATATCTATCATAAAGGTAAGAGCTTTTTTGATCATTTTCACATCTATGTAGCGAACGGGAGTTCTGAAACTTTGAAACAAACCATTAAGTCTCAAATAAAAGAAACGATGAAATGGCCTCTGGCATCTCATCTCATGACCACCAGCCGCCTGAACACGGAGTCTCACTGTGCCCTGCCAACGGCCCCACGTATAGTCACTGCTACCCATCGCTTACACACCGAGGACCTGAGGATCGACTCACCCAGGATCACAGGTCCTGGTAGCCAAGACTGGAAATTCCATCTTTTTCTATGGAATGAATACATTTGTTAGGTGATGGCTTAGTTGCTAAGTTGTGTCTGACTCTTGCGACCCCATGGACTGTGGCCTGCCAGGCTCCTCTGTCCATGGGATTCTCCAAGCAAGAATACTGGAGTGGGCTGCCATTTCTTCCTCTAGGGATCTTCCCAACCCAGGAATTGAACCTGGGTCTTCTTCCTTTGTTTAGTACTCGTGAAGTAAAAACTCCTTCCCTGAACATGTTGGGAGGCGGTAATAACATATCAGGCGGCAGGAACGACAGCATTTTAAGTGCCTGGGAGACGGGGCCAGGGCTGATCATATGAGGCTCTTTGGAACAATCTGTTAATAAAGGGAATTTGATGGCAAAAAGGACATTAGATGTTACCCAAACTCACCTACCAAGCAATGCTTCCGTCTCATCCTGAACAACCACCATGAATACATGGCTTTACAAAGCAACTTAATCGCATTATGTCTGGCCTAAGAAGTGGGCAGTTCTTTCCTCTATATGTTTGGATGAGATGCAATTAATCTCTTTCACATGCCAGAGTCACAGACATTCTTGTTCAGTCCTGGACTGTGACCAACATATTTTCTATTTTTGTCCATTTTATATCAATACCACATTAAGGCAGGCAGCCATCAACTGTCTCACTGAAACACCTCTGGACAATTTCCAGTTCCAAAAGATATCAGTCCTTTGAATACATTTGTTCATCCAGGTGCGTACAAACCTATCTTTTCACTTGCCATTAAACAAGTGGTAGTCAGCGTCAAGTGTGTGTCAAACGTTGGCTGTCGTGACAGTAAATGAGACAGTTAACTGAAGCAGTGAACAGAAACGTTAAGGGTCCTTGTTGATGGCTTGAAACCCTAACATTCAGACAAATCCAGCTCTCCCAGGTTAGTAATTGTGTCAAATAAAGAAAATTATTCATTCAACATAACTCAATATTAACGGTCATATGAAACCCACAAAAGCAAGTGATGATCCCTGCTTTATCTTACTGCGGCTTCCAAGCTATCGTTTCTAAAAATCCATCCTGAAATATTTCCTGAGACCGCTGTTACTCACTGGTCTGTTGCTTAAATAAGTCATGTTCCTTTGTTTTATTTTGTTGTGATTGTGTTTGGTTTAGGTGGCAATGGATTTATCTGCCTAATTTGTACTAACACATATCACTTTCTTCAAGCCTCTGTGTAAATTCCTCAGTGCTAATGAAAGTGACCATACTGAGCAGGCTGGGAAATACGTCTTAGCAAAGTAAATTCTGGGCCCAGGAGGCGAGGGAAGGTACGCAGTTTATGGGCCAGAAGTGGCAACATGGGAGCGAGGCTTATAGACAAAGGAAGCAGCAAGTGCAGTGGACCCACAGAAGACAGGGTCATGGCATGATGCGAGACAAAGCCCCGCGTGAGGCCCACAAGAGGAAAGCTGTCATGTGTAAGACCAACAAGCAAAGAAAATTAAATTCATCATGGACAATTAACTACAAAATGTCTTTTAAGAAGGAAGATTTCATTTATAGTAACAAGAGACCATATGAAATCTGGTTTTAAAAAATCCAACAGAAGAGACACAAAACCATTATGGAGAAAATTTTTAAGCTTTTTTGAAAGACACATAAGAAGACTTGAAAAACCAGACTGGACATCGAAGTTATGGTTGTAAACACTTAGTATTGTACAGATGTCAATTTCTACTCAAATAAATCACATATGCAATGAAATTCCCATCACAATTCCAAACAGCATTTTCATGGAACTTACTGGAGTGATCTTATAAAGGTCACTTGGAAGAGTAAAGGTACAAAATAGCCAAAACAATTTTGAAGTCAGAATAAAAAGAATAAGAAAAAAACCTGACATACAATATCAGCTATGACTTTTTAAAAGCTCTAGTGATTAAAGCAGTGTCACATTAACCTATGGACTAACTTAACGAAACAGAGCTCAGAAACAGACCTTCACATTTATAGGAACTTGAAATGTGACAGAGAAGGAATTATAAATCAGCTGGGAAAGGACAGGCTATTTAATAGATGATGATGTGATAGCTGGTGGCCATATGGATAAAGGTGAAACTATCCAACTTTATGTCAGTTTCAGAGAAACTGAAGATTCCACAACTCACTAGGATTGTGATCTTCAGCAAGTTAACGTCCTTACCCACCAGCTTCCTCATCTGTCAAATGTGAATAGTACTACCTAACTCAAGGTTACAGATGGGCTTGCATGGGCTCAGGCAGCAAAGAATCTCCCTGCAGTGCAGGAGACTGGGTTCAGTCCCTGGGTTGGGAAGATCCCTTGGAGAAGAGAAAGGCTGCCCACTCCAGTATTCTTGCCTGGAGAGTTCCATGGACAGAGGAGCCTGGTGGGCCCCAGTCAGTGGGGTCTCAAAGAGTCAGACACGACTGAGAAACTAACTCACTTTTCATTTTCATAAGGTTATCTTGAAGATTAAATGAGGTGATCTTTTGGAAAGCCCTTAGAACAACATCATGCACAATAAAGTGTTTATTAAATAGATTAAAAAACAAAACTAAAAACTTCTGGAAGAAAATACATGCACATATCTCTATGACATCAGAGAAAGTGAGAAATTTTTCAGCTAGATGCAAAAATCATGAACCTAATGGCAAAGATAAAGGAATGTGACTACATTAAGTTCACAAATCTCCACAACCTAAAATATCATAACTAACATTTAAAATCAACCCAAGATTGAGAGAAGATATATGCAAGAGGCACTACAAGCAATATGCTAAGTGTATAGAGGAATGCCATAGTTTTAAAAAAAGGATAATTTAACAGAAAATTGAACAAAGGAGATGATTAGACAGTTCAAAGGACAGGAAATTCAAAAGGTCAGTGTAGTATGAATTGGGTTCAACTGCACTGGCAATCAGGGAAACACAACTTGGAACAACTACACAATATCCCTTAGCATCCACTGGCCCAGCAATCCTTGTGAAGAAAGTAGAGAAATAAGAATGCTCATAGCCTGCCAGTGGAACTGTAACTGAGAAACCATGCTGACAGAGACGTGGCAATGTCTGCTAAATTTAAGGCCTAGCACAGCATAGAGCCCATATAACTCCCCCACTATCACAAAGGTTTCCCGTTTCCATCTTTCCAGATGCTTAAATCAAAAGTCTTGGAGCCATCCTGATTTCTCTGGTTCTCTCATTCCACATCTGGTCACTCAGACAAACCACTGGGTTTATGTCAAAATACATCCAGAGCCCTACCACGTCTCAACCTTCAGGCCCAAGGCCCCACCTTCTACTTCTGGGGCGTAACAGCCTCTGACTGGCCTATCTGCCTCCACACCTTCTGCCTTTTAATGCGTTTTCATCATATTAGCCAGAGCAGTCCTAGGAAAACCCAAGTCAGATCAGTTACTCCCATGCTCCACGGCTCCTCCTTTTATTCAGAACACAGTGGCATCCGGAGCTGCCTCCGCCCCGCCTGCTCTGAGCGCGGCTTGCACGCTGGCCTTTGGACTCGGCTGTGCTTCCGTCGCGTCCCCTCTGCACTTGTGATTCTGTGTGACTAGAATGCTTTTCCCTCGTAAATCTATACTCCTTGGTGACCTTACACAAATGACTATCCTCAGTGAAGCCTTTCCTCCACTCAAGATAGGTTCCCTCAGTGCTTTTCCACATTCTTCCAAAAGCACGTGCTCGCATAATCCATAATATTCCCCGCCTCACTGTTTACTACCAGTCTTTCTCGCTTTTTTTTCTGTCTCATCCCTATTAAATGTAAGCTTTGAGAGGACAGGAGTTTTTGTCACTTCGTGGCAAATAGAAGGGGGAAAAGTGGAAGCAGTGACAGATTTTTATTTTCTGGGCTCCAAAATCACTGCAGATGCTGACTGCAGCCATGAAATTAAAAGACGCTTGTTCCTTGGAAAGAAAGCTATGACAAACCTAGAAAGCATATTAAAAAGCAGAGACATTACTGTGCCAACAAAGATCAGTCTAGTCAAAGCTATGGTTTTTCCAGTAGTCATGAACCGATATGAAAACTGGATCATTAAGAAGGTTGAACACCAAAAAATCGGTGCTTTCTAATTCTGGTGCTGGAGAAGACTTTTGAGAGTCCCTTGGACTGCAAAGAGATCAAACTAGTCAATCCTAAAGGAAATCAACCCTGATTCATCGGAAGGACTGATGCTGAAGCTGAAGCTCCAATAATTTGACCACCTGATGTGAAAGAGCTGACTCATTGGAAAAGCCCCTGATGCTGGGAAAGAAAGATTGAAGGGAGGAGGAAAAGGAGGTGGCAGAGGATGAGATGGTTGGATGGCATCACCGACTCAATGGACATGAATCTGAGTGAACTCCAGGAGATAGTGGAGGACAGGGGAGCCTGGCGAGCTGCAGTCCATGGGGTTGCAAAGAGGAAAACGTGACTTAGCAAATGAACAACAACATGCTAATTATAAAACTACAACCTTCCG
>SJYG01000696.1:826179-838028 GCA_006410535.1 Litocranius walleri
TGTATTAGGGCTGGTAAATAGAAATGGGGGTGGGGGGGTGGGGGGAGAAAAGGCCTCATTGTCAGGGAACTACAACTATCTGGAGGAAAAAAATCAGCTAATAGACACATACATAAGTACATAATGTAAAGTAATTAAGGAGGCTATGAAAGAAAGTTCTGTTGTCTCCACCTCACCAAGCTGGAAATTTTTGTTGTGTTTTTAAGACACTATATTAATTGTGAAAGGGTGTCATCTATCTTACGAGAATAAACCATTTCTTGGTTTTCTTACTTGCTCCATTGTATCCGCCAAATCTCAAGAAGTCAGAATACATGTTTCTGTCCTTTGTTTTGGTGTCAAAGGGGATCTCACTCAAATTTTTCATTGATGACTACAAGCTTGAGTGACAAACTGGAGAATTCCCTCTTCTTTTTGCAGACACAATTCAGCCTTTCAAATCACAAGAATGCAAACAGCTATCTACCTAGTGGGGCAGATATTGTAAGAGGTGGGGCTTCGTGTCACCTTTTGTTGGAATTTCATGAGTCTTCTAGAATGAAAAAAGAAGCCTCAAATTGCTAATTTTTCATCATTTCTTCCAGCCCAGCCCAAAATCCACACTTGGTTGCGTTTTAAAAGTAGGTGAAAGATCTTGGGAAAGGAGCCATAGAATACTTGAAGATTATGTTGGATGAAGTGAATTATCTTTATTGAACCCAGATACAAAGAGAGGCGCTTGCTCAAGAGGAATTCCACCACCAGGCCAGGGCGCATTCTCTCTTGGCGTTGTGCACCCTGAACTGAGCCACTTATATAACTCAAAGTGGGAGCCTTTCTACCTCCTTGTTCGGCAGGCATGGATCTGTTTTCCATTGTCCTCACTACATGTTCTTCCTCGGTGCCTGTAGTGATTGTTGACTCATAGAGCATCAAAAAGAAACAAATCTCTAAACAGCAGAATTTGGCCAGAGCCAAAATCAACTCACAGAGTTTGAGCTGAACTTACTCAGAGCAAGGCAAGAAGACAGAGGCTTACGGAAATGCCAAAGGCTGAATGAAGCCAAGCCATCGTGTCCAGAAGTTCTTGTGCATGGATGAAACTCCCATCCCAACCTGCCCAAGGCCAGCTGGACAAGGGAGACTGCCTCTTGGCAGCTGTGTCCCAGAGAAATGAAGCAACAACCTGCCTTGTCTTAGCATTCAAGTGTCTCCAGCCCCATGGAGCTTGGAAAGTTCAAACAGATTCCCTCAGTCATGGCAACAGTTCTATGCCTGAGTCTAAAATTATGCTCAGATTTCAGACACACTGGCTCTATTAGCTCAGTGACGCATTCTGTTATTCTGCTAATTCCATCAGTCATAATCCAAACTGCCCAAAGATGCCATGCCTGTTGGTAGGACTTCAAACTTAAATAATCTAGGCTTCCCTGTGTGTCAAGCCTGAGGAGTCAGCACTGAGCTCAAGAAATGGAATGACTGGCACCGAGAAGCTCTGCCCAAATCCCCCCCGCTCCAGCCCCCACACTGCCAACAGTAGCCACTGTCTGACTTGCAGCAGCAGAGATGAATCCCCTACAGACCATTCAGACCGCAATTTCCTTATCGCTAAACGCAGTCAGTAAGCCACTCAGCTGCACGTCTGAGTCCCCATCCCCACCTTTCATTCATTCATGCACCCGTACCAGGCAAGAGAATGAGCAGTCTGAATCCAGTTGCCAGGGTTTGACTTCTGGCTCCATCACGGCTTGTCCTCGTGACACCTCTGTTTCCCCATCTTTAAGATGAGGGTGACGAAGTAGGGTTATCACAAGAAGTCAGTATGTGCAGTGTGGTTAAAACTGCGCCGAGAGCTTAAGAAACAGTCCCTGAATCCCTGCTCCCCTTCCTCTCCTCCGCCATTCATTCCTTCAGTTCGTTCTTTCTTTTTTTCTTTCGCTCATTCATTCCTTTTTGTTTTCCTCAGCAGCATCTCCTGGAGGCAGCCTCTGGTACCTCCTCCCCTTGCAGCCGTCAGCACAGCCAGCTCGCAGACAGGCAGGTCCCTGACAGCTCTGGACCACTTGCCCTGTTCTCATGTCGTGTCCCACATCCGGCGGCAGAACTGCTCAGAGGGGAGAGATCTCAGTGCCCATGGGGCAGCGTGCGGCTGCAGGGCCTGCGGCTTCCTCACCCCCCTCTTTTGTGCAGTCATCCTCCCCCAGCCTTTAGTTCCAGGGGGCAGTCCCCAGAATCCAGGCTCTTCCCTTGCAGTCCCTCCTGCCCTGGTCCCCCTTGTGCTTCCTCCCTGCTTAAAGGGCATCACCATCCCCCCAGACTTCCCGGGCGTTTCCCGGACGTTTCCTCTCTCAACCCACCCTTCAGTCAGTTTCCAGACCCTTTCTGGTTTGTCATTTCTAGATTTCTTCAGCCGTCCCCCTTCTCTTTACCCACTTTTCCTGCCTCAATTCATTCCAACATTTTTCTCTCGGATTATAATGATGCCTTCATAACAGATCCCACCTCCAATCAGGGTCCTTACCAGCGCATTTCCAACCAGCAAGGCCTTCTCAGGTGGCCCCTTCCCCAGCCCCACCTACCAGCCCTACTCCCTGAATTTCCCAGGTTCTGTCCTCCTCGGGCATCTCAGCTCACACCCAAGATACTCAGCCTGAAGCGCCAGCTCGCCGCCGCTCTTGAGGCTTGGTCCACATGCCCCTGGCCCCCAAGCCTCTACCCAGGTGGGATGCCCTCTGGCCACGGGCTGGATGGGAGGAGAGCCCTGCAGTCAGCTCACGGCCTTGCTCCTGGAAGCACTGTGTTCTGTACAGAGGAGAGCAGCACCCTAGGTCTTCTGCCCCCATCGAGCTAGGACAGCGCCATGCCAGGCAGGTGTGGGGACAGAGGGGCACGCGGAGGTGTGAGGAACGGGCCTCAGCACGCAGAAATCATGGTCCAGCATCGTGGGCTGACCAGCCAAGGCTGGAGCGGTGCTTTCAGAGCGCTCCGTGAGCACAGCCACCTCCTTAGCCCAAAGCACCCCTCACCATGGGGCACCAGTCACCGCAGCCCTGCTTAAGAGAGACTCTGCTCTGGAAATGTGGGAGTCAGATGGAAACATCTCTCCTGATTAGCAAGACCACTGAAGTGATTGCTGGGTTGGATGGGGCTGGCTGCAAGTTCATGGCAGGAGAGCCACGTGGCGTGTTCTTGGCAGCCTCAGTGTCCCAGCATGGGCCACTGGCAGCCTGTTGCTGCCTCCTCTTCCACCATCCCATGAAGTGCCAGCCTTTAAAAGGTGAGCTCCTTGTGGGAAGCTCCACAGCCCCTCCTTCATACACTGTAGCCCTCCAGTGCTACACGTTACCTCGCAAAGAAATAAAAAGTGGTGGCACACCTTCTCAGTGACCAAGAGAAGGAAAATTCAAAACCAGCATAGGCCATTCAGTGAATATAGGAAAAAAAACATAACCACTTGAAAAAGCTCAAATTAGAAAATGAGATGGGAGTAAGAACAAGTATCTGAGATATTAGAGTATGTAAATAAGAGATGTTAAGTTGGGGTAAAAGTACTCTAGGCTGCAGAGATGAGGACTTCCTCAGCAAAGCAACTCAGAGACGGAGGAGGTGGATCAGACACGAGTCAGGAGAAGACACAACAGGGGCCCACAGTAGCACAACAAAGCCAGTGGGGTTTAAAGCTTAAAAGCACCGAAATCACATGAAACCACAGCCCGAGCATGAAATAGACAATCCAGGAGAAACACGTGACAGTCAGAATCCTTCATGCATCAGATAATATATCAGTAAATATCAGGCAAACCTTGCTATAAACAGAAGACACTTCCCAACGTCTACAAGGATCCTATATGCTAGTCATTCAATGCATATTCATTGAACAAATCAATTAATAACAAAATGAGAAAAGATTCCTCAAACTAAAAATGAAAAACAAGATTTTATGCCAAACACAAGGGATGCTAAAGCTGTGTAAGAGAATATTTTGCTCATCTATCTGGTAATAAATGAGAAAATTTGCATAAAACCAAAAAGTTTTCAAAGAAAAATATGTTACAAGTATTAATGCTTCTTCAAACTTTTTAAGAACCTAAAATATAGGTTCTTGAAAAGAGGTATTAGTATTTGGCTAGTCAGAGAGATAAATAGGTAGGTAGATCACTGAGATACAGCAACAGGAATCTACGTGTGTGTGCGTGTGTGTGTGTACACACATATGTACATGACAAATAATGTGTGTGCAAACATACATGTATGTACACAGATATTTGTATGCATATATGCATAAAGGTTTTGAATATTTTATTTTATTAATTAGAAAAATATGACTGGAAAATTAATATCAAGCAAATCATAAGGTTTATACTCGGGAGACAAATTACCAGATGATTAGGTAATCACATATTCAGTTTTAATAGGTAAGGCCATATTTGTTTTCCCAAAATGATTATATTGCACCTCCACCAGCGATGCCTGGCTTCCTATTTTACCAACAGCTGGTATGGTCATACTTTCAATTTTGCCTAGTTGTGGGATTTAAAATTTTATGTTGTGGTTTTAATTTGCATTTCCCTGATAGTTAATGAGGTTTAGCATTTTCCATATGCTGAATGACTTTTGATATTTCTTCTTCTACAAAATATATCTTGAGATGTTATGTTGGGTTCTTTTGGTTTGTAGATTTACATATACGCACTAAATATAAATCCTTTGTGGTTATAGCTATTGAGATTATCATTTCTGTTCGTGGCTTGTCTATCCACCTTTTGCATGGTACTTTTGATGAACATAAGTTCTTGATTTTAATGTGGTTGGATTTACTACCCTTTCTAGTTCTGGTGTGTGTGTTTTGTATTTTGTTGAGAAATCTTTCCAAATCCTGGAAGTCATAAAGATATTCTTCTGTATGTGTTTTCCTAAAAGTCTTTGTGTCTTACCTTTCACATTAATGGTGCATACCAATTACTATAAGCCAAGTAATGGCCTCCACATTTTGTATGACTATTTTAACAAACATATCAGGTAGGTATAATTATTATCCTGTTTTCCTATTTTACAGATAAAGAGATTAGGCCATGGAGAGGTTAAATAATGTGCCCAAAGTCACATAACTAGAAATAATGGAGAATTTGAACCTGAGTTCATGTCATTAATTACTACACTCATAAATTTCAAATTTATTATATTAGTAATAATTACTAATACTATTTTTAGTGTACAGAATACAAATGACTTTTGTATACAGATTTTATATCCAATATATTTGCTAAGTTCTCTTATTCTAATAATTATACCATGTATTCTGTAAGATTTAACATATGGACAACAGTATATATGCAAATAATCATATTCATATTGTTCCATTCCAATTTTTATACCTCTTAATTAGTCTTCTAGCTTTACTGTGATCCTCTCAAAGTCTTTACTTAAGACTGAAACTTTCAGTGCCCTGAGCACCCAGGCAATAGTGCCATTTGCAGGAACATGGATGGACCTAGAAGTCGCCATGCTGAGTGAAGGAAGTTAGACAGAAAAGGAGAAATACTGTAATAGCACCCCTTATATACGGCATCTAAAAAGAAATGATATAAATGAACTTATTTACAAAACAGAAACAGCTTCACAGACTTAGAGAATGAACTTACAATTGCCAGTGAGGGAGAATGGGGGAAAGAGACAGGAAGTTTGGATCGACATGTACACACTGCCATGTTTAAAATGGATGACACACAAGGTCCTACTGTTCAGCACAGGGAACTCTGCTCGATATTATGTGGCAGCCCGGATGTGCGGGGGGTTTGGGGGAGAATGAATACATGGGTATGCATGGCTGAGTCACTTTGCTGTCCACTGAAAATATCATAATATTGTTAATTGGTGATAATGAAATATATTTTTAAGAAGAATATGGTCTGTATAATAATGACTTATTAGGTGAACTCAGGTTTATATCTTAAAATTATATCTTCCTAGAAATGGAATATTTTATTAATAGTAATCCTCTTTTTTTCCAGTAATGCATTTTTCCTTAAAATCTTTCTTAAGTTACTACTGCAACGGGACCAGCTCTCTTTTAGTCACTGTATGTCTGGCACACTTTCCCACCCTTCTTATTTGAACTTGTAGTGCCCTTACGCTTTAGGTGGGAGACGGCACCCGCTCCAGTACGTGGGTCTCTCAGTAATCACTCTATGGCTGCGTTTTGTTTTCTTTAATGTGAGTTTTGTCTTAAAATGAAGAAAAGATACCATTTACTTTTATGATTATGGATACACTTATTACTTCTGCTACATTATTTTTGTGTTTTTTGTTTTTTTCTTTGTTTTCCTTCTTTCAGACTATTAGAGGGTTTTGTTTGTTTTTAACTTCTCATTTTACTTTTCCATGAAGTTTTATAGTTAATTTCTATATTTTTGAGTTGGTATTCTTTAAATCGTTATAGACGTTTAACTGACAACAGTTCAGAGTATATTAGCATATTTATCTTTCTTTCAAATCATTAAAGAACATCAGAATGTCTTAGATCTGCTCACTCCATTCCCACTGGCTTGGTCTTCCACAGGATGCAGGTTCCATCTGTTCTCTTTAAGCGCTAAGAGCTGGGCATTATCGCTGGAGCCTGTGTTGCTGGCATTCTCCCTCACTTTTACTGCTTTCTTTGTGCGGTATTTCTTCTTGCATGGTTTCTTCTCGCAGACATTTCTCATGAGGTCCTTCTCCTTCTTCCTGAAAGGTATCTTACAGAAATGTAGCATTGGTTTTGCCTTTTTTCTTGAAAAATAACACCACAGTCTATACAACTTTATGTCAGCTCTTTGATGTTTCCTGTCTCTCTTTTTTCCACAGAGACATCAACATATGCCTGTTGCGACCACTGGGCGGGTCCATGTGAATCTGAATCTTGATTCCGCTTTAGTTCTTCTTTTCTATAAAGCAATAAACATTTACAGTTCATAAATTTAAGATTGATGAAAGCTTACCTCATAAGGCTTTGTGGAGATTAAATAAGCTGACAAGTTTAACCTAATTAGGAAAAAACCCACCTAGGACATCGCTTGGCTTCTGGAAAAGTCCCACCTCCATTTCCTGCTCTTGCAGGTGAGAAATCAGCTCTCAGTCTGGCTGTCACTCCATTACAGGCACCGTATTTCATTAGAGCCAATATATGACCAATTGTGGATTAGACCGCTTTTCTATTTATTATCGAGGAAGAAAAATTCTATCAATGCAACTATGACACAGCAGTTTCCATCTACTGGTTACAAATGTGAGCATGCTCGATCGTTAAAATGTTCATTTAGCTTTGAAGAAATAGGGTGATATTTTTCTCTCTTGCTCGCTTCTCTCCCACTCTCAGCATGTAAGCTCTTTTCTTCGTCTTTGAGGTTCTGGACCTTTCCTATATTTCTTGATGAGAATTTTATTAAATATTGCCTGGTTTTCTGACCTTTCTGAATCTAAGGATTGATCCCCCCCACCCTTTATCCCTCCCTCCACTCAAAAGCAAGACCAGTCCTATCTCAGTTGTAATACTTGAGACCAGGAGTCAGTAACCTTTTTCTGTAGAGGATCAGACAGGAACTGTGTTCATCTCTGTTGTCCATACGGCCCTCACTGCAACTAATCAATCCTGCTTTTCCTTTGCAAAATAGTCATAGACAATACACTGACAAATGGGTGTGGCTGTTGGAGGGGATGGCAGGACAACACCCAAACTCTGACACTTTGGCATTTGGATTATGTTTAACTGAAAGGAACTGAGAAACAGCAAATGCGGGGGCACTTGCTACACTTTCCCCTTCTGCCTGACAGCAGGGCACACATTTCCTTCTGTGAAGACGTCACCCATGCACTCCCCTGTCCCAGGAAGGACTGATGACTGTCATCACTGAGACAGCACCAACCTGAGTCTGGACAAACCTTTAAAAACCTGAGCTTCCATTAGTTTCCCTGCATATTTACCTTTCCACAATTTGCCACTCCCCAAATGCAAAAAAGCAAAATGGCTGTCTGAGGAGGGCTTACAAATAGCTGAGAAAAGAAGGGAAGCAGAATGCAAAGGAGAAAAGCAAACATATTCCTATCTGTATGCAGAGTCCAAAGAGAAGCAAGGAGAGATGAGAACGCCTTCCCCAGCGATCAGTGCAAAGAAATAGGGGAAAACCACAGAATGGGAAAGACTAGAGATCTCCTCAAGAAAATCAGAGACACCAAGGGAACATTTCATGCAAAGATGGGCTTGATAAAGGACAGAAGTGGTATGGACCTAACAGAAGCAGAGATATTAAGAAGAGGTGGCAAGAATACACAGAGGAACTGTACAGAAAAGATCTTCAAGACCCAGATAATCACGATGGTGTGATCACTCATCTAGAGCCAGACATCTTGGAATGTGAAGTCAAGTGGGCCTTAGAAAGCATCACTACGAACAAAGCTAGTGGAGGTGATGGAATTCCAGTGGAGCTGTTTCAAATCCTGAAAGATGATGCTGTGAAAGTGCTGCACTCAATATGCCAGCAAATTTGGAAAACTCAGCAGTGGCCACAGGACTGGAAAAGGTCAGTTTTCATTCCAATCCCAAAGAAAGGCAATGCCAAAGAATGCTCAAACTACTGCACAATTGCATTCATCTCACCCGCTAGTAAAGTAATGCTCAAAATTCTCCAAGCTGAGCTTCATCAGTACGTGAACCATGAACTTCCAGATGTTCAAGCTGGTTTTAGAAAAGGCAGAGGAACCAGAGATCAAATTGCCAGCATCTGCTTGATCATCGAAAAAGCAAGGGAGTTCCAGACAAACATCTATTTCTGCTTTATTGACTATGCCAAAGCTTTTGACTGTGTGGATCACAATAAACTGTGGAAAATTCTGAAAAAGATGGGAATACCAGACCACCTGACCTGCCTCTTGAGAAACCTATATGCAGGTCAGGAAGCAACTGTTCGAACTGGACATGGAACAACAGACTGGTTCCAAATAGGAAAAGGAGTACGTCAGGGCTGTATATTGTCACCCTGCTTATTTAACTTCTATGCAGAGTACATCATGAGAAACGCTGGTCTGGAAGAAACACAAGCTGGAATCAAGATTGCTGGGAGAAATACCAATCACCTCAGATATGCAGATGACACCACCCTTATGGCAGAAAGTGAAGAGGAACTAAAAAGCCTCTTGATGAAAATGAAAGAGGAAAGTGAAAAAGTTGGCTTAAAGCTCAACATTCAGAAAACGAAGATCATAACATCCGGTCCCATCACTTCATGGGAAATAGATGGGGAAACAGTGTCAGACTTTATTTTGGGGGCTCCAAAATCACTGCAGATGGTGACTGCAGCCACGAAATTAAAAGATGCTTACTCCTTGGAAGAAAAGTTATGACCAACCTAGATAGCACATTCAAAAGCAGAGACATTACTTTGCCAACAAAGGTCTGTCTAGTCAAGGCTATGGTTTTTCCAGTGGTCATGTGTGGATGTGAGAGTTGGACTGTGAAGAAAGCTGAGCACTGAAAAAATTGATGCTTTTGAACTGTGCTGTTGGAGAAGACTCTTGAGAGTCCCTTGGACTGCAAGGAGATCCAACCAGTCCATTCTAAAGGAGATCAGTCCTGGGTGTTCATTGGAAGGACTGATGCTGAAACGGAAACTCCAATGCTTTGGCCACCTCATACAAAGAGTTGATTCACTGGAAAAGACCCTGATGCTGGGAGAGATTGGGGGCAGGAGGAGAAGGGGATGACAGAGGATAAGATGGCTGGATGGACATGAGTTTGAGTGAACTCCAGGAGTTGGTGATGGACAGGGAGGCCTGGTGTGTTGTGATTCATGGGTCACAAAGAGTCAGACACGACTAAGCGACTGAACTGAACTGAACTGGAATGTAAGCTCATTTTTCTGTCTTGTCACTTCAAAATTTGTTGCCCTTTGTTTAAATGGTAAATAAGCCCCCAGGTCTATCATGTCTTTGGGTTTTTAACTTCTTTCCTATGAAGGTCCTATGTGCGTACATAGTAAAGTCTTTTCTCTTGTTAATCTGTCTTTGATCAATTTAATTCACAAGACCTCGGCCCTGGATATAAGAAGGTAGAAGAAAGGGCTTTATTCTTCCCTTACTCTGTGCTCCAATAAAACTTGAGAAAATCAGGTGGTAGGCTCAATTTGGCATGATAGCTGTAGTTTGCACATCCTTGCTCTAGACTCCAGGGCTGGATTGTTCAGTGTGACAATCACTATTAATATTTAAATCAGTGACAATAAGTTAAGATTAATAAAACAAATAAAATTTCTAGCATCGCTCTTCAGTTACACGAGTAACATTCAAGAGTTCAATGCCCGCACACAGCTACAAAGTATTTCTATGATCCCAGAAAGTTCTCTTTAAGAGTGCTGCTATAGAGAATGGGTGTTAGCTAGGTTTATCCATTGAAGTTGTCATCTTTTCAAATCCTAGCTTTATGTGAAACTCTAGTTGCCCTAGAACCTTGATAAGATCCCAGAGTCTCTCTTTCATCCTACTGTAAAGCCTATAAAAAAACCAAGCTCTAGGTTCTACCGACTTCACTTTCACTTTTCACTTTCATGCAATGGAGAAGGAAATAGCAACCCACTCCAGTGTTCTTGCCTAGAGAATCCCAGGGACAGGGGAGCCTGGTGGGCTGCCGTCTATGGGGTTGTGCAGAGACGGACATGACTGAAGCAACTTAGCAGCAGCAGCAGCAGCAGCAGCAGCAGGCTCTACCCTAGAATCAAATGCCTGACCCACCTCCACTCCCAGGAGAAAACAGGATGAGGTCTTCTCACCTTTCCAGCTTCGAACTTCCTTATCATTTCTGACTTCTGTGTATATGTGTTAGTCATTCAACCGTGTCCAACTTTTTGCAACCCCATGGACTGTAGCTCTACCAATCTCCTCTGTCCATGGAATTTTCCAGGCAAGAATACTGGAGAGGGTTGCCATTCCCTTCTCCAGGGGATCTTTCTGGCCCAGGGATCAAACCCAGCTCTCCTGCATTGCAGGCAGATTCTTTACCATCTGAGCAACCAGGGAAGAAGAGTAGTCCTAATTTTCACATATGTTTAACATGCATTTAAATTTTGTGACTTTATATCCAGTATTTTTTTGGTGTTCAATACTGGTGTGGTTTTTCCAGATACCTAGTCAGTCGGATGCAGAAGTGGGAATCTCACTACAGGTCTGGCTGTGTGCTCAGTGGCTCAGTGGTGTCCTACTCTTTGCAGCCCCATGGACTGTAGCTTGCCAGGCTCTTCTGCTATGAGATTCTCCAGGCAAGAATCCTGGAGTGGGGCGCCATTTCCTTCTGTGGGGGAGCTTCCTGACCCAGGGATCAAACCCACACCGCCTGAGTCTCCTGCACTGGCAGCAGACTCTCCACCACGGAGCCATCTGGGGTTCTGCTACCGCGCGCCTTTCTCCCTTCCTTCTCGGCTGCTTTTCTTCCTTCTTTCTGCTTGCACCTTTCCTCTTCTTTCTTGCCAGCTTGCTTGCTTCTGTCCTTTCTTTCCTATGTTGGAAAGTAGTAGAGTGGAGTAAGTCTGACTCCTAAATGGAAATTCTTCCATTCTTAGGCAAATATTAGGAAAAAAAATATTATCTCAGACAATAATATGAGGGATCTGACCTGGTTGCAATAATTTGACACCAGATTCCAAACACTGGCTTGCATTTGCAATAAGCATCATAAATGCTTATTTCCAACAACTCTAATATGTTGATCCTTGGATGATTAAATTGGTCACTTCTAAGGATGAACTGGTCAGAGTTTAATTGAGGACAATGTGAAAGAACATTCTATTACTCAGTGAGTAACTAGTCCTTTGGGAAGACTCAAAGGGAAAGACAAAAAGTAATTCGGG
>SJYG01000696.1:839089-912826 GCA_006410535.1 Litocranius walleri
TGGTGGGTGGGGGGGCGGGGTCGTGTGGTGGGGGGGTGGAGTGGGGGGTGGGGGGTGGGGGGAGTGGGGCGTGCACAGTATTTTTCCCAGCAAGACCAAGGTTGGGATGGAGCTGATCTTTCAGAGCCTGAACAAGTAGTAAGAGCTGAGGGAAGATACTGGAGCAGCAAAATACCTAGAAGCTAAGAGGGCTGAGATGAGTTAGGAAATGATCTCACACTTGGGGAAAATCTTGTGGGCCCAAGTCAGGAGATTCCAGTCTTCCTCTTTTATTCCGAAACCCTGAGAAGGGTGATGTTCACACTGTCATGGGCATGCGCACTCAGTCGCATCTCTTCGGACCCATGGGCTGCAGCCCACCAGGCTCCTCTGTCCTTGGGGTTCTCCAGGCAAGAATCCTGGGTGGGCTGCCTTTTCCTCCGCCAGGGGCTCTTCCCACCAGAGCCAGCTCGCGCCTGCGGTGTCTCCTGTGCTGGCAGGCAGACCCTTTACAGCTGAGCCACCTAGGAAGCCCGATATTTGTATGAAGACATGAAAAAAACCAACCCTTCGTTAGGTAAAGACGACCAGGACCCCAGAAGAGTTTCTAACAGGCTTTACTGGGGAAGCTCTCCCGGGCGGGGTTCCCAGACCCAAAGGAGGCAGGTCCAGGAAGGCCGCCGCCGCACCGCGCTGGAAGCTTGTTCATACACGCACGCTGCGGGGGCCAGGTCAGCGGAAGGGGTTTGGATAGGCTGCCGGCTCGCGGGGCGCGGGCTGATAGGTCTTTCTATGCGGCTGGGGCGGGGCAGCTTTGGCGGCGAAGTGTGCCGACCTTGGTGTCCGGATCCGGGAGCCGCGCTCCCTTAGGGACTCCCGCGCCGGCGGGAGAGAGGAGGGGCGGCTCGTCATGGCAACCGGCGAAATGTGCTGTCATTGGGGAGAGGAGGGGCGGCCCATCATGGCCCCGGGTCCGACCTTACACCCTTGACTTAAAAATTCTGGACTTTGAAGGTTTATTATGGTTTGTATTCATTAAAATTCTTTATAATCTATTTCAAGTAACAAATTGCCAACTGCCCAACCAAGTACTTACAATGGGGGCCAGGGTATATGCTAGATAAATTATGTGCTTTTTTTATGATAGCTATTATTCATTGTTAAATATCTACTATCTGCCAGGTACATTCTACATGTACTACAGTAATTCTAATCCCAAAAGAATAACAAAAAAGAATTTTCAAGGTGGGTAATATTCACCACATTTTACAGAATCAACTTATTGTCCCACAACAAGAATATTTCTGGTATGAGAGTATTTCTGGTATGAGGGAAAAGTCATATCTTTGCAACTTTTAAAATCACAGTTGAGCAGTCATTTGTTTATTAGAAAATGCAACCAAATTACAGTGTTCATTTACAATGTCCCCCCCCCCCCCATCTGCAGTCCCGGGGCTGCCTACTGTTTGATGCCAAAGCCCTAGCGGCAGAGCTGGCCTGGGAGACAGACTACGGCTCTCAGGCCCGGCTTCAAGGTGAAAGCTGCTGTTCCTTCAAGCCTTCCTCTCCTGGGAGCAATCGAGAAATTCGGGGGTTTTCCCTAAGAGCAAAACAGGTCTAAGAAGGCGCGCTGGTGCGCCACGTTCAAGCAGCCTCTTAGAGACAGCGCACGGCCGCCGGCGCAGTGGGGACCCACGGAGACCTCGGGCTGCTTGCTGCCGCCCGCGGCCCAGCGTGGGGGTGGGCGCCCAGGCTGTTTCATCGCGATGCAGCGAGGGGCCAGGGGCCCAGACGCGGGCGCCAGACGCCTGGGTTTGCAGCCGAGTCCCAGTTCCCAACTGTGTCACCTTCCGCAAAGAATGTAAATCCCTGTGCCTGCATTTGCTGAGCCTTCGATCAGCACTACATTAAATGAGACGGAACCTGGAGAAGGACATCCGTGCTCAGCAGGTCAGCCAGGTTCTGGGTAAGAAGGCGCTCACCAAAGTAGCCACGGCCACGGCCACGGGCACGTGCGCCCTGCACGTCTCACACATGCGCACTGGAAAGAGTGTGGATTAATTCGAGAAGCGCTCCCCCTCTCCACCCTGGTTTCCCAAGGGCTTTCTTCTACGTTCAGAATGATCGCCTGGATGGTGAGTTTTGACGCTTTGCCCTGACTCAGACACACCAACTCAGAGAAGGCGATGTGGTGAAAAGCAGCAGTGAAGACCTGACGGACGCCAGCTTTATGATACAGGCACTGTGCTGTGTCTTCTCCCTTGAGGCTCTCTTGGCCACCGGAATTTCCTTCTTTGTTAACTAGTTGGTTTTACCAATATCACAGTTACTATGTATTTTCTCTTCCTTCCTTCCTTCCTTCCTTGCAAAATAGGTGAGCTCCCCCAGCAACTATAAGCATCTGCAGCTATTCGGTTAGAAGCAACAGGGAAATTCTTTTACATTACCAGGAAGAATCATCTATAAATATTATTAAGGGGAAGCTTCTCAGTGGGGGGAAAAAAAAAACCGGAGTGGTAAGAAGTGGGGAACGTTCCTGAAGAGTATTGCTGGATGTGCTGGTTTCCAGTTACTAAGAAAGCATCCCATGGAAACAGCCCAGGCCCCTTCTAACATGCAGAGAAAGGGATCTCTGCAGTTTTTAATAAGCACGACATTATTAGAAAAAGAGAAAAACGCTAGAGTTTCCAAGGTGTCCAGAATCCGCGCTCACATGAATGGCTGCCATCCCAGGCCTCTCTCTGCCTGCTCACCGAGGAGCCTCTGCCTCTCCCACTCTGCTTTGGCATGCTCCCCCTCAGCTCCCTCCTCCAAGAAGCTTCTTTTCTGCCACTCTGATTCTTTGTGACTTTATTAACTCAGCACTTGGAATAATGAATAACACTCAAGGAAGAAAGGGACATTTTGGAGGGGGCTGGAGTTGGGTGGTGAGGTTAAAGGGGGTTTCAAACAGCTAACCGGCCTGAGGCAATCTGAGAAACAAGAAGAGGTTCCAGCCCTGTGACTTCTTCCTCCCCTTCTCCTGCGTCTCCTCCTCCTGCCCTTTCCCTCTTTTCCACCCCCCACTTTTTCTTCTTTTTCAGAAACATAAGCAAAGAATTATTTTGAAATAACTATTAGTAGCAGGACTGTGTTCGTTTGACCACAATGCTGCTCTGGGACTGAACCGCATGGGTCTCAGCTCTTTATAAGTGTTACATAATAATAGGGACCCCATGAGATGTTAAATCAGCTTCAAAACAAGCTTCTTCCCATAACCTCCTGGACAACATCCAAAATAAGGTCTAGGGTGACTCAAAGCCCCACTATCCGCTGGAGCTGCCTCACTCTGAGCTGGCTCAGTGAGAAGAATGTGCCCAATAAGTTAAGACTGTTCCTACTTAGGCAGAAAAGTGAGCCAAAGGAAAATGTACTAGAGGGTTGTATTTGGCAGGTAGAAAGTCATCAAAAGAAAACTGAAGGCAAAAGAACCTTTGAAGCAAAAGAACCAGAACATATTGGGGGAAATAGATATATAACGGCATTTGGAACCAAACTTTCAGGATAGTGCTTGTTTGAGAAATATTGTTTCTTCCATTGCACTTTAAAATTTCTAATGGTTAGGATGTAGATCAAGAACGTGTCCACACAGTTTTAAACATGTGAGTAAAACATGTTAAATCAGTTACAGAATTCACTTTGCATAATACTGTCAATTGTCTAGAAACATGGAAATTATATACCTGTTCAATTTGAGTTTTTTCACTGAAAGCAGGTAAACACAGACAAATAATAAAGTGAATTATCAATCTCAAATGTTACTCTTATATCCAGAGTGATATTATAGAAAGGCTTTTTAAGTAAAAATCATAGAAATAATGCTCTGTGCTTTTATCCCAGTCATTCTTAGCAGTTTCAAATATATAAGATATTGTGTGCTAAAATTTCTTTGTCATAAAAGAGTTAGCAAGTAAAATTAGAAAAAGAAAATTCAAACTATAATATATTGTCAATATATTTATAACAAAATCCCAGGTTGGACCTGGGAGGGAGACTCAAGAAGGAGGAGCTATACGTATAACTATGGCTGACTCATATTGATATATGGCAGAAACCAGTACAATATTGTAAAGCAATTATCCTCCAATTAAAAATATTTAATGTTTTAAAATTCCAAGGCTGTGATTCTTTTCTTGTAACATTATAAAGTATAATACATTTCTCAGAAAATGTCACATCTTGTATGTGGCAAAAAGCACACTAGAAACAGCATTCTGATAAAGCCAGCGACAGCACTGTTGGAACACTCTGAGATGATGCATTTACTGTTCTCCATTAAGACCTCTTAGCTCCCATGATTTCCCCCAAATAGCATTACGAAGTCATATAAGGGTGGTGAGAAGGAAACAAAACTATTGAAAATATCCTCCAAAAAAATGAAAACATGCCAAAAATCACACAAGGACTTAATAACCACAGTATTTACAATGGAAAATAACGCTTCTGCCAGAAACAGTACTTCGTTTTTTACTAGCCAGGCATTTTTTTCATGTTTAATTTTATACACAGGCTTTTTGCCTGGATTTATCATTAAATTACTTTCCTTTCAACCTCCCCTAAGTTTTGTTCCCCTATGTTTACTAATACAAAATTGTTTGAATTTGGCATCAAGAGCAATTGAGGTAAACGCTAACTTCTGTATAGTGCTGACTGGGCCCGGTTCTCCTCACTGGAACAGTGCTGGGAGCTAGACACTATTAAGCTAGACACGTTTTATAATGCAAGAGCTGAAGTACAAGAGAGGGTAAATAATCGCCCAGAGTCACACAGCCGCTAAGTGGCAAAGCTGGGCTGGAACACGGTTGGGCTGGCCCCAGAGCTGGCGCTGTTACCGCTGTTCTCAGCTGCCTTCTTACAGCTATTGTAGAACTCACAGAGAGCTGCAACTCAGCGATTTTAGTCCAAACTCATCAATTTTGCAGGTCACAGAACCACTTTTCCCTTTGAGCAAACCTTTCCTGAGCTCAGCTGGATTTATGTCTTAGCATCTGTGCACAAGGCACAAAGGCAGACTAACGCCACGCAAAGCTGTCAGTTCTAACCCTGAAAGATCCAGGCTCCTTGAGTCAGAC
The DNA here is from genome assembly GCA_006410535.1 of Litocranius walleri. Taxonomy (NCBI): domain Eukaryota; kingdom Metazoa; phylum Chordata; class Mammalia; order Artiodactyla; family Bovidae; genus Litocranius; species Litocranius walleri. The sequence goes on from SJYG01000696.1 coordinate 844,180, forward strand.
GAGGCTGCAGACCTTCCATCTGTCCCTTGATGAGGGGAGAAGCTGTAGGATGGTCTCCCTCGGCGCACCGTGCCATCTGTGCCTGGAGTTAGCTGGGAGCTCTCTTCCTGCTCCATCGTGCCCCGGAGCCCACCTCCCCTGCCCGGGGTCTTGTCCCAGGACCACCCGCACACATTAATTTGTCACCAGGCCTCCGGTCTCTGAGGCAGCAGCACTGAAGACCCTCAGTCATCCTCCACAGCCCCGGGGTCCGCACCCATCAGCTCCTCAGGACCCTCTGCTCTGCTCTCTACACACAAGCGTCCCCGGCTCATCCGCCTTTTCTCAGGTCGTCGTCTCTCCTTCTCTCTCCCTCGTTCTCAACTCCTAGTCGAACGCATCCTCTCAGATCCAGCGCGCGTGCCGTCTTTCCACGTGGTCTCCACGCGGTCTCTCGCTCCCTGAATCGGAGCTCAGAGGTTCCTTCTCTCTGCGTTCCTGGGACTTTGAACCTGCCTCTAGCAGAGCCATCACAGCAGATGCGGCAGCCTTCTGGTGCCCCAGCGGTCCTCCGCAAGCAGGCCGCCTCCGAGCCTGTGCCTCCAGGACTCATCACAGGGTGCTGGGCCGGCTGAGGAAGCCTCTGCTCTGGGGCAGCGCTGCTGCCAGGGAAGCCGCTGCCCCATAGCCTCCTGCTCCCTGCCTCTGTGCGCGTGGATGGCAGCCTCCTGCTCCCTGCCTCTGTGCGCGTGGATGGGAGCCACAGTGCCCAGGACGCATGAGCTAGTGGCAGTGGGCGGGGGCGCCTCTGAGGCCGAGGGTTAGGGCTGTGCTGGCAAGCCTGCTTCCTGCCTTCCGGAGGAAGGGGGAAAGGTCGTACAATGTCCCGTGAAACACGCCAGCCCCACACGCTCATCTGGATGACTTTCTTCACTCTCCCGGGTTTTATTAGTTTCTCTACATGCAGCACCCAGAAGGGAGGGAGCCTGTCTCTGAAACCAGAGTTCAAACACGCTTCCAAAGGTGGCCCCGGCCAGGGCCAGGAGTTGCACAGGAGAGCAGCCTCTGGCCACGGCGGTGGGCTTGGTGTGGGCAACTGTGGCTTCCACCCATAGAAGCTTCTCCTTCATATCCTTCCCTAATCCCGCATCCCAGTCACATTCATCCATCCCTCCAATCAGCACCTCAGGCTGTTGTCAACAGAGTGGATCAGTCTCAATTCTAATCCCTTAAAATGCTCCCAACTTAGGTGAAATGACACACACGTTTACATTAAAATACAATGTGGGCAGCAGTGTTATACTGTGGTCTTTTAAAAAGCCCCAAATGAACAGGAAGGATCTGTCCTTGCTTGGGAAATTAGAGAAAATTTCCTGCAGATGGTTGCCCTCTAATTGAAGGACGAAGTCAAGATGTGACCGTCTGCTCATCCCCAAATGCCAGTCAGAGCTTACTTTGTGTCATTCCATAGCATCAACTCACTCACCCCATGCAGAGCCTATAAGATACAGAGAACTCACAAAGGCCAACGAGATGAGGCCCATGGAGGCATCACAGGGTAGTGGGGGAAAGGAAGCCTGGCACACAACTTCAGCCGAAGCTGAAGCTCATCACTCTTCCTCCAGCATCACTGAATGAGCACACATTGCCCGCCTGGCACAGTAAGGCTAAGATGATGGGCAGACCTGAGAGCATACCACCTGCCCTCACTCGAGGCTGGGAGGGGCAGCCATGACCTCATATGCATGGCCGCCTGCCCCCAGTGCCACACGTCCACTTTATGTGACACATGACCTTGGCCATTCATATTTTTTGAAGCCCACTGAGATTAAAAAAGCCACAAAAAGGAATTAAACATTGCCATTTACAGAGATGTGGGTAGACCTACAAACCGTCATACAGAGTGAAGCAAGTCAGAAAGAGAAGAACAAATATTGTATAATATTGCTTATATGTGAAATCTAGAAAAATGGTACAGATGAACTTATTTTCAAAGCAGAAACAGAGGCACAGATGTAGAAAACAAACTTATGGATCCCGAGGAGGGAAGCGGGAGTGGGATGAGTTGGGAAACTGAGCCTGACGTGTACACACCACTTTGCATAAAGTGAAGTCGCTCAGTCGTGTCCAACTCTGTGCAACACCGTGGACTGTAGCCTACCAGGCTCCTCTGTCCATGGGATTCTCCAGGCAGTAGTACTGGAGTGGATTGCCATTCCGTTCTCCAGGGGGTCTTCCCGACGACCCAGGGACCGAACCCGGGTCTCCCGCACTGTAGACAGACGCTTTACCGTCTGAGCCACCCGGGAAGCCCATTTTTTATACTTTGTATAGAATAGGTAACTAATGAGAACCTGCTGTATAGCAGGGGAACTCCGCTCGGTGCTCTGTGGTGAGCTTCTTGGAAAGAAATCTAAAAAGAGGGGTTATGTGTACACAGGCAGCGACTCGCTTTGCCGTATGGCAGAAACTGACACAGCGCCGTAAGGCAACTGCACTCCAATAAGATTTTTCAGATCTTGCTTCTTGCTCATTCCGGGCACCTTCCAGTCTGGGAAGAAGTCCTCCCCTGGTTTTAGGAAGACTGAAAACACTAAAGTGTCCACTAACCCTTTAGCTAGGGAATGTCACAGCAAATGGGGAAGAAAACAGATGGTTGCTTCTGGAAGCTCTCTGATGAACCCCAGAGCCTCTCCATACATCTTACAGCCTCACAGTGCACCAAGTAACTCCAACTTCAGAGGAAAAGCCAGAGGCAGCGATGTTTATAGAAAAGGCCAGCTGTCATTTTTAAAGTTAAGAACACCAATTTCCAGAAAGCTAAATCCAAGACATTTGATAATGGAATCATTAATCTACTATTTGGTGACTTTTCCAACTCACTTTCCCTGCCTATAAATTATCTATCAGCTCTGTAAAATTTTTTTTAACTTCAAGGTGCCTTTTGCAAATGGCCTTACCTCAGCCTCCTCCACATCATTTTGGACACCATCAGAGGGAGAGCTGTTCCCACAATGAGCCTCTCTGCCATGCTTCTGGACACACCCTCTTTCTGGGCCCCCCAGATCACAGCTGCATCTGAATCCCTTCATTACTTTCATGAGGACTGCACTACTGGGTCAACAGTGACATCCAAGCACAATCGCAGCATCATTTCAGGCTGGTTCAGTAGACCAGAGTCAATCAAAAAATTATTATCTCATAGAGAAAATAGGCTTGTCTTTCTATTCTTCCAAAAGTATTACAAAGGAAAGCATAAATAATTTCTAGACAAAAAGGGACTTCTCCCAGGGCAGGTAGAAACATCACACATCCCTCTTCTCGCCTCTATTGAAATCTGCAAAGTCCATCTTCTACAAAGAGACACACACACACAACCCATGTCTCCCTTGCTTAAGGACATGGTCATTGCCTGTTACCCACATTTTCTTCCCGTGCAGAGGAAGGATTGTTGTGAAGGCATTCCCGAGCCTCCAAAGGGTCTCCTACAAAAATGCCAGAACATTGACCATTTGCACACACTTCACACTGGAGTTAGAAAAATTCCTGGAACATGAGCGTCTTAAGAGGCATCCTGAAAATGAATTCATTTTGCCAGGCAGAAAGGAAGGACAAATGAGAAAAGGAGACTCATATGATTCTGACATTTAATGACCTTCCTGAGAGGTCTGTTACCACCTTAGGCTAGAGCTTCAGAGGATGCTTATTGAGGCTTAGGTATGCCCGTCATTCACTGTGACCTTACCTGTCACTTAACACCTTAGCCTTCACTTCCACGTTTGTCTATTGGGCACCATATTAATCCTAGCCCAGTTACATCACAGGGTGCATATGGTAGAAAGATCTAGAAGCTTGTGTAGGGAATAGTTTGATAGAGTAATGTCAGTTGTTTCAGTCATTAAAGTCAGTCTAGGACTTCCCTGATGGTGCAATGGATAAGAATCCACCTACCAATGCAGGGAACACAGGTTCGATCCCTGGTCCAGGAAGATCCCACATGCAGGGCAGCAAACAACCCAGGCGCCCCAGCAGCTGTGGAGCCAAGCCTGGGCGCTCACTGGTTTTAGGAAGACTGAAAACACTAAAGTGTCCACTAACCCTTTAGCTAGGGAATGTCACAGCAAATGGGGAAGAAAACAGATGGTTGCTTCTGGAAGCTCTCTGATGAACCCCAGAGCCTCTCCATACATCTTACAGCCTCACAGTGCACCAAGTAACTCCAACTTCAGAGGAAAAGCCAGAGGCAGCGATGTTTATAGAAAAGGCCAGCTGTCATTTTTAAAGTTAAGAACACCAATTTCCAGAAAGCTAAATCCAAGACATTTGATAATGGAATCATTAATCTACTATTTGGTGACTTTTCCAACTCACTTTCCCTGCCTATAAATTATCTATCAGCTCTGTAAAATTTTTTTTAACTTCAAGGTGCCTTTTGCAAATGGCCTTACCTCAGCCTCCTCCACATCATTTTGGACACCATCAGAGGGAGAGCTGTTCCCACAATGAGCCTCTCTGCCATGCTTCTGGACACACCCTCTTTCTGGGCCCCCCAGATCACAGCTGCATCTGAATCCCTTCATTACTTTCATGAGGACTGCACTACTGGGTCAACAGTGACATCCAAGCACAATCGCAGCATCATTTCAGGCTGGTTCAGTAGACCAGAGTCAATCAAAAAATTATTATCTCATAGAGAAAATAGGCTTGTCTTTCTATTCTTCCAAAAGTATTACAAAGGAAAGCATAAATAATTTCTAGACAAAAAGGGACTTCTCCCAGGGCAGGTAGAAACATCACACATCCCTCTTCTCGCCTCTATTGAAATCTGCAAAGTCCATCTTCTACAAAGAGACACACACACACAACCCATGTCTCCCTTGCTTAAGGACATGGTCATTGCCTGTTACCCACATTTTCTTCCCGTGCAGAGGAAGGATTGTTGTGAAGGCATTCCCGAGCCTCCAAAGGGTCTCCTACAAAAATGCCAGAACATTGACCATTTGCACACACTTCACACTGGAGTTAGAAAAATTCCTGGAACATGAGCGTCTTAAGAGGCATCCTGAAAATGAATTCATTTTGCCAGGCAGAAAGGAAGGACAAATGAGAAAAGGAGACTCATATGATTCTGACATTTAATGACCTTCCTGAGAGGTCTGTTACCACCTTAGGCTAGAGCTTCAGAGGATGCTTATTGAGGCTTAGGTATGCCCGTCATTCACTGTGACCTTACCTGTCACTTAACACCTTAGCCTTCACTTCCACGTTTGTCTATTGGGCACCATATTAATCCTAGCCCAGTTACATCACAGGGTGCATATGGTAGAAAGATCTAGAAGCTTGTGTAGGGAATAGTTTGATAGAGTAATGTCAGTTGTTTCAGTCATTAAAGTCAGTCTAGGACTTCCCTGATGGTGCAATGGATAAGAATCCACCTACCAATGCAGGGAACACAGGTTCGATCCCTGGTCCAGGAAGATCCCACATGCAGGGCAGCAAACAACCCAGGCGCCCCAGCAGCTGTGGAGCCAAGCCTGGGCGCTCTAGAGCCTGGGAGTCCAACTACTGAGCCCCCGTGCTGCAGCTACCGAGGCCTGAGTGCCCCACATACAGCCTGTGCTCTGCAACGAGAGAAGCCACCACCACGAGACGGCCGTACACCACAGGAGCGGAGCCCCTCTGGCTGCAGCTAGAGAAAAGCCCTTGAGCAACAACAAAGACCTACCACAGCCCAGATAAATAAAAGCCAGTCTAATGTTCAGAGGCGTTAGCATTTACGTTTGTTCCGTAAGATGAGGGTCAGATGTGGAGGACTGACTGCTAAGCTGACTCACAAACAGCACTTGCTGTGTGTGCGTAGCTGCTAGTTGTTGGCTCTTTGTGACTCTATGGATGTGGCCGGCCAGGCTCCTCTGTCCATGGGATTTCCCAGGCAGTAACACTGGAGTGAGCTGCCTCTTTCTAGGGGATCTTCCTGACTCACGGATCGAGCGCGAATCTCCTGCATGGGCAGGCAGGCTCTACCACTGAGTCGCCAGGGAAGCCTTTAAGCAGCACTTAGACAGAAGGGCTCCACACAGGACAGAGAGGACTTCCATTCAGTGAGCAACTGCTGGGTGCCAGGCACAGGATTTTGTGAAGCTGGTGCTGAACATCTCAATTTCACAAATGAGAAAATGGAGGCTCTCAGAGGATGAGTGGTTTACACGCTGACATGCCCCTGGAGAGCGGAGGGGCCCTGCCCGGGAGGCCCTGTCCTCCCCAGGCAGCCGCGCAGCAGCGGGAGGAGTGGGGCGCATCCCCGCGCCTCCCGCACCAGAGCTCCTGACGCGCAGAGGCCCCAGGGGGTCTCGCTTGCGTGCTTTCTTACTTAGCTGAGCTGTTAGAGTGGTTGTTTTCCGTTCCCCAAACCTCCCTGCCTTCTCTGTTTCTGTCCTGTGGCCGTTCCCCCTCTGAGGGTGTCTCCTCATCGTTCGAGTCCTGCCCAGTCTCCTTCCGCTGCACCGCCATAAACCCCCGTGCACAGCACTCCTCCTGCTGCGGGGAAGCGCATCTGTTTTGAGCATGCTTTGAGGGATAACATTACTCTCATCTTCCAAAAATATGGAACCAACAACTAATTATTCCACATCTGCTTTGTTTCAAGAAATGAGCATGGACAAGGCCAGGGTATTATCTCCAGACTATTCTAAAAAGCTCTCAGCACTTTCAGGACTCACAAAGGATATATGAGCAATCGTTCAGTTACTAGATTATGACCTATTTCTGTATGACTCCCACATGCCTCCCACTAGCCTCATGGCCAGCAATCTGGAAAGATCCAGCAGGAAGAAATTCACTCTAATCTTGCTCAGACCAAAGACCAAGGAAATAATTAAGATTCTTATGCCAGAGAGGATTGGCACAAAAGTCACACTCAGGTTCAGAAAAGGAACAGAGAATAGTTTGAAAATGCATTTCCTTAATAGGCTGAATTAAGAGAAAGCAAGGGCTGAGCAAGTTTCAGCCTTCTGTGTAATATTAGCAAGATCTACCCCCGTCGTTCCTTGCTTCCTCCCCCCACCACTATGTCAGTCTTACCTTCTCTGTAAAAGTTCATCTCACTCTAGCTAATCAAGCTAAGCCTCTATTTTTTTTTTAATTGAAAGTAATTCCTGACGTGCAGTTCCATTCACATCTCGGTTTCAAGCCACCCACCCGCTTTCAAAATTCAAAAGCATAATGGGATGGAATTCAAATTTTCACAAAACTTAGGAACTCACAACTTGGCCAATTTTGCAAATTACGATTCGGTTTGGAGAGATATTCTATACTATTATTTGTTTGCCAAACATTGATGATTCATATCTCAGATTTAGTCTTAGGTTTTCAATCTAATTCTCTTTATTTTATTTTTTGAAATGTAAAGCAAGTGTGTGTTAGAAAAAATACAAATACTACATAAAAAGTTAAAAAATGAAAAGCAAATCAACCTCACAAAGCAGACCCCCAAACTCCTTGCAAGATGTCAGCATTGTTCACAGTTTCTGTGTGCCTCCGCAGAGGCCCTGCATGTGCAACCCGTGTGCCCATCTGTGCGTGTTTATATATACTCATTTCAAATGAGAGCATCAGATCCCACTCTGCGCCTGGCTTTTCTTTACTGTAATAATGCATTTCAGCACATGCAAACCAACTTGTTCTTTTTCAAGATTGCATTGTATTTTATTTCATGGAAGAATGAGAAAGCACTTTACCAAACCCCTATATGGCTTGGCATTTAAGCGGTTTCCTTCTTTGGTTTTTACAGATGGGTACAACACCCTTGTTTAAGTGCCTTTTTGGACATACAGGAATGTGCCTTGTGGAATAAATTCTTAGCGGGGCAATTGTAAGAGCCAAGAATCTGTCTTTTGTTCATTTGTTAGAAACTGCTAAATCTCTCTCCAAAGGCAATGCACAAATTCGCACTCCTGCCAAAATGTAAGAGCCCCTTTCCCCTCTTGTTACCAGACAAAGTGCAGGCGTGCTGAGTCGCTCCGTCGTATCCAGCCCTTTGAGACGCTATGGGCCGCAGCCCTCCAGGCTCCCCTGTCCACGGGACTCTCCAGGCCACAGCCCCGGCCACGCCGTCCCCCCAGGGGTCTCCGGCCCAGGGAAGGCGCCCGCCTCTCTGGCGCCCGCGCGCGCGGGCGGCTCTTCGCCGCGAGCGCCCCCTGCCAGACGGGCTGCGAAAGGCGGCTCCGCGGGCCGGCGAGCCCCGCGTGTCGCAGGCTGCGTTGCTGTTGTCTCTAGTCTTCCCTCTGTGGATTGCCTGGTGTGCCGTGCGGGTTCGGCTTTTGGTGAAGCCTGATGAATCTCTAGGCTTACACTAGCATTATATTCTTTCCCGACATGTGTCGCAGATGCCTTTCCGGCTCGACTTGCCTTTTAATCTCTGCCACTGTTTCCTTTGGTGATTTTTTTCCGACGTGCACCCACATCTGTTAGTCTTTTTTCTGGGTCTGGTTTCGCTTTGCTGAGAAGGCCGCGCCCACTCTCTTGAGAGACATAATCACGACTCAAGTAAGCGGAGAGGCTGCTTCCGTCGGGGGAGCGCGCCGTATGGTGATAATCGACTTATCGCGGCCATCAGAAGAGCCAGACACGTTTAGAAACTTTGTTTTTAAATGTTTTTTTCAATATCAAAACTAAATATGTGAGTAATCAAGAAAAGTCAGAGAAATACGTAGTTGGAGGGGGAAGGGCAATGCGGTTTGCACTACCAGATGTTAAAAGCTAGGGAATAACTAAAATCCAGTGGTTCCACCGATAAAAAGAAATGACAATTACGTAACGTGATAGACGTGCTCATTTCTGCCATAATGGCAGTCATATCACACTATATAAACTTACCAAATTAACATGCTGTACACCTTAAATTTACACAGTTATGTCAAATACATTTCGATTTTAAAAATCCAGTAGTTCAGATGCCAAAATAAGCAAATAGAAGGACAGAATCAAGAAATGTAAGCAACATTTAAGTGAAAGCATTGACTTTTACAAATGTGACATTTCAGTAAGAGACAGCAGCTACTGGGCGGTACACGGGCTTCCTGGTGCCTCAGACTGCAAAGAATCCGCCTGCAACCTGGGAGACCCGCATTCGATCCCTGAGTCGGAAGATCCCCTGGAGAGGGAATGGCTGCCCACTCCAGGATTCTTGCCTGGAGAATTCCATGGACAGAGAAGCCTGGCGAGCTGTAGTTCATGGGGTCACAGAGTCAGACACGACTGAGCGACTAACACACACACACACACCATCAAAATCGGCTACGTTTGGAGGAGAGGGCCGGCCATAGAAAATACAGTCTCCCACCTAAATCCTCATCCCAGACTTATTTGCAATTGTGGTAAATGCTAAGTCACTTCAGTCATATCCGACTGTGTGTGACCCCGTGGACTGTAGCCCGCCAGCTGCCCGTGGGATTCTGCAGGCAACTGTAGTAAATATTCAAACATAGGTGAAATTATAACTACCAGAAGAGAACTTACTTTTATAATGCTGAGATATATAACATCTTTCTTGAAATGCACAGAATTATTTAGTAATAAAGGAAAAGATAGACAAATTTGATTATGTAAAATGTAAGTCATTCTGCAAAATCTTCATAAGCAAAACCAAAAGGCACTATAAACACTTGGGAAAGTATAACGCGCGTGGGAGAGTGACGTGTCCACAGCAGACAAAAAGGGTTTAAACAGTTAAGAAAGTGAGGAGAGCAAGGTGACGGTGGAAAGTGACACGCCAGGGAGCAGTGAGAAAATGGACATAGAAAACCACGAGCTCCGATTTGGCATAAATACATTAATCATAACGATTTGCTTTTTTACTAGTCTTTTTCCTTTTTAATTTTCTCCTCCTTTTCTCTTTTCTTTCCTCCTTGCAGCCATATCAACCGCCAAGCTCACGTGCTCACACTCGAGCTGTCCAGGCTCACAACCAGTTATGTCCACTTCCAGAGGCACACTCATCTTTGGTGTTTGTGAGGATACAGGTACAATACTTAAACATCGGCGTGGATGGCAGATAAATAGATATGCCTCTAACAATTGTTTGGCTGTTCAAATGGAATCAGATTATATGTGGTTTCTTCATTTTGCTCAGTGGCATCAGATGGAAATTCCTCCGGTTAAATTTCCCTCCTTCTTGCCCTCTTCCCCCTCTTTCTCTCCTTGCCCCTTCTCCGTCCCCCCTTCTTCTTTCTCTCTTTCACTCTCCTTTTGTCAGCTGCATAATAGTTAATGATATAAACAGAATCATCGTTCCTTAATTGAAAAATGTTCAGTTTGTTTCCAGTGTTTAGCCCCTATGAACAAAGCTGTAATAAACATCTTTCTCCAAAGATCCTTATATATGGTACTTTCATTTTATGAGATATGAAACTTACCCATATTTTAAAAATCTTACCATATTATTAGTATAGAAAAGGTCATAGACTATGCTACAGGAATTAGTTTTTTCTCTGTTTATTTGAAATTTTCTTTTCATATCTTTTCTAGTGACTAACAACCTGAATATATGGAATTTATGGGTTACGATATTTCTCTCTCACTCTCTGTAGGATTTTCCTCCTTAAATATAGTTGGCACAGTGTGAGACAAGAATTATCTTTTCCCCCTTATAAATGATTTTCTTCTTCTTGGATGCCTATAGGATTTATATTTATTTTAAAAATGTAGTCACTTTCAAAGAATATGTCTTAGCTAATGATTACTTTTCATGAAATATGTGATAAACACTCAATCTAATAGTATAGTTCTTCTTGTCTTTTCAACAAAGTTTTTTTTAACCCTTATAAAAAGTCCTTCCCAGATAAAACTTTCCATTTTGTTGTATCTTTTTTCATATTTCAAGTACATCAACTAATTTGTATGAAGGAATGCATTTGCCTGTCATTTGTACTTAACAAAAATTTCCAGATTACTCTTTATCCTCATATCCTGTGTAATTTCTAAAATATCATCCATATTTCAGTTCCAGTTTTTTCATCTTTAAAGATCTTTTAAGAGTAGTTTTAGATGCACAACAAAATTGAGAAGGAGGTACAGAGATTCCCCATATATCCCTGCCCACACGCACAGCTTCCCCCATTATCAACCACCACCACCAGAGTGGCGCAATTATTTGTTCCAGTTGATGAACCTACATTGACATCTCGTAATCACAGAGTCCATAGTTTGCCTTAGGACTCCTTCTCTGTATTGTACAGTGCATGGGTTTAATGTGTGAGTAGCTCAGTTGTGTCCAACTCTTTATAACCCCATGGACTGTAGCCCACCAGGCTCCTCTGTCCGTGGGATTCTCTGGGTGAGAATACTGGAGTGGGCAGCCATTCCTCCTCCAGGGGATCCTCCCGACAGGATCGAGCCCGGGTCTCCTGCACTGCTTTACCATCTGAGCCCATATGGGTTTAACCAATGTACAACTATACCATTCTACTACCATAAAGATATTTTCAATGCCCTAAAAGCCCTCTGTGCTCCGTCTGTTCATCCCTCCCCCTCCCCTCCCCCATCATTGATCTTTTTATCATCTTCATAGTTTTGTCTTTTCCAATATGTCATATAGTTGGAATATCACAGTATTTAGGCTTTTCAGACTGGCTTCTTTCACTTAGTAGCATGCGTTTAACATTTCTCCATGTCTTCTCATGGCTTGATAGTTCATTTCTTTTCAGTGCTTGATAATACTTAGTGTAGTCTCGATGTACCAATTTACCTGTCCATTCACCTGCTGAAGGACATCTTCGTTTGCTTCCAAGTTTTGGCAGTTGTGAACAAAGCTGATATAAACATTCACGTACATATTTTTGTATTTTGTGTTGACATGTTTTCGGTTCCTTAGGGTAAATACCAAGAAGTACAATTGTTGGGTTATATGAGAAGATTGTTAGTTTTGCAAGAAGCCACCGCGCTTGCTTCGAGTGTAGCCAAACCATTCTGCATCACCAGCAGCTCCTGTGGCCCCACATCTCACCGCCATTTGGGGCCACCAACGTTCTTAAGTTTGACTATTGAAATAGGCGTGCAGAGGTATCTTGGGCTTCCCAGGTGGCTCAGTGGTAAAGAATCCACCTGCCAATGCAGGAGATGCAAGAGAGGGGGAGTTCAATCCCTGGGTTGGGAAGGTCCCCAGAAAGAGAAAATGGCAATCTACTCCAGTATTCTTGCCTGAAAAATCCCATGGAGAGAGGAGCCTGGTGTGCTACAGTCGATGGGGTCAAAAGAAAAGAGTCAGACACGACTCAGCAGCTGAGCACACACACGCAGTGGTGTTTCATCGCTGTTTGATTCTAATCGGCCTGATGACGTGTGGAGCCCCTGTTCACAGGGCTATTTTCTATCTGCACATCTGCTCTAGTGAGATGTCTTTTAAGGTCTTTGACCCGTTTTTTTAATCAGATTATTTTTTTCTCACTGTTGAATTTTAAGAATTCTCTGTACATTTTGGATAACAATCCTTTATCAGGTGTGTTTTCTGCAAATATTTCCCCCTAGTCTGTGGCTTCTCTTAATTTTCTATTTTGTCTTTTGAAAAGTGTAAGTTTTAAATTTTGATGACGTCTAGCTTACCACATATATTTCATGGACCATGTCTTTAGTATTGCTTCTTAAAAAGTGTTTCCAGATCCAAAAAATCTAGGTTTTCTTCTATGTTAGCGTCTATGGATTTTGCGTAGTGTTATACGTTCAGGTCTGTGATGTGCTTTGCGTTAATTTGTGGAGGGGATAAGGTCTGTGCTAGGCTTTCTGTTTTGGTTCTGTTTGTTTCTTTGCCTCTGGATGCCCAGTTTTTCCAGCGTCATCTCTGAAGAGGCCATCTTTGCTCCATGATATTTTCTTTTCTCCTCCGACTATATTCACGTGGCTTTATCTCTGGGCTCTCTGTCTACTTGTCTGCTCTCTCACGAGCACCACACTGTCTTGCTTACTGTGGATTTAGAGTAAACAGATCTGAAAGTCACCTCGTGTCAGCTCCCCAGCTTTGTTCTTCTTCAGTATTGTGTTGACTTTTCCGGGTCTTTTGACTCTCTATGTGACATCTTGCTGGGACTTCTGTTGATACGCCAATGAATCTATACATCATGTTGGGAAGAACTGACTTCTTGACAATAGTGAATCTTCCTATCCATAAACATGGCCTATCTCTCCACTTATTTTGTTCTTTTTTTATTTCCTTCATCAGAGTTCTATGGTTTTCCTCATATAGATCTTATACATATTTTTTAGACTTATACCAAAGGTATTTCATTAGGAGGGTATTAATGCAAGTGGCATTTTTAATTTCAAATTCCACTTGCTCATCGGTGGTATATAAGAAAACAACAGGCCTTTATATTATCCTCAAGTCCTGTAACCTTGCTATAATCTCTTATTAGTACCAGGAGTATTTTCATGGATTCTTCCAAATGTTCTATGTAGACAATCAAGTTGTCAACAAAGACAGTTTCATATATACCTTCTTAATCTGTATACCTTTTCTTTTCTTTTCTTCCTGCGATAGCAAGAACTTGCAGCATAATGTTGAAAAGGAGTAAGAGGAGACACCCTTGCCTTCTGCTAGATCTTAATGGGAAAGCTTCAAGTTTCTCACTTAAGTGTGATATTAGCTATAGAGTTTTCATAGATAATCTTTACCAAGTTGAGAAACTTGCCCTCTAATCCATGTTTACTGAGAATTTTTATCACAAATGGGTGTTGGATTTTGTTAAACACTTTTCTGCATCTATTGCCATGACCTTGTGATTTTTCTTTCTATTGATGCAATGGGTTACATTAATTGATTTTCAGATGTTGAACCAGCCCTGCATACCTGGAATAAATCCCACTTAGTTGTGGGGTATAATTCTTTCTATATTTATTTGGATTTGACTTGCTAATATTTTGTTGAGACTGTCTGCATATATGTTCATGAGAGATATTGGTCTGTAGTTTTCTGTTCTTTTAATGTCTTTGTCTGGCTTTGGTATTAGGGTAAGTCTAGACTTAATGAGTTACGAAGTGTGTCCTCTGTTTTAATCATCTGAAAGAAGTTGTAAACAATGATATCATTTCTTCCTCAAATGTGAATTCACCAATGAATCCAGCTGGATCTGGTACTTTCTGTTTTAGAAGGTTATTAACTTTTTGTTCAACTTCTTTAATAGATATCAGTTCAGTTCAGTTCAGTCACTCAGTCGTGTCCGACTCTTTGTGACCCCATGAATCGCAGCACGCCAGGCCTCCCTGTCCATCACCAGCTCCCGGAGTCCACTCAGACTCCATCAAGTCCGTGATGCCATCCAGCCATCACATCCTCGGTCGTCCCCTTCTCCTCCTGCTCCCAATCCCTCCCAGCATCAGAGTCTTTTCCAGTGAGTCAGCTCTTTGCATGAGGTGGCCAAAGTACTGGAGCTAGATATAGTCCTACTCAAATCATCTGTTTCTTCTGTGAGTTTTGGCAGATTGTGTTTTTCAAGGAATTTATCCATTTCATTCGGGTTATCAATTTGTGGGTACAGAGTTCTTCATAGTATTCTTTTATTATCTTTTTTGATGTATAGTTTCACTTTTTACAATGTCAATAAATCCAATAGTCCTAAAATGTTATAGTTGTTCTTCTTCATTTATTAATTCTCCTTCCATTTCATTCTTTAATCTCTAGGTGACAGAGCTCAAGGTTGTATTTCCTTGAAAGTATAAGTATTTATCTTTCTAATTATCCTAGTAACCAAGATATTTAGATATCTTAAGCAAGTGTTTTTTTCAGATGGATTTTAATCAGAATTCTACAAACTGCATTCTTTAATATTTTAGGAAGGGAGGTATAGAAGTTTTCCATTTTCTTTTTGTTTTTCTTTGATCTTCTGCTTAATCTTCTTTTGACATTCATGTCAGGCCTGTTATTTGCCCCCAGAGGATTTAAATAAATTACCCTCAACTCTATTCTCTGTTTATGTAAATTATATGGGATTCCATTTTAAGTCACCTATTGGCTTTTTAGCTATATCTCATTGCATTACATTTTTAGTGACTACTTAGAAGTTATTATACATTTCCTTAACTTTTACAGCCTAGAGTTAATACCAACTTATATAAAATGTAGAAACCTTTAGGCCACATAGGATTTAGACAATATGTGAACCTCTCCTTAACACAGGAAAATGAGTGCTTGAAGTTCATGGAATTTTTTGCTTTTTCTGTTTCTTTCTTTCTTTCTTTTTTGAGCCATCTGAGGAAGAAACTAGAAGGAAATTATTAACCTTGAGTATTTTTCTTAAATTCCAAAAAGAAACAAACCATTCCCTTCCATTTCTTGCTCTTCCTCCGCATGAGTGAACACATGCAAGCAAGAGTATTACGCGTTCACACACACATGTGCCCATGCGCACACACACACACTTCTTTTACTACACACTTGCATAAATGGAGTTTCTTTTGTTGCATATTTTTGTTTTCAAATATCATTGTCATAGGGAAATCAGTAAGAAAATATTCTAACTTAATAGACACAGTCATTGTGATAAAGAGCCAGTGAGGCGGGCCGTGCGCTGTCATCTGGTGCACCGTGGGCCCCGACTGTGTGACTGCTAAGTTCCCTCAAATCAAAGATGTTCTGGCTCTAGAAGATGCTGTGTTCAAATATGTGAAACATCCCGTCAGTAGGGTGACTTCTGTTTCATAAAATCAACCAGTGGCTTTGCTTGGCAGAGCAAATCTGATTGTGGGTCATCTCACGTGGAAACAGAGGCATCGAGGAGAGAGACAGGACATCAGTGCTGCTCTGAGCTCCTCTGAAAGGGCAGAAGTGGCTCCTGTGATAGGTGATTGGGCAGAGCCATGTTCCACCTGAAATTCTCAGGATCTTGACAGCCAGTTTTCCAACTATAGCCAATAAGCCATCTAGATAGGTAACAGGGATGTTAATGCTTCCAAGCTTTTCCATGGACAGAAATTATCAGTCAACTTTTTAGAGAAAAAATAAATTTCAAACTGCTGTTGGGTTCAGACTAGATATAGTCCTACTCAAATCATCTGTTTCTTCTGTGAGTTTTGGCAGATTGTGTTTTTCAAGGAATTTATCCATTTCATTCGGGTTATCAATTTGTGGGTACAGAGTTCTTCATAGTATTCTTTTATTATCTTTTTTGATGTATAGTTTCACTTTTTACAATGTCAATAAATCCAATAGTCCTAAAATGTTATAGTTGTTCTTCTTCATTTATTAATTCTCCTTCCATTTCATTCTTTAATCTCTAGGTGACAGAGCTCAAGGTTGTATTTCCTTGAAAGTATAAGTATTTATCTTTCTAATTATCCTAGTAACCAAGATATTTAGATATCTTAAGCAAGTGTTTTTTTCAGATGGATTTTAATCAGAATTCTACAAACTGCATTCTTTAATATTTTAGGAAGGGAGGTATAGAAGTTTTCCATTTTCTTTTTGTTTTTCTTTGATCTTCTGCTTAATCTTCTTTTGACATTCATGTCAGGCCTGTTATTTGCCCCCAGAGGATTTAAATAAATTACCCTCAACTCTATTCTCTGTTTATGTAAATTATATGGGATTCCATTTTAAGTCACCTATTGGCTTTTTAGCTATATCTCATTGCATTACATTTTTAGTGACTACTTAGAAGTTATTATACATTTCCTTAACTTTTACAGCCTAGAGTTAATACCAACTTATATAAAATGTAGAAACCTTTAGGCCACATAGGATTTAGACAATATGTGAACCTCTCCTTAACACAGGAAAATGAGTGCTTGAAGTTCATGGAATTTTTTGCTTTTTCTGTTTCTTTCTTTCTTTCTTTTTTGAGCCATCTGAGGAAGAAACTAGAAGGAAATTATTAACCTTGAGTATTTTTCTTAAATTCCAAAAAGAAACAAACCATTCCCTTCCATTTCTTGCTCTTCCTCCGCATGAGTGAACACATGCAAGCAAGAGTATTACGCGTTCACACACACATGTGCCCATGCGCACACACACACACTTCTTTTACTACACACTTGCATAAATGGAGTTTCTTTTGTTGCATATTTTTGTTTTCAAATATCATTGTCATAGGGAAATCAGTAAGAAAATATTCTAACTTAATAGACACAGTCATTGTGATAAAGAGCCAGTGAGGCGGGCCGTGCGCTGTCATCTGGTGCACCGTGGGCCCCGACTGTGTGACTGCTAAGTTCCCTCAAATCAAAGATGTTCTGGCTCTAGAAGATGCTGTGTTCAAATATGTGAAACATCCCGTCAGTAGGGTGACTTCTGTTTCATAAAATCAACCAGTGGCTTTGCTTGGCAGAGCAAATCTGATTGTGGGTCATCTCACGTGGAAACAGAGGCATCGAGGAGAGAGACAGGACATCAGTGCTGCTCTGAGCTCCTCTGAAAGGGCAGAAGTGGCTCCTGTGATAGGTGATTGGGCAGAGCCATGTTCCACCTGAAATTCTCAGGATCTTGACAGCCAGTTTTCCAACTATAGCCAATAAGCCATCTAGATAGGTAACAGGGATGTTAATGCTTCCAAGCTTTTCCATGGACAGAAATTATCAGTCAACTTTTTAGAGAAAAAATAAATTTCAAACTGCTGTTGGGTTCAGGCATATGAGATGCTATTGGTTATCAGAACCTTCAGTAGGTGCTGAACAGATGTAACAGCATTGTTAGGCAATTACACATTCACTGGAGAAAGCACAACGAGAAAAACCATTTCTCGTGGTGACTGTTTGACTCCTAACATTTTCAGAGGCTGCCAATATTTTCACAGCTGTACTGTTTCCTCTTAAGAACGCACTAGATCATCAATGTTCCATTAGTTAGCTTTCCACTTCAATAGATCTCTCATTCTTTCTTTCCCTCTCCTGCTGCTCTTAACTAACCTTTTAAAATTTTTTCTAAAAGCAATACATGTCCAAAGTAAAATATTAAACATTATAGAAAAAATATAATACAAAAATGAAAAGAACTTCTGCTCTCTGCCCCTGCATTTCCAGAGGTAGTCATTACAAACACTGCTTTCTTTCTAGAACTTTCCCTGCATACAATGTAAGAAACACAAATCAGTAGATTGCTTAATTAAAAATGGCTGAATAATGCTCTGTTACTTGCTTTTTCATACTTAACATTTGTTAGACACATTTCCCTAGCAATTCATAAACAGGTTGATTGCCCTTTTCAAAATTTGCATTTTGTTATACTATGCAATGGTGCCATCATTTATTAACCAATATTCCATAGATCACTATTTAGATGACAGAAGAGGGTTTAACATTAAATGTTCCAATGAATATCTTTACACACTGCTTTTGGAAAAATAGGGCTAGTGTATCAATAGGAAATTTTTTCATAGGTCTTCATAAACTTTTTTACTAATATGAAATTCTAATAATTTTCAAATATAGGGGAAATTGGGTTTTTTTTTTTTCATTTTGTTCTTTCAAAGTTTCTGCTCATTCTCAAATGACACTCTTTCTTATTTTGGTCTTCTATAAGCCTACACTAAGCTGTGACAAAATTAATCTTTTAAAAAAGTTATGTTGATCAGCAGCGTCCATAATTTATTCTTCATAGATCACTTAAATAATTGTGTTTCACAGACAAAGCTCAAGGCTGGGGCATAACAGCAGCCTCCCCTGCCCTTTTGAACTGGGTATTCTGGAGATTTCACCCCTCAGCCTGACTGGCTGACCTTTGTTGATTTTACTTGAAGCTATTATTCTAATTGACTCAGTCCTGGCTGACATCTGGATGTGTTTTATAACAGAATGTTTTCATAATTCCACAAAAAAGTTCTCAGGATTAATACTTGTTTATTTTCATCTTCCACTGGACCTTAAATAAACTTGCAGCCAATTGTAGCAGAACTCCTTACTGGAAGCCATTTTACATGAATAAGGGGCTGGTAAATCCATCAAACCTCGGGTTTTCTGTTGCTTTAAAACCTCTTGCCAGTAGAGCCTTATTCAGGAAGAGCCATAACGTCGACCAATAGCAAAGCACCCAGGAGTGGCTGCAGGTTTGCTGGAGAGGGCAGCCAGATGAGTGAGGGGTGCGCAGTCACCGTCCCACCTGAGCAGAAGGGGGGGGCGGCGGGGGGGGGGAGGGGCAGGAGCGCGCACGTGCTCGTTTGGGCAGCTGGCCCAGCGCACAGTGGCGAGATATCTTAGGTGCTTTGTTCTCCTTGTTGTAGGCACTTTTTCCCCTGTCTCATCTGAAGACTTTTCCATTTTCCCTTTAAGTTTTCTGACTCTAAGATCCTAATTCAAGAAGCTTCCCCAATCCCAAAATTACAAAATTGTCTTGGATTTCCTTCTGATAATTTTTGGCTTTGTTTCATATTTAATTAACCTGATAAGGATCTAAATGTATTACCACTGTTTTAATTTTTGCTACTAGTATTTTGCCAAATATAGCCAGTGGGGCTAGTGTATATTCTGCTGAGTAATAAGCCTGTGCTTCCCTGACTTAAACGCCACTTTTACTATTTCAGAAACCGTCTTGCCTGCATACATCTGTTTCTAGAGGCATGTTTCTGCTCCATCTCTCCCCATTGATCCGTCCCCTCTGAGGTTAGTTCAAGGCTGTCTGGATCACTGAAACACTGTGATGTGCTTTAATAGCTATACAGCAATTACCACACAATTACCTTCGCCTTTTCCAGAATTTTCTCGGCTTTCCTGGCATGTTTCACTTCCAGATACACTTTAGAATTTTTTGGTATTGAAATAAAATCAGGTTGGGATACTGACAAGAGTTATACAATAGCACGTTAGCATGTTAATGAAAAGAATTGACATCTATATATATCTGAATAATTCATCCTGAGGATTGTTATGCGGGTTAATTTTGAAGGGCTATTTGTACTGTGTTATCAGGCTTATGCTATCTGTTAAAGGGATTTGGCGATTATTTCTTTTTGCAGCAGCGTCTGGAACAGTTTCAGCAAAATAATTATCTGTTCCTTAAGTTTCAGCCACAGATTACTTTCTACATAGTCTGTGATGGCAGTTTTGATTTTCAGGAGTTGTTTTTAAAATATTTTTGAGCTTCCAATGTATTCACTTTCCCTTCTGTCATTTAATTCCAGTTTTGTTCGACCTGTGAACACTTTTGGACTCCCCGTGTGGCCGTGGCTGTAACTTGAACTGTCCTGCAACAGTTCTGCGCCTTTGTGTGTGCTGCTGTGGCCGTTCACTCACTCAGTCGTGTCCGGCTCTTTGCGACCCCGTGGACTGCAGCACACCAGGCTTCCCTGTCCTTCACTGTCTCCCGGAGTTTGCTCAAACTCAAGTGCATTGAGTCGGTGATGCCATCCAACCATCTCATCCTCTGTCGCTCCCTTCTCCTCCTGCCCTCAGTCTTTCCCAGCATCAGGGTCTTTTCCAGTGAGTCAACTCTTCATATCAGGTGGCCAAATTATTGGCACTTCAGCTTCAGCATCAGTCCTTCCAATAAATATTCAGGTTGATTTCCTTTAGGATCGATTGTTTTGATTTCCTTGCTGCCCAAAGAGTTTCCACAAGCACCACAACTGGAAAACATCGACCTGCGACTCTCCTTGCCGTAACCCTTAGCACATGAACTTCTGTGAATCTGACCTTAGCTTCTCATCTTTGTCTTCATCATCCTTATATCTCTACAAATTTTCTTTTCCTGAGGGAGGACTTTTATATTCTCCTTTAATAGCCAAACAGCAATTACCAACCAATTACTTGCTCATGAAAGTTTCTGCAGTACCTCATCTGTTCATCATTGCTTCTGTGCCATTTTCACTTGGGACAATTATGTTTTTCACTTTAAATTCATCCATTTCTTGTCAGTTTTTCCTCCTTCATAAATTCACAGTTCAGTTCAGTCACTCAGTCGTGTCCGACTCTTTGCAACCCTATGAATCGCAGCACGCCAGGCCTCCCTGTCTGTCACCAACTCCCAGAATTCACTCAGACTCACGTCCATTGAGTCGGTGATGCCATCCAGCCATCTCATCCTCTGTCGTCCCCTTTTCATCCTGCCCCCAACCCCTCCTAGTATCAGAGTCTTTCCAATGAGTCAGTTCTTCACATCAGGTGGCCAAAGTACTGGAGTTTCAGCTTCAGCATCATTCCTTCCAAAGAACACCCAGGACAAATCTCCTTTAGAATGGACTGGTTGGATCTCCTTGCAGTCCAAGGGACTCTCAAGAGTCTTCTCCAACACCACAGTTCAAAAGCATCAATTCTTCAGTACTCAGCTTTCTTCACAGTCCAACTCTCACATCAACACATGACCACTGGAAAAACCATAGCCTTGACTAGATGGACCTTTGTTGGCAAAGTAATGTCTCTGCTTTCTAGGTTGGTCATAACTTTCCTTCCAAAAAGTAAGCATCTTTTAATTTCATGGCTGCAATCACTATCTGCGGTGATTTTGGAGCCCCCCAAAATAAAGTCTGACACTGTTTCCACTGTTTCCCCATCTATTTGCCATGAAGTGATGGGACCGGATGCCATGATCTTCGTTTTCTGGATGTTGAGCTTTAAGCCAACCTTTTCACTTTCCTCTTTCATCAAGAGGCTTTTTAGCTCCTCTTCACTTTCTGCCATAAGGGTGGTGTCATCTGCATATCTGAGGTTATTGATATCTCTCCCAGCTTGTGCTTCTTCCAGCCCAGCGTTTTTCATGATGCACTCTGCATAGAAGTTATATAAGCAGGGTGACAATATACAGCCTTGACATACTCTTACATTTTACTGAGAGTTCAAATCCAGATTTTTAGGTGATTTCTACTTTTTCTTCAAGTCAGTCTGTTGTTCTGATTCCAAATGAAACCAAGTGTATGGTGTGTTTTTTCTATTTGCTTATCCCTACAAAGGGAAGTCCACACAGCATTGTGTGGGATCTGTCGGAGACCACTGGCTTCCAATTAGAATCTCTCAGGCTACAATCGAAGAACGGAAGAGCTGGAATTTCTAGGCATTCCTTTTCTCCAGGTGAGTTTCTGTAGGGCTTAGGAGGTAGGAATGGGTTAAGAATTGGAGATGGAGGTAACAAGAGGTCTAAGCACATGCTGAGCAGCTTATGTTCAGTCTCCGTGGGGTGCTGCCAGGCCTCCCTTGACACGAGGGAACCGTCCTGCCGCTGCACTTGATCCCACGTGCGCTCCTCTCTCCACGCGGGCCTCCCTGGTGGCTCTAGTAAAGAATCTGCCTGAAAAGTGGGAGAACTGGTTTGGACCCCTGGGTAGGGAAGATGCCCTGGAGAAGGGAGACTTCCACCCACGCCAGCATTCTTGTCTCCACTTTCACTGTCTCTCTGCACCAAGGCAAATACAGGCAGGTGAACGGAGCTTAAGGTGCTTCGTCTGCAGGCCTGAAGCTCACTTCTGCCCTCCCCACCACCCACGTGCCCTCCCTGCAGCTTTCTGCTCATTCCACGAGCGCCAAGTCTTCTTGTTCCCTTTGTAATACCAGACAGATGTCTTCTGAAACATGGTTCTCTTTCCTATAAGTGAGTTTAGAGATCTGCTCTTTCTCTAAGTCCTCTAGGTAACATGCTCTTCTCCTTGAGGTGCAGGATTGTGCCATGGAAGCTTCTTTCTAATGTTCACTCATACAAGGAAAAACTATATCTAGGCTTGGCCTCCCCTGACAGACACAGGATGTGACCTGCCCTGGGTCACCTCCATGTTTCCTCTTGAGGAGTTCAATGACCCTCTCTCCAGTGACTGTCTGGAGAGGTGGCGAATAGAGCCCACAGCTCTGTTTTCACTTCGGCATAGCCATTCAGATAGAGCTGGCTCACAGATCATACTTGTATGGCTATGACATCCCCCTCTGTGGACTGCCAGGGTCTATGGTAAGAGAGTCAGATGCAGTCTGTGGACCTTTCTAGTGTTCACCATTTCCTGAACATACAGAACAGTGGGTTTCCCTGGTGGCTCAGTGGTAAAGAGTCCACCTGCTAATGCAGGAGACACAGGTTCAATCCCTGGGTTAGGAAGATCCCTGGAGAAGGAAATGGCAACCCACTCCAGCATTCTTGCCTGAAGAATCCCATGGACAGAGGAGCCTGGCGGGCTACAGTCCATGGGTTGCAAAGAGTTGGACACAACTTAGTGGCAACACAACATTTCCTGACGCATTACACACCTTTGTGAAAGTTGTCACCTCGGTCAGGAGTGTCCTTCCCCCAGCTGCATCTACTAATCAGCATTCAGAGCCCACATAGATGAAATGCCACTTCTTCAGCGGGACTCCTGGGCATCCCTTTCCTCCTTATGACCCGTGACCTATGACATGTGAATTCTGGCCTCAGTGACCCATGTTTGAAACGCGGAGCTTCACTTAACTGTCTACCTGCTCTGCTCTGCAGGGTGGCCCGTAATTCACGCTTGTGTTGCGGAGCTCGGGCAGCCGCAAAGCACGAGGCTTAGGCAGCGCTTGAAGCAGACACGCTCACAAGGACCCCGTAGCCAGTTCCAGGAGTGGCTGTGCCCTGCAGGTTCCTTCAGGAGTGATTTTAATAGTGGGAGCCACACAGTGAACTGGCTGGCCGTGAGAAGAACCTCAAATCTTGCACGGCATAAGGACATAATTGTAATATACGAATAGTAATCACACATCACAACCAGTAACAATACCGGTAACTAATTATATCAGGAAAAATTGACTTGTGATTATTAATAGCTATCATCATGAGAAATGTTACCCTGGAAGCAGTTGGGTTACCTCCAGAGCTGAGGGCTCCAGAGTAGAGACAGAGGACAGAACAAAGAAAATCTGCAACAGAAAGACCTGATTCTCTGTGGGGAAGCCCACAAAAGGTCAACAGGGTGCGGTCTGCCACCTTTCCGTTCACTTAGTTATCCTCTGCCTTTCTCCTGTCTACACCACAGCCAGCAGTAGCGACAGGGGTAACCAACATGGGCCACAAATGAATCAGGAATATAGTTTCCTCACATCCAGTGTGTCTCTCCCTCTCACCTCGACCCAGTGGTATATGCAGAAAAGGAAAACAGAATCTCAGAGATCTGGAGCCAAGAGCTGAAACCCATTCCTCTCTGACGCAAACATTGTACTAATTTTCTGTTACTGGCCACTTAAAAGGGAACCCACTGGTACCTAATGGGAACGATGCAGCAAGTGTGCCCTGGAAACCACAAGAGGAGATGGAGCAGTGGCGGTACAGTTCCGTTCATCTGCTGCGATGCCTCTAGCAGAGCCGCAAATCCATCTGGGGAGTGCGCTCTGTGTTTCCTTGAAGAACTAAATATAGCGGTTGCCCATTAAGCCCTGAACAGAGACGAGAATAGCCAGGTTATCAGTCAGCATAAGACAAAGTTATGCTACAGCAGCACACGGCCTCCAAATCTCAGCGGATTCAAATAGCAAAGATCTGTCTCCTCACGGCACTCAGCAAGCCAGTGTGATAAAGCAGCCTCTGATTCCAGAATCCCAGTCATCGCAGCAGAGGGCAGGGACACTGCGGAGCCCTCGCACCAGCGACTGGAAGCTCCGGTCTGGAGAGGATGCGTCATGCCCACTCCTAGCTCACCCCTCAGAAGGATCGCGTGACCTCGCCTAACCGCAAGGGAGCCAAGCAGTGCAGCCCTACTATGCGCCTCGTTGGTGCTGTGTGGTCGTTAGGTCACGTCCATCTCTTCATGATCCGATAGACTGTAGCTTGCTCTTCTGTCCATGGAATTTTCCAGGCAAGAATACTGGAGTGGGTTGCCGTTTCCTTCTTTAGGGAATCTTCCTGACCCAGGGACTGAACCCGTGTCTCATGCATTGGCAGGCAGATTCTGTACTGCTCAGCCACCAAAGCAGTCCACCATCAGCCTAGAGGGAGGGGGAAGAAGAAATGGGGCAAAAGCATTACTGACGGCCGCGCCTAGCTGCATCTGCCTCCTGTGATCACTAGTATCAGTTCTCAGACCCGCAAGACCTGCGGTCACTCCAAAGAAGACTGTGGGGAAGCTCAAAGGGGGCCATGGTGCTTCTTGCAGAGCAAGGAAGAGACAACCATCTTGCATCAGAGAAGGGCTTCTGAGCAGCTGCGCCATTTTCACTCTGCATTTTTTCTGCATCTGCAAGCTAATTTTTCTACCTAAGGGCAAGCACTAATTTTGGAGGTGGAAAAAAATCAAGTGTAAATTATATCTTGATAGAATCAGTTACAAATTATGGGTAGAACTAAACTGATCAGTTCCACCTTTGGCGTGATCAGTGCTACTCCAGGAGTCACTATCTTTACAGGGCTAGAAGGCAGTAGACTGCCATTTCCAAATTCTACAACTTCTCTTTCCTATTAAATGGGGGAGGCAGATACATATCTCTAGGATCCTTTTTGTTTTGGAATGTTATGAATATAAATCAAGGAAAGTTAATTTTCACTCTTGCTATTGCTAAAAAGCAATCCCATCTTCTTGGCCAGCACCTTATTCCTCCTGAGCCGGCGATGCTGGAGCCCCTCAGATGAAGCCCTGGAGCCTCTTTGCTCGCGTGCGCCCTTCCTCTGGGTTGGCTTCTCCTGTCCTGCTTAGCCACAGCCTCTGTACTGACACCCCCAGAGGTTCAAGGGCATGCATGCAAATGCATCCCCAGTATCTCCGTCTCTGGCTTCCCAGGTGGCTCAGGAGTAAAGAATCCATCTGCCAGTACAGGAGATACAGGACACGCGGGTTTGATCCCTGAGTCAGGAAGATCCACCGGAGGAGAAATGGCAACCCACTCCAGTGCTCTTGCCTGGAGGACTGCATGGATGGAGGAGAGGCTGGCAGGCTACAGCCCAGGGGGATTGTGCTTCTTCCAGCCCAGCGTTTTTCATGATGCACTCTGCATAGAAGTTATATAAGCAGGGTGACAATATACAGCCTTGACATACTCTTACATTTTACTGAGAGTTCAAATCCAGATTTTTAGGTGATTTCTACTTTTTCTTCAAGTCAGTCTGTTGTTCTGATTCCAAATGAAACCAAGTGTATGGTGTGTTTTTTCTATTTGCTTATCCCTACAAAGGGAAGTCCACACAGCATTGTGTGGGATCTGTCGGAGACCACTGGCTTCCAATTAGAATCTCTCAGGCTACAATCGAAGAACGGAAGAGCTGGAATTTCTAGGCATTCCTTTTCTCCAGGTGAGTTTCTGTAGGGCTTAGGAGGTAGGAATGGGTTAAGAATTGGAGATGGAGGTAACAAGAGGTCTAAGCACATGCTGAGCAGCTTATGTTCAGTCTCCGTGGGGTGCTGCCAGGCCTCCCTTGACACGAGGGAACCGTCCTGCCGCTGCACTTGATCCCACGTGCGCTCCTCTCTCCACGCGGGCCTCCCTGGTGGCTCTAGTAAAGAATCTGCCTGAAAAGTGGGAGAACTGGTTTGGACCCCTGGGTAGGGAAGATGCCCTGGAGAAGGGAGACTTCCACCCACGCCAGCATTCTTGTCTCCACTTTCACTGTCTCTCTGCACCAAGGCAAATACAGGCAGGTGAACGGAGCTTAAGGTGCTTCGTCTGCAGGCCTGAAGCTCACTTCTGCCCTCCCCACCACCCACGTGCCCTCCCTGCAGCTTTCTGCTCATTCCACGAGCGCCAAGTCTTCTTGTTCCCTTTGTAATACCAGACAGATGTCTTCTGAAACATGGTTCTCTTTCCTATAAGTGAGTTTAGAGATCTGCTCTTTCTCTAAGTCCTCTAGGTAACATGCTCTTCTCCTTGAGGTGCAGGATTGTGCCATGGAAGCTTCTTTCTAATGTTCACTCATACAAGGAAAAACTATATCTAGGCTTGGCCTCCCCTGACAGACACAGGATGTGACCTGCCCTGGGTCACCTCCATGTTTCCTCTTGAGGAGTTCAATGACCCTCTCTCCAGTGACTGTCTGGAGAGGTGGCGAATAGAGCCCACAGCTCTGTTTTCACTTCGGCATAGCCATTCAGATAGAGCTGGCTCACAGATCATACTTGTATGGCTATGACATCCCCCTCTGTGGACTGCCAGGGTCTATGGTAAGAGAGTCAGATGCAGTCTGTGGACCTTTCTAGTGTTCACCATTTCCTGAACATACAGAACAGTGGGTTTCCCTGGTGGCTCAGTGGTAAAGAGTCCACCTGCTAATGCAGGAGACACAGGTTCAATCCCTGGGTTAGGAAGATCCCTGGAGAAGGAAATGGCAACCCACTCCAGCATTCTTGCCTGAAGAATCCCATGGACAGAGGAGCCTGGCGGGCTACAGTCCATGGGTTGCAAAGAGTTGGACACAACTTAGTGGCAACACAACATTTCCTGACGCATTACACACCTTTGTGAAAGTTGTCACCTCGGTCAGGAGTGTCCTTCCCCCAGCTGCATCTACTAATCAGCATTCAGAGCCCACATAGATGAAATGCCACTTCTTCAGCGGGACTCCTGGGCATCCCTTTCCTCCTTATGACCCGTGACCTATGACATGTGAATTCTGGCCTCAGTGACCCATGTTTGAAACGCGGAGCTTCACTTAACTGTCTACCTGCTCTGCTCTGCAGGGTGGCCCGTAATTCACGCTTGTGTTGCGGAGCTCGGGCAGCCGCAAAGCACGAGGCTTAGGCAGCGCTTGAAGCAGACACGCTCACAAGGACCCCGTAGCCAGTTCCAGGAGTGGCTGTGCCCTGCAGGTTCCTTCAGGAGTGATTTTAATAGTGGGAGCCACACAGTGAACTGGCTGGCCGTGAGAAGAACCTCAAATCTTGCACGGCATAAGGACATAATTGTAATATACGAATAGTAATCACACATCACAACCAGTAACAATACCGGTAACTAATTATATCAGGAAAAATTGACTTGTGATTATTAATAGCTATCATCATGAGAAATGTTACCCTGGAAGCAGTTGGGTTACCTCCAGAGCTGAGGGCTCCAGAGTAGAGACAGAGGACAGAACAAAGAAAATCTGCAACAGAAAGACCTGATTCTCTGTGGGGAAGCCCACAAAAGGTCAACAGGGTGCGGTCTGCCACCTTTCCGTTCACTTAGTTATCCTCTGCCTTTCTCCTGTCTACACCACAGCCAGCAGTAGCGACAGGGGTAACCAACATGGGCCACAAATGAATCAGGAATATAGTTTCCTCACATCCAGTGTGTCTCTCCCTCTCACCTCGACCCAGTGGTATATGCAGAAAAGGAAAACAGAATCTCAGAGATCTGGAGCCAAGAGCTGAAACCCATTCCTCTCTGACGCAAACATTGTACTAATTTTCTGTTACTGGCCACTTAAAAGGGAACCCACTGGTACCTAATGGGAACGATGCAGCAAGTGTGCCCTGGAAACCACAAGAGGAGATGGAGCAGTGGCGGTACAGTTCCGTTCATCTGCTGCGATGCCTCTAGCAGAGCCGCAAATCCATCTGGGGAGTGCGCTCTGTGTTTCCTTGAAGAACTAAATATAGCGGTTGCCCATTAAGCCCTGAACAGAGACGAGAATAGCCAGGTTATCAGTCAGCATAAGACAAAGTTATGCTACAGCAGCACACGGCCTCCAAATCTCAGCGGATTCAAATAGCAAAGATCTGTCTCCTCACGGCACTCAGCAAGCCAGTGTGATAAAGCAGCCTCTGATTCCAGAATCCCAGTCATCGCAGCAGAGGGCAGGGACACTGCGGAGCCCTCGCACCAGCGACTGGAAGCTCCGGTCTGGAGAGGATGCGTCATGCCCACTCCTAGCTCACCCCTCAGAAGGATCGCGTGACCTCGCCTAACCGCAAGGGAGCCAAGCAGTGCAGCCCTACTATGCGCCTCGTTGGTGCTGTGTGGTCGTTAGGTCACGTCCATCTCTTCATGATCCGATAGACTGTAGCTTGCTCTTCTGTCCATGGAATTTTCCAGGCAAGAATACTGGAGTGGGTTGCCGTTTCCTTCTTTAGGGAATCTTCCTGACCCAGGGACTGAACCCGTGTCTCATGCATTGGCAGGCAGATTCTGTACTGCTCAGCCACCAAAGCAGTCCACCATCAGCCTAGAGGGAGGGGGAAGAAGAAATGGGGCAAAAGCATTACTGACGGCCGCGCCTAGCTGCATCTGCCTCCTGTGATCACTAGTATCAGTTCTCAGACCCGCAAGACCTGCGGTCACTCCAAAGAAGACTGTGGGGAAGCTCAAAGGGGGCCATGGTGCTTCTTGCAGAGCAAGGAAGAGACAACCATCTTGCATCAGAGAAGGGCTTCTGAGCAGCTGCGCCATTTTCACTCTGCATTTTTTCTGCATCTGCAAGCTAATTTTTCTACCTAAGGGCAAGCACTAATTTTGGAGGTGGAAAAAAATCAAGTGTAAATTATATCTTGATAGAATCAGTTACAAATTATGGGTAGAACTAAACTGATCAGTTCCACCTTTGGCGTGATCAGTGCTACTCCAGGAGTCACTATCTTTACAGGGCTAGAAGGCAGTAGACTGCCATTTCCAAATTCTACAACTTCTCTTTCCTATTAAATGGGGGAGGCAGATACATATCTCTAGGATCCTTTTTGTTTTGGAATGTTATGAATATAAATCAAGGAAAGTTAATTTTCACTCTTGCTATTGCTAAAAAGCAATCCCATCTTCTTGGCCAGCACCTTATTCCTCCTGAGCCGGCGATGCTGGAGCCCCTCAGATGAAGCCCTGGAGCCTCTTTGCTCGCGTGCGCCCTTCCTCTGGGTTGGCTTCTCCTGTCCTGCTTAGCCACAGCCTCTGTACTGACACCCCCAGAGGTTCAAGGGCATGCATGCAAATGCATCCCCAGTATCTCCGTCTCTGGCTTCCCAGGTGGCTCAGGAGTAAAGAATCCATCTGCCAGTACAGGAGATACAGGACACGCGGGTTTGATCCCTGAGTCAGGAAGATCCACCGGAGGAGAAATGGCAACCCACTCCAGTGCTCTTGCCTGGAGGACTGCATGGATGGAGGAGAGGCTGGCAGGCTACAGCCCAGGGGGTCACGAAGAGTCAGGCGTGACTGCACAAGAGTGCTCGCATTCTGTCTCCCGCAGTCAGATCAGAATGCCCCACAGCGACGGTCTCCCCACCTTCAGCCTAACGCTCTCAGCGTCACCACTGGTGAGCCAGCTGCTTACGCTTAAGACTGGGGAGTTATCCTGGAGACCTCCCTCTTCTTTCTCATCTAGTCTAATCCTTCCGTCCAGTAATTCTGATCCATTCTGCCTCTCAGCGGACTCCACCTCATTCTCCTCCACCTCCACCCACCACCTCAGGTTGAACCACGGTTGTGAATTCCCTGAAAATAAGCAATCGATTGAAGGGGATGATAGAGGATGAGATGGCTGGATGGCATCACTGACTTGATGAACATGAGTCTGAGTGAACTCTGGGAGATGGTGATGGACAGGGAGGCCTGGCGTGCTGCGATTCATGGGGTCGTGAAGAGTCGGACACGACTGAGTGACTGAACTGAACTGAAGCAATCGATCATCTCTGCTGCTGTTCTTAGTACTGCTGCTCTTATACTTTCTAGTTCATACTGGACACAGAAGCTGGAATGATAAATTGAAGAATAAAGAGGGTCACGTCCCTTGCTTAAGCTCTTTAGTGGCGTCCCCTTTTACTGTTGAGTCCCCAGGCCCGGCACTGCCCCTCACACACACCTCCCATTCCACCCGTCACCCTCCGTTTTGCTCACAAGACCTAGCCTCCCAATCTTTTCACAGCCTGAAAAGTTATTCTTCTCTGCCTCATCACTTTTCCCATCATTTTCACCCTGCCTGCCGTGTTTTTCGTCCACATCTTTGCCTGGCCCATCCCCAACTCCTCCTTTAGTCACTAACCTAATGATCATTTCCTCAGAAAGCTTTTCTCTGCCCCTCATTCTGATCTATTAAAAATCCCTTTCCGGCTGCTCCTTCTTTCCCTTACACTATTTATCATTAATTTCAATTATGTTTATTTCCATGATTAGTCATTTCCTTTATAACAAACCCACAGCTAGCATCACT
Organism: Litocranius walleri; assembly: GCA_006410535.1. Taxonomy (NCBI): domain Eukaryota; kingdom Metazoa; phylum Chordata; class Mammalia; order Artiodactyla; family Bovidae; genus Litocranius; species Litocranius walleri. The sequence goes on from SJYG01000696.1 coordinate 875,102, forward strand.
TTCAATGATGAAAAGCTGAAAGCATTTCCTCTAAAATCAAGAACAAGACAAGTATGCTTACTCTACTTCTATTTAACATAGTATTAGAAGTCCTAGTCTTAACATTCAATTAAAAAAAAGAAATAAAAAGCATCCAAACTGGAAGGGAAAAGGTGAATGGTCATTATTCACCGATGGCATGATAGTACATTTAAAAAACTCGAAAATATTCAGGAAAAAAAACTATTAGAAATAATTAACTAATTCATTCATAGAGTTGCAGATTACAAAATTAATATGCAGGAATCTCTTGCTTTTCTATGCATTAATAATAAAATACTGGGAAAAGGCAAGAAAACAATTGTTCAAGTGGCAGGGAACATGAATAAACCTATGGTTGATTCAAGCTGTAGTTTGGTAGAAACCAACACAATAGTATAAAGCAATTATCCTTCAAATAAGTCAATTTTTAAACATAAGTCAATTTTTTAAAATAAAAAATTTAAGTAAAAAGTAAAAGACATTAAAAAAAATAAATAAATAAAATTGCATCAAAAAGAATAAAATATCTAAAAATAAACTAGCCAAGAAGGTGAAAGACCTATACCCTGAAAACTATAAGACACTAATGAAGGAAACTGAAGGTGATACAAAGAAATGGGAAAATATCTCAAGTTCATTGATTGGAAGAATAAATACTATTAAAATGCTCATACTACCCAAAGAAATCTACAGATTTAATTCTCAATCTTTATCAAAATACCCATGACATTTTTCATAGAACTAGAAAAAATAATCCTAAAATTTATATGGAACCACAAAAGACCTTTAATAATCAAAGCAATCTTGAGAAAAATGAACAAAGCTGTAGGCACCACACTCCCTGACTTCAGACTACACTACCTAGCTATAGTAGCCAAGCAATATGGTATTGGCATGAAAACAGGCACATAGGTCGATGGAGCAGAATACAAAGACCAGAAATAAACCTATTCACATTATGGTCACAATATATTTTTCTTAGTCAAATAAAAAAGAATGTGTACTTTTTAACTCAGCAAAAAAATATATTTCCACTGAAAATGCCTAAAGCAGTGAAAACCAAGTAGTAATAATCACTCCAAAATGTTTGAGATGATTCTAGACTGTCGCATCAGAAAGCAAAGAAGTTAACCAAGTGAAATCAAGTTGCTCAGTCGTGTCTGACTCTTTGCAGCCCCATGGACTGTAGCCTACCAGGCTTCTCAGTCCATGGGATTTTCCAGGCAAGAGTACTGGAGTGGGGTGCCATTGCCTTCTCCAGGGGATCTTCCCCACCCAGGGACCAAACCCAGGTCTCCCACATTGTAGGCAAACGCTTTACCCTCTGAGCCACCAGGGAAGCCCAGAGGAAGCAAAGAAGTTAACCAAGACTACAAAAAAAAAAAAAAAAAAAAACAGTCAAAGGACTCAGCAGCCAATTTGAAAGAATTGCCAAGGATGGGACAATTTAAGCACCAAAAAGTACAATGCCTGCAGTGAATTGAACTATATCAAAGAATTTAAAGTCTGTGAGTCAATAACGATTAAAAAAAAAAAAAGGCCACAATGTTCACATTGGAGATTGCTAGAAAACCAAAGAATTTTCTGGAAAACTAGTAAGTAACTGGAAAGAATCAATCATTTATTTGGACATTCCTGGATAAGCTATCTTTTAGGAAATCCAACTGATGATCAAAAGTTCTTATTTGTAAAATAATTACAGCTGATAAATGCAGAGAGAATTACTGTTACAGAAAATCCCACTTTGCAACCCTAATAACATAATAAGCCTGGAAAGTCATCAATAGCTGCTAAATCCATTGGGTGGAAAGTTGATGAGAAACTTCTTACTGGGTGGATCAGGCTGATATCACCTGAATTCACTGATGAAACTTCACATCCTGAAAGGGGAAAATAAAGGCGCCAGCTTTCCAGTGCTCCTGATGAAATGCAATAGGAAGGACACAAACTGGGAAATAGTCTTAGAAAAAATCCAAATCTGATAAGACTCTAGATCTAATTACTAATTTAAACAAGACGAGACAAAGGAGCAGCACCACAGAGGGAAGTCAGCTAATGCACAATGTGGGAGACTGCAGGACGGACGACCCACGTTCTTCAACAAATGAATAACAGGGAAAAAGGGGACGGGACTGTTGGTCGGGAGAGAAGGCTATTTTATATATATGTGTGTGCGTATAGACAGTGCACTTTAATCCACTTTTTAACTGAAAAGAATTGGGGAATTTAGCCATAGACTGGCTACCAGATGATGCTAGTGGATTACTTTTCATATTTCTAGTGTGATAAAGGTAAAATTGGCATGCTTTTAATAATGACCCATTTCTCTTAGAAATGTACAGTTAAGCATTTATTAATGAAATAATGTAATATCTGGGTTTTCTTTTAAATGATTCCTTGGAAGGGGACAGTTAAAGCAAGGATGGAATGGATGGGGTATAAGTGAAACAAGAAAAAGATTATAGCTTAGTGCTTAACCTCAGTTTCTCTAATCCGAATAGCTACTCTCTACAGATACTAATAAATTGGTTCTTAATTCTATCAGAGAATACAACTTACAAATGATTTTGTGACAATAATTTTAGTTATAAATCTAAGACTATTTAAGATATTTCCTAAATATTGTTCGTGAGACCCTCACCCTAAGCACAATGGATTGGCAAAAACAACAGCCACCTCCAAGCCTAAATCTCTCGTCGGGGAAACAACTCAACTGCAGCCTCAATCACTGTGCTGCCCCTCCCCCCATCCTGGACCAGGCGCTTTGTTTGCACAGGCTTGCTCGCACAGAAGCTCAACCACCTGACCGCCCAGCTCCAGGCTGTAGAGCCTTCTCTTCTTCTGCCAAGACCCAAGGACTCAAACAGTGTTTTCTGTTCATTTCTGTAGTATCTCATGGTCTTTACCTGTCAACTTATCTTGGAGATTCCACATTCACACCTTGCCCTGCTTCTTTCTGCTAAACCTCCTCCCCTTTGCTTTTAGAACTTTCGGCCATGTGCTTCTCCTGAAAGTCTCCTGTTGTGATGAATTGGTTGAGACAGTCTCTCTATCTCATCAGTACAGGGGAAAATGCGGACTTCCCTCTCACTTCCAACAGTGAATGTGTCGTTACCTTTAAACCTTAGCCAAGCTGAAATCATTTCAAGAAGAGACAATGGGCCTCTAAGATTAGATATACATAACAAGGCCAAAGATGCATCAGGCATCATCTGCTCAGCCCAAAGAATCTGTGGGTGTTTAAAGCAGTGGGCAATCAGTGGTTGAGACAGTACTGGCTAGCATCTGTCTTGCTCATGGTGGCCTGTTAGCCTGCTGAGGAACCCAGATGGTGTCATAGAGCACGCCTGAGTTTTGGAATCAGACAGATGTTGGTTTGAAATGTAAATCAGCCTCTTCCTAAATATTTTCATTTGGACACTAACTATTGCCTTCTGGGCCTCTGGCGCCTCCTTTGCTCTAGGAGTTCAGTCACCCTGCACCACTTAATTACCGTGAAGCCTCACACGCCAGCCCTGAGCACATGCTCACACGTGGGGGCCCTGATGCGGCTTTCTGTGAACTCTAAAAGGGTTACTTTGGCAGCTAAAGTTGATTTTTCTGGAACCTCATGTCCATTCTCAAAGCAAATAGCTTATTCATCGTCTCATCTCGTTCCAGAAGCCTTCATTTATCTCTTGGGGTTTCTGGCACAGCTCTCCAGACCTGGAAGCCTTTGGCCCCGGACCCCTTCTGAGTTCAGGCTCTTGCATCCAGCAGATCACAGGGCAGCCACGTCACAGTCACTTATCTGGATAAGGCGCCGTGGGAGGGAAAACCCTGGCGAGGACGACCGCATCTGTCACACTGGTTCAGGACGAGGGAGGACAGATAGAGGGTTCTGCAGTTCTCTGCTCATCAGAAAATGATGGATGGTTTCCTGCCAAGGCCAAGCAAGTTGCTGATTAATGACCCAGTAATGGCACCCACTACCCGCTGTCTGCCTCATTTGTCTCCCTGTCTGGACAGATTAAGGGCTGTAAATACAGTCTGGCACTCTTGCTCATTGCATGGGTTTCTCATTCTCTGTTGCTTTAAGGCTGGTAACTTGGAGTCGGTGCCACTGGTGAAGGGCTGAGTGTGCTTCACAGGAGTTCCCAGGGAGTCTGAGGCAGAAAGAGGAAGGAGGTAGACAAGGAAAGTACAAGGTCCTTCAGTTCAGTTCAGTCGCTCAGTCGTGTCCGACTCTTTGCGACCCCATGAATCGCAGCATGCCAGGCCTCCCTTTTCATCACCATCTCTCGGAGTTCACTCAGACTCACGTCCATTAAGTCCGTGATGCCATCCAGCCATCTCATCCTCAGTCGTCCCCTTCTCCTCCTGCCCCCAATCCCTCCCTGCATCAGAGTCTTTTCCAATAAGTCAACTCTTCGCATCAGGTGGCCAAAGTACTGGAGTTTCAGCTTTAGCATCATTCCTTCCAAAGAAATCCCAGGGCTGATCTCCTTCAGAATGGACTGGTTGGATCTCCTTGCAGTCCGAGGGACTCTCAAGAGTCTTCTCCAACACCACAGTTCAAAAGCATCAGTTCTTTGGCGCTCAGCCTTCTTCAGAGTGCTACTCTCACATCCATACATGACCACAGGAAAAACCATAGCCTTGACTAGACGGAACTTAGTCAGCAAAGTAATGCCTCTGCTTTTGAATATGCTATCTAGGTTAGTCATAACTTTTCTTCCAAGGAGTAGGTGTCTTTTAAATTCATGGCTGCAATCACCATCTGCAGTAATTTTGGAGCCCCAAAAAATAGTCTGACACTGTTTCCACTGTTTCCCCATCTATTTCCCACGAAGTGATGGGATCGGATGCCATGATCTTCGTTTTCTGAATGTTGAGCTTTACGCCAACGTTTTCACTCTCCTCTTTCACCTTCATCAAGAGGCCCTTTAGCTCCTCTTCACTTTCTGCCATAAGGGTGGTATCAGCTGCATATCTGAGGTTATTGATATTTCTCCCAGCAATCTTGATTCCAGCTTGTGTTTCTCCCAGTCCAGCGTTTCTCATGATGTACTCTGCATATAAGTTAAATAAGCAGGGTGACAGTATACAGCCTTGACATACTCCTTTTCCTATTTGGAACCAGTCTGTTGTCCCATGTCCAGTTCTAACTGTTGCTTCCTGACCTACATACAGATTTCTCAAGATGCAGGTTAGGTGGTCTGGTATTCCCATCTCTTTCAGAATTTTCCACAGTTTATTGTGATCCACACAGTCAAAGGCTTTTGAAGCAGGGCAAGACTAATAGAGTTCTGCCAAGAAAATGCACTGGTCATAACATCCCTTATTCCATTAAATCCTCAGGAGGGAGATGAGGTGGGAAGAATTACTCCCATTTGTAGATGCTCAGAGAGGGTAAATAATGCATTCAAGACCAGATAGCTAGGAAATGGTTCATCTGAAATCTCAACCCAGTCAGTTTGATTTTAAAACCATTATTTCTAATCACTGTACCACATTCTCCCAAACAAAGCCAGTGCCTTCTGAATCCAAACATCATATTGTTTGGAGAGTCAGCCATATATGAGACAATCATGGATCTATGCGTGTGTGCTTAGTCACTTCAGTCATGTCTGACTCTGTGACCCTGTGGACTGCAGCCCACCAGGCTCCTCCATCCATGGAATTCTCCAGGCCAGAAGGCTGGAGTGGGTAGCCATTCCCTCTGCCAGAGGATCTTCCCAACCCTGGGACTGAACCTAAGTCTCCTGCAGTCCCTACAATGCAGGCAGATTCTTTACCACTGAGCCACCAGGGAAGACTTTATGGGTACATACTAAGAATAAAATTCAGGATTTCAAAGAAAGGAGAAATGAAAGCTAGGGAGAACACAAAGACAGCCTTTCAATTATGCGTTAAGTTCATAGGTGTTCATTTTTATACTAGGCTTCTTTATTGACATATGTTATATAAAATATATATCACATAACATATAGAAGGAAAAAGTCAAATGTCTTTTTCAAAACCTAAGTAGATACTCTCATGGGCAACAGTTTTCATCAAAGATAAGGTAAAAATAAATCCATTAGTCAGAATTGATGCACAGAATATTATACTAAGTTCTATCAGAGATTAGAAATAACAATCAATACAGGCATACATCAGAGATTTTTCAGGTTCCATTCCAGACCACAGAGTAGAGCACATATCACAATAAAGTCACACAAACTTTTTTGTTTCTTGGTGCATATAAAAGTTAAAAGCAGGGCAAGACTAATAGAGTTCTGCCAAGAAAATGCACTGGTCATAACATCCCTTATTCCATTAAATCCTCAGGAGGGAGATGAGGTGGGAAGAATTACTCCCATTTGTAGATGCTCAGAGAGGGTAAATAATGCATTCAAGACCAGATAGCTAGGAAATGGTTCATCTGAAATCTCAACCCAGTCAGTTTGATTTTAAAACCATTATTTCTAATCACTGTACCACATTCTCCCAAACAAAGCCAGTGCCTTCTGAATCCAAACATCATATTGTTTGGAGAGTCAGCCATATATGAGACAATCATGGATCTATGCGTGTGTGCTTAGTCACTTCAGTCATGTCTGACTCTGTGACCCTGTGGACTGCAGCCCACCAGGCTCCTCCATCCATGGAATTCTCCAGGCCAGAAGGCTGGAGTGGGTAGCCATTCCCTCTGCCAGAGGATCTTCCCAACCCTGGGACTGAACCTAAGTCTCCTGCAGTCCCTACAATGCAGGCAGATTCTTTACCACTGAGCCACCAGGGAAGACTTTATGGGTACATACTAAGAATAAAATTCAGGATTTCAAAGAAAGGAGAAATGAAAGCTAGGGAGAACACAAAGACAGCCTTTCAATTATGCGTTAAGTTCATAGGTGTTCATTTTTATACTAGGCTTCTTTATTGACATATGTTATATAAAATATATATCACATAACATATAGAAGGAAAAAGTCAAATGTCTTTTTCAAAACCTAAGTAGATACTCTCATGGGCAACAGTTTTCATCAAAGATAAGGTAAAAATAAATCCATTAGTCAGAATTGATGCACAGAATATTATACTAAGTTCTATCAGAGATTAGAAATAACAATCAATACAGGCATACATCAGAGATTTTTCAGGTTCCATTCCAGACCACAGAGTAGAGCACATATCACAATAAAGTCACACAAACTTTTTTGTTTCTTGGTGCATATAAAAGTTACATTACCCTATACTGTAGTCCATTAGGTGGACAATAACATGCCTAAAACTGTGCACACTTTAATTTGAGATAGTTCGTTGCTAAAATGAAAATGCTGGCCATCTGAACCTTCAGCAACTTGTAATCCTCTTGCTGGTGGAGAGTCCTGCCTAGATGTTGATAGATGCTGACTCATCAGGGTGGTGGTTGCTGAAGGTTAGAGTGACTTTCAAAATTTATTACAATAAGACAAAAGTGAAATTTCCACATTAACTGACTCTTTCTTTCATGAACAATTTCTCTGTAGCATGCAATAGCTTGGCAGCATTTACCCACAGTGAAATTCTTTCCAAGCTGGAGTCAGTCCTCTCAAGCTCTGCTATTATTTTATCGAGTTTATGTAATATTTTAAATCTTTTGTTATCATTTCAAGTCTTCACAGCTTCTTCACCAGGAGTACATTCCATCTCAGGAAGCCTTTCTCTAAGTGAAGTGAAGTCACCCAGTCGTGCCCGACTCTTTGTGACCCGATGGACTGTAGCCCAGCAGGCTCCTCGGTCCATGGGATTTTCCAGGCAAGAACACTGGAGTGGGTTGCCATTTCCTTCTCCAGGGGATCTTCCCAACCCAGGGATCGAACCTTGGTCTCCCGCAATGCAGGCAGACGCTTTACTGTCTGAGCCACCAGGGAAGCCCTAAGCCTTTCTCTACTCATCCGTAAGGAGCAGCACCTCGCTTGCCACAGTCGCATCATGAGATCGCACTATTCCAGTCACAGCTTCAGGCCCCACTGCTGGTTCTGGTTCTCTTTGCTGTTTCCACCGCATCGGTAGCTGCTTGCTCCCCTGAAGTCTTGAACCCCCTGCAGCCATTCGTGAAGGTTGGAATCAGCTTCTTTCAAACTCTTGTTCATGTTGACATTTTTTTACGTCTTCCCATAAATCACAAATTTTTTTCTGCACTGCGGCATAGGGAATCTTAGTTCCCTGACTGGGGATAGAACTCGGGAACCCCTTCAATGGGAGCACAGCATCCTAACCACTGGTACACCAGGGAAGTCCACGACCGCTCTTACAGACGTGCATTTTGGTGCGACTTCCCTCTCTACCCTCGCGAGCCGGCCTCTGCGAGCTTCAGGCTTCTCTTCTTCAGCTCATTCACCTCTCTCAGCCTTCACAGAATTAAAGAGAATTATGACTCATGGAGATGAAAAAGAAAGTGACTAAGAAAACCAGAGCATCCATCAATTAATTACAATGAAGTCCCTTTGTGAGTGTGCAGGATAGTAGACAAGTGGGTTATGTACAAATAGCTGTGAGAAGAAGAGAGGTGAAAAGCAAAGGAGAAAAGGAAAGATATAGGCATCTGAATGCAGAGTTCCAAAGAGTAGCAAGAAGAGATAAGAAAGCCTTCCTCAGCGATCAATGCAAAGAAACAGAGGGAAACAACAGAATGGGAAAGACTAGAGATCTCTTCAAGAAAATTAGAGACACCAAGGGAACATTTCATGCAAAGATGGGCTCAATAAAGGACAGAAATGGTCTGGACCTAACAGAAGCAGAAGATATTAAGAAGAGGTGGCAAGAATACACAGAAGAACTGTACAAAAAAGATCTTCACGACCCAGATAATCACGATGGTGTGATCACTCACCTAGAGCCAAACATCTTGGAATGTGAAGTCAAGTGGACCTTAGAAAGCATCACTACAAAAAAGCTAGTGGAGGTGATGGAATTCCAGTGGAGCTATTTCAAATCCTGAAAGATGATGCTGTGAAAGTGCTATACTCAATATGCCAGCAAATTTGGAAAACTCAGCAGTGGCCACAGGACTGGAAAATGTCAGTTTTCATTCCAATTCCAAGAAAGGCAATGCCAAAGAATGCTCAAACTACCACACAATTGCACTCATCTCACATGCTAGTAAAGTAATGCTCAAAATTTTTCAAGCTAGGCTTCAGCAATACAAGAACTGTGAACTCCCTGATGTTCAAGCTGGTTTTAGAAAAGGCAGAGGAACCAGAGATCAAATTGCCAACATCCACTGGATTATGGAAAAAGCAAGAGAGTTCCAGAGAAACATTTATTTCTGCTTTTTTGACTATGCCAAAGCCTTTGACTGTGTGGATCACAATAAGCTGTGGAAAATTCTGAAAGAGATGGGAATACCAGAATACCTAACCTGCTTCCTGAGAAATCTGTATGCAGGTCAGGAAGCAACAGTTAGAACTGGACATGGGACAACAGACTGGTTCCAAATAGGAAAAGGAGTACGTCAAGGCTGTTTACTGCCACCCTGCTTATTTAACTTCTATGCAGAGTACATCATGAGAAACACTGGACTGGGAGAAACACAAGCTGGAATCAAGATTGCTGGGAGAAATATCAATAACCTCAGATATGCAGCTGATACCACCCTTATGGCAGAAAGTGAAGAGGAGCTAAAGGGCCTCTTGATGAAGGTGAAAGAGGAGAGTGAAAACGTTGGCTTAAAGCTCAACATTCAGAAAATGAAGATCATGGCATCCGGTCCCATCACTTCATGGCAAATAGATGGGGAAACAGTGGAAACAGTGTCAGACTTTATTTTGGGGGGCTCCAAAATCACTGCAGATAGTGATTGCAGCCATGAAATTAAAAGACGCTTATTCCTTGGAAGAAAAGTTATGACCAATCTAGATAGCATATTCAAAAGCAGAGACATTACTTTGCCGACTAAGGTCCGTCTAGTCAAGGCTATGGTTTTTCCTGTGGTCATGTATGGATGTGAGAGTAGCACTCTGAAGAAGGCTGAGCGCCAAAGAACTGATGCTTTTGAACTGTGGTGTTGGAGAAGACTCTTGAGAGTCCCTCGGACTGCAAGGAGATCCAACCAGTCCATTCTGAAGGAGATCAGCGCTGGGTGTTCTTTGGAAGAAATGATGCTAAAGCTAAAACTCCAGTACTTTGGCCACCTCATGTGAAGAGTTGACTTATTGGAAAAGACTCTGATGTTGGGTGGGATTGGGGGCAGGAGGAGAAGGGGACGACTGAGGATGAGATGGCTGGATGGCATCACGGACTCGATGGACATGAGTGTGAGTGAACTCTGGGAGATGGTGATGGACAGGGAGGCCTGGTGTGCTGCGATTCATGGGGTTGCAAAGAGTCAGACACGACTGAGCGACTGAACTGAACTGGGTTGTGTAGAAAGGTAGGCTGGAACCATGCTCCCCTCCTGCGCCTCGGTGCGGTGGCCTCCCCAGGTTTCCTGAGGGGTTAGCCAGGGTGTGGTCAGCAAGGCTGGTGCTGGAGGAGCACAAGGCCAGCAGGGGACTGGCAGGCTCTGTGCATCCTCCCTCCCTCCCACTGATTCCTCAAGAAAGCACACATGTGTAGACAAGAGAGAGAAAGGCCCTCGCTCCGAGTTAAGCTTTCACTTAAGGCAATGTTGTGGCTGGTTTGATCTTCTATCCAGAACACTAAAACTTTCTGCAGATCAGTAATAAGGCTGCTTCACTTTCTTATCATTCACATGTTCATTGGAGTTCATCTCCTTCAAGAACTTTTCTTTGCATTTACAACTTGGCTGACTGTCACAGGAGGCCTAGTTTTGGGTCTGTTTGGCTTTGGACATGCTTTCCTCACTAAGCTTAATCATTTCTAGCTTTTGATTTAAAATGAAAGACATGCAACTCTTCCTTTCACTCAAACACATAGAGGCTATTGTAGTGTTGTTAACTGGCCTAAATTCAAGGTTCATGTGTCTCAGGGAATAGGAAGGCCAGAGGCGAGGGAGACATCTGTCAGGGATGGGGATCGCCATCTCCCGGAGCTCTCTGTCATCCCTGACAGGGAGACATCTGTCAGTAGAGCAGTCAGAACACACACAACATTTATCAGTTAAGTTTAGTGTCTTACATGGGCGTGGTCCATGGAGTTCCAGAACAATTGCAATGGTGACATCAAAGATCACTGATCACCAAAACAAATATAATAATAATGAAAATATTGGAAATACTGCAAGAATTACCAAAATATGACAAAGAGACAAAAAGTGAGAAAATGCTGTTCAAATCTGCTCAAGATAGGGTTGCCACAAAATTTCAATTTGTTTAAAAAAAAAATCTGTAAAGCCTGATAAAGTGAAGTGTAATAAAAGAGGCATGTCTGTCTAAAAATTCCTGTTTGCATGATGCAAAATGATAAGGAGGCCAGGCTAAGGCATACAGAAATGACTTATCATTCCAGAGACTTCATTAGAATCATCTGCCTATGGTTTGTTTTACAAGGATCTTCTCTAGTCCAGGGAGAGGATGCTCAGAAGACCAGAATTCCAGCCCCTCTGCCGGGGCTGCGCTTTTTAGGCCCACCGGTAGCTCAGGGCCTGACCGCCAGCAGCCTTGTCAGAGCTTCTGCTGCCCACCTGAAAGCTCCAGGGGAAATGCACCTGGGTCACCCAGGTGGCAGCAGCCACAGGACTTGAGGAGAGCACTCTGGTGAGGAGGAGTCTTACACCTTCCTCTCCTGAACTCCTTTCGCAAAGAAAGGTAAGCCCCCTCAGGAGAGACCCTTTCCAATGGAAAATGGCAGCCAGCACTACTCACAGGCACAGGGAACTCTTCTCTTTTGCAAACACAGATGCGGCCTACGACCCACGCCAGTGGCCCTGCAGGAAAGGTGCGTCCCTGAAGGCAGGCACTGCTCAGAGCCCAGCCTGGAACAGCGCTCACAGGACAGGTGCAAAGATACCATCAAGGGAGTGAGGTTTGCCTTAACCACTTTTGCCTATAGACCACGCCCACCTCTGGATTTCTACGGCACCCTTCCCTATCCTCTGCCACAGAGTCTCTCACATCAGATCATTTCTTCCTCTAATAGAAAAAGCACTGTCTCAGGAGTTAGGTGGGAAAGTGTCCACAGCTAATAAGTGGCTGGTGGCGATGGGCGCCCAGGACTGGGCGTCCACTGTGAAGAAAGCAAGCCTGTGGGCACGTTTTAAGTGAGCAAACCTTCCCTGATACTTACACTGTTGTACAGAAACGCATTTCAACTGGTTTACATCCAACACGTGATGGGAGAAACTGGCACCAAATGTTCTCTCTTCAGTTACGCTAAGATGAATTTATATCCCCATGAAATCTACAGTTATCATTTTCCAGGCTTTGCTACAGTACGCTTCAGTGTGTACAGTTTTCAACATTAGAAATAATTCTTAAATCTATGAGAAGAAAAAAACAGACTTTGAGCCAACAAATGTTATCATGTCCACTAGATACTGTATAAGAACAAAATCTACTCTGAACAGTGATCCTCAAAACCAGGACCCCAAAACATTAGGTGCTGTGCTAATTACAGAATCAAGCTGATCACATTGATTGAAAGCTTCTCAAATGAAGATTTCAATTGACAATATGCTTTAAGTCAAAACAGTATTCCAACCACTTGATTTTAAGCAAAGTAGATTTCATGTTTAGAGACACCAGTGAAATGTGATTCATCTATAAATGCAGAAGAAACCAAACATCACTGCATCAACACAAAAATAGAAATAAGACATTTTGAGGACAAGAAGAAATACAAAATTCAGTCAACTTTGCTGTTCTCTTGGCTGCTTAAATCCCACAGTATTTGCAAATATAGCTAAAAGATGCTAACTCTTGAAAGCCTATGTTTCCAGGCATTTCCCATCAGCTATGCTGGAGCACTGTCCATTATGTTTTATGAGTAGCGTCCTGCCTTCCTGTGCCGTCATTCACTCGACCCTGTGAAGCCACAGCGACGGGAACACACAAGCAGGGGAACAGATGAATTTAGACACTATCACACGCATCACAGAATCAGAGGATTTTAAGTCACGAGATGAAAAAGATGCTGATTCTGCTTTAAAACAAGGTTTATGGGAAATTATCACTGGAATCTCATGGAAATGGCTACTAATGTAAAAGTCAAAGCGAATGGCTCAAGCCAGGTTGGTGTGCTGAGTCCAGCGCCGACTTCACACTCAAGCTCCCTGACAGTGAACTCAGTGAGAGTGAGCCCCGCTTACCACTGCTCTACCCATTAGTGAGGGCCTCATCCAGGGGAAGGAACGGAACTGAACTGAACCTCACTTACTGGAAACACAAGATGTCATATGATTTCTGTACAGTCACGTCTGTTCACCCACATCTCAATCTATAATACTCTACAGGTCATCCTTGATAATCAACAAAATAAGTTTATTTTGTTACTATCTTTCAAAAGAGCCCATGCCAATTAAAATGAAGCCAAATTCTCTAAACCTTAAATGAATATTAAGTCCAAGATCTACCCCAGCTTCCCCCATGGGGGATAAGATTAGTATAAACCCACAGTGTAACAGTGTATTGCTTTATTTGAGGCGTGGAGGGGAGACACACAGGTAAGAAAAAAATCAATGAAAGGACTAGGAACGCAGGAAGCAAAGATGTTAAAGCAGTAACACGCAAGATGAATGACCGCAACCATTTTCTTAGGAGAGCTTAATTTGTGGAAGGAAAGCTAATTTCTATAGCAAAAAAAAAAAAAAAAAACTATATGAAGTAGAAATTGGTTTCAATAATATTAGTAAAGAATATATTCTAGAAAGTAGCAGTAAGCGGAACGTAAAATTCTGACAGCGATTGAATAGACCAGTCCCAGATGGTTAGGTGGAGGTCAACACCTAATGATGACAAAAGCTCGGTCTGTGGGGGTTTGGACGATTCCTGGAGAAATATCACACTGTGCATAAACCAGACTGAATTGTTTTCATATCTGCTATAAAGTGTCATAAAGTGTTTCTACAAGCACTTCAGTTTCACAGCAAGAGTGGTATAGGATATCTAAACACACAAGACAGCATTCACGCCAGATATCTAACTCCCCGGTATAATAACACATGCAATCTAAAATGACCAGACTGCCGTCACATCTAGGGCTTTCTGCATCTGGAGGTGGTGGTTGTGGAAAGCGTGGACCTCAGGGCCAGTACTGGAGAAGGCGGTGTCACCCCACTCCTGTCTTGCCTGGGGATCCCATGGACGGAGGAGCCTGGTAGGTTCCATCCATGAGGTCGCTAAGAGTCGCACACGACTGAGTGACTTCACTTTCCCTTTTCACTTTCACGCATTGGAGGAGGAAATGGCGACATATAGAGAGGAGCCATCACTTCCGTCTGTACATGTTTTGTTTTTTTCTTCATGTTTCTAAAGCAGTTCTTCTGTTACTATCATTTCTTAGCCAAATTGGTAAAAATAAAATTGTAACCACTAAATATAGAACTCCTCTGTCAATCAAGGCAATTAAAACTTCAATCTTCTGGGGCAAAGAAAGCAGTGTGGGACATTTAAAAATCTGATTTACAAACAAGTAGGTCAAAAATTTTCCTGGCTTAAAAACTCACAGCTTTCCTAAACAGGTCATTATAAGGGTTCTAGCTAAAGTTTGTTTCAAAGCTACTATGAGAAAATTCTGGTTATGGGAATAGCGTGAACAGTCCAACAAGCTCCCTCTGACTTCATGCCACTCACTGAATCCCCACAAGGACTGAACAGGGTGATTATCAGTGACGGAGCCTAGCACGAACTCTGCTTTCATGAATGATGTCTTTGCAGTAGCACCATCTTTTGCGTAAAATTGGTCCATAACTTCTGGGTCAAGCTCACGCATCAGCATTTCCTGGATTTGATCCAGCTGACTGATTACCCAAGTCTCTGGGAAATCCAGAGTGTACCACTATGAACTCTCAGAATTCATCCGTCCTATACAATACATTGCTGCATTTTGGAAAATTACATTAAGAAACTGTTTCTTCCTGTAAATTCCAGTGTGGGTTCCCTTGATGAGGTGGCGTCATTACATTCTTCAGAGGATAAAAGAAATTTGAACTGAGCCAAAATCACTATAATTCTGAGCAAGGTCCAACAGGGAAACCAGTGCTTCCAGCAGAAGGTGGCACCACACATCTTCGCCTCTTGGAGACAAACGTGCTATTCTCACTGAATATGTAAGTTTCAGTTTTTGCACACTCATGACTAACCACTAACATCTTTCAAAAATATATCCCACAGGAATCATGGGGCTATTTGAAGATTCATCAGACCCTTGGTTTGTGACAGGTTGCTGCTGGGAGAACCAAAAGTCCAGCGGCTTCTTGGATCCTATAAAAAAAAAAAAGAAACGTGCAACTTCCATCACCATAAGACTAGCAAGCAACCAACAGCCACAGAAAACCAACAAAATCCTTTCTCTCCTTGCTGTGAGTGCCACCCATTACTTCAACTGTGTTATCAAAATTCAGCCTCCTTTATTGCTTTAATTTTATATTGACTCTTTTCCAAGAAAAGAATTAATAAAATTTACCTGGACTTTCTATTTTCTTTTGAGGGCAGAGAGAGACGAAAGATCACGAATTTGTTGGAAACAGGCGGACACAGTTCCGCGTCTCAGCGTCTCCTGTTCGCCTCCTTTGCGGGGAGAGCTGGCGGCTAGCAAGCGACCCGCAGGATGGGCACGGGCCGGGCGCAGCCCTAAGCGGCGGCCTGAGTGCCAGACACCGACCGCGGGACACCGCGCGCAGCAGCCAGCCGTCAGGCTCGCGGGCCCCCAGCAGTGTGGCGGGAGGTGGTCGCGACTTCTCCCGAGGCCCTTTAGGCCCGGGGCCGTGTGGCCGCCAGATGCCCTGGGGCCGGGTCAGGCCGAGGGCTGCGTCCTGCAGAGCGGAGCGCAGAGCGGGCTGTGTCTCGGCCGCAGCTGCCCACTGGCCAGGCCCAGGACTTGAAGCAGCGGCGGGCATCCCCCACCAGCCTCGCCCTGGGACCTGCCGGCGCGGGCGGCCTCCGTGGGGCCCTCCCTGAGGCCGCAGCAGCTGGACTGTATGCGCACTGCCGTTAAAAGAGCGGCTTCAACCAGTGTCAGCCTCTCTGTTCAGGTTTCAGAAACTGGTCCAGCTTAGGTCAGTGGGCTACCCCCAGGAGGTGGCCAGAGGTCAGGGCTAAGCTGCAAGGCTACCGCACCTCATTCCGTCACGTCCCCCTCTGTGGCTGGGGCCATCCTCCAGAAAGGGCAATTGTTGAGAGCTAGGAATTCACCTGATCGGTATTTGCTACGCGTGCTTCTGTTGGTCCTATACAAGCGACTCTCTGCAGCTGAAATGAGGAGCCTGGGGGCGCTGGGTCCTGGGTGCCTGGCTCCCTCAGCTGTGGGGCTGGGCAGGGCCTGTGGGCTCCAGCCCTGCGGGCACCCCCATCTAAGATCTGACTCTTGGCCGGGCTTAGCACTGGTCGCAGGACCCAGACTGGGTGCTGGACCGATCCTCGAGGCAGGCTAACTGTCCTGCTTGGGCACCTCCCTCCGTTAGCCAAGGCCTGGCCCTCAGAGGGTGAAAGTCAAGCCTTGGGAATTTCTCTCCTTGCTGTGAGTGCCACCCATTACTTCAACTGTGTTATCAAAATTCAGCCTCCTTTATTGCTTTAATTTTATATTGACTCTTTTCCAAGAAAAGAATTAATAAAATTTACCTGGACTTTCTATTTTCTTTTGAGGGCAGAGAGAGACGAAAGATCACGAATTTGTTGGAAACAGGCGGACACAGTTCCGCGTCTCAGCGTCTCCTGTTCGCCTCCTTTGCGGGGAGAGCTGGCGGCTAGCAAGCGACCCGCAGGATGGGCACGGGCCGGGCGCAGCCCTAAGCGGCGGCCTGAGTGCCAGACACCGACCGCGGGACACCGCGCGCAGCAGCCAGCCGTCAGGCTCGCGGGCCCCCAGCAGTGTGGCGGGAGGTGGTCGCGACTTCTCCCGAGGCCCTTTAGGCCCGGGGCCGTGTGGCCGCCAGATGCCCTGGGGCCGGGTCAGGCCGAGGGCTGCGTCCTGCAGAGCGGAGCGCAGAGCGGGCTGTGTCTCGGCCGCAGCTGCCCACTGGCCAGGCCCAGGACTTGAAGCAGCGGCGGGCATCCCCCACCAGCCTCGCCCTGGGACCTGCCGGCGCGGGCGGCCTCCGTGGGGCCCTCCCTGAGGCCGCAGCAGCTGGACTGTATGCGCACTGCCGTTAAAAGAGCGGCTTCAACCAGTGTCAGCCTCTCTGTTCAGGTTTCAGAAACTGGTCCAGCTTAGGTCAGTGGGCTACCCCCAGGAGGTGGCCAGAGGTCAGGGCTAAGCTGCAAGGCTACCGCACCTCATTCCGTCACGTCCCCCTCTGTGGCTGGGGCCATCCTCCAGAAAGGGCAATTGTTGAGAGCTAGGAATTCACCTGATCGGTATTTGCTACGCGTGCTTCTGTTGGTCCTATACAAGCGACTCTCTGCAGCTGAAATGAGGAGCCTGGGGGCGCTGGGTCCTGGGTGCCTGGCTCCCTCAGCTGTGGGGCTGGGCAGGGCCTGTGGGCTCCAGCCCTGCGGGCACCCCCATCTAAGATCTGACTCTTGGCCGGGCTTAGCACTGGTCGCAGGACCCAGACTGGGTGCTGGACCGATCCTCGAGGCAGGCTAACTGTCCTGCTTGGGCACCTCCCTCCGTTAGCCAAGGCCTGGCCCTCAGAGGGTGAAAGTCAAGCCTTGGGACTTGTCCTTTCTTACCAGAACTGAGAATAACATTTGTTTCAGTGAGGTTTACAGGAATATCATGACCTGACCTCAAAAAACAGAGGATCTGACACCAAGTTTGCAACAGCTAACCACATCGCTTCCTCGCCTTTCTTATGAAACCGCACAAGCCACCCATTGCCTTGCGTGGCCCTGCAATAAAATTTTCTCTGCTCCAAACTCTGACATCTTGGTATTATTTGGTCTCACTGGGTGTTGGGCACACAGTCTTGAGTTCAATAACACATCTAAGGTCACACAAAGATTCTGCACTGGCCTCATTCCCAGTTTAGCCTCCCTCACCGCCAGAGCATAAAGCAGTCCCATTCCTAAACACAGTGCCCTTTCAAATACCAACATTATACAATTGAACATGACCTAGTGAAACCTTGTTATACCTGTTCAAACTCGCCCATGCAGAGTGGATGGGAAGCCACAGAACTCCTGCTCCTGTCTGATTGTGGCGTGGACAATCAGCTAGTTGGGAGTCCTTACCTGTGAGGAGTAGACCTCCTTAATGATCTCAAAGATAGCTTCATCTTTTGAGACTTTCTACCCCATGTCTCATGCGTAGTCATTCCCTCTCCTTTTTATTCCCCAAATGAGCACCTCCAGAATAAAAGAGGGAGTCAGAGCACAGTGCTGTGTGTGTTGAGAAGGATGAGGGAATGATGGAGAGTAAGCAGCGTGAGGGAGGAAAATCAGGCAGACAGTGGAGGTTGCCCCTCCTTCCCCTGGGTGAAGAGACAGGCTGTGATGGCACACCCTGGGGGCTGGAGTGAGCCCTGAGGCAGAAGGGAAATGGTGCAGGACTCTCCCTGTGCCTTCGTTTTGCTCCGAAGTGTCCCTGTGACCTGAGCTCCTATGTGTCTGCAACCCAAAACTCAAGAGTCCCTAGCTCAGCACAGATTCTCCATGGCAGGTTGTGTTTGGCCTTTCATGGGAACCACAGGATATGCCAAGATGCCTCCCCAGGGTCAGAGCAATGATAAGGCCTGTCTCAGGAGCACGCGGTGCTGCTGTGAAGCACACAGTCCTCTTTAAACGTTACAGAAGGACACTGAGGGTTGAGTAAGTTTTTGACTCCTTTACAAGGTCTTCATCCTAGTTTACAACTTCATTCTTTCTAATATTTCCATCAAGTAATCAAGTAATGACAGATGAGTCCAAAGAGGTGGTGAGTCGTTATACCCACTGAATGCTAGGCTGTCTGGAACGCCAGAGGCCCCCTTTGTACACTGTGGGTTCCAACAGTGCCAGAGGGAAATCTTGGTCTATTGTTTTTAAATCAATAACCTAGATTTAAAAAAAACATAGTTCAAAATAGAAAAAAATCTTGCATAATCATTTTGTAGCAGTGTCTCTGTCAAACCAGTGAGCAATGATATCTTCCCAGAGCTCTTATCTTATCTGCCCAAAATTCTCTTATCTATTCCAAATTAAAGGAAGTTTCCATTTCAGCAAGTTGGAGCAATTCAGAGAAGTAATAATCTGACCTTAGGCAAAGAAAATTAGAAGTTGATCTTTCTCCATTTTTTCTTTTAACCAAGGTTCTCTCCCCTTTGGATTTTATAAGGGCCACGGACCACTCCAGAGATCCCAAGCCAATTTCCACTTATTTATGGGACAGAGAAAACATCAACCACATGATAGAGAAAATCTCAAATGTCCTTTACTTCTGTTCAAGCACAGTGAAGCTCCTTCAAGGTCCATACACTGAGCCAAAACTAGAGGCTGGGGGTGGGGAGGAGGAAGTCGAGATGGATAAGAATGATGCCTTCCTTCTAAGAGCTCAGCAGTCCAGGGAGAAAGCAAGCACACGACACAAGGCCCAACCGGGATGTGGACAAAAACTCATGGGCATCTCTGGGGAGGGGGTGGTGACTGGTAAGATCCGGAAAAGCTCCTGGGGGAGGTGGGGTCAGAGCCAAGTTTCTCAGCAGTGAGCTGGTGGACTGCAGGAGAACATTTGCATGGAAGTAAAACAGGCCGTCCTCAAAAAACAGACCAATGTGGAGAAATGTGGAGTGCAGAAAGACTGAAATGTCCAGTCAGGAAGAAACGGTTTCCGATCAGCATCCCTGACCGTGACCCCCTCCCTAGGTCTCGGGCATCTAGAGTCCAGAGAGAGAGAGTGAAGTCATCCAGTCCTGCCTGACTCTTTGCAACCCCATGGACTGTAGCCCACCAGGCTCCTCCATCCATGGAATTGTCCAAGCAAGAGTGCTGGAGGGCATTGCCTTTTCCTTCTCCAGGGGCATCTAGAAAGAATGCTAAATTTGTCAGCAGCTATGACCCTTCTAGGCTCCTTGTACTGCACTGGTGATCTGGAAGTGCCTGCCAGCCTCCCCTGACCCTTAAAAAGCAATTTTCTGGCCCATGTCAGTGGTCCAACAGAGACACTGCAGCACAGAATGCTTCTTCCTGAAATCAGAGCAAGTTTTCAAAGAGGTGTGGTGCCAAGTCATGAACTGCAAAGGGAAGGTGCAGTGATGCGGACAGAGCTGCCTCAGTGCAGGCGCCTGCCAGCAGCGCTCCAGGCCTCCTGAGCTGCTTCTGAAAGGCTGCGGGCTTGCAGGTCTGCCTCTGGAACTGCTCCTCATGACAGTTTTCCACCTAGGAGGTGAACATGATCAAAAGATCACTGTCATTCCTTCTTTAACTAAAGCAAAACACATTAAAATAAGTTCTCACATAGTTTATGATAAAGCAGAATTGGTGAAACAGAAATTTACATGCTATTTGAGTATGAAAATTTACTGAGTGTAATTTTGTCCCAACCAAAGTTTTATCTTATTTTCAAATAATGGGCAAAATTTCTCTAGTGATTTTCAAAATGCTCTCCCAGTTGGCTAAGTTTTGTTCAGTATAGTAACATTTTAATGTTGTATTGGTTTTTTATTCTTAATTTTAAGGTGTATATTTTAAAATTTTATTTGTATTGCTAAGTAAACTGTATAGTTAAGAATAATTCATCTCAATATCTAGGGTGACTTGACTAGTTGGAAGAGGAACATTTTCTACAGTTGCGTTCATGACTGTTGGTGTCTGAACCACTAATCTGGGGTGGAGGGAAGGCTGGGGGAACGCCCATCTTGCCCTTGTATGTGTGTTTGGTGGTATCCCCTGGCAAGAATACTGGAATGGGTTGCCACTTTCTTCTCCAGGTGATTTACCCGACCCGGAGAGCGAACCTGTGTCTCCTGAGTCTTACTGCAGGGGGGTTCTTTACCACTGAGCCACCAGGGGAGCCCGTCTCGCCCCTTGCTGACTGGTAACATATGTCAGCCACATACGTCCCAAGGGGCTCGGCATCCCTCTCTGTAAAACGGGCCAGTTACGCTGCCAACACTGGTGCTGTTGGAAGTACCTGGTGTGATACCTTACAGCAATATTCTCTATGAAAATCTGACAGTATCCAATTTTTGTGTTTCTTTATGGTAAAGGAGGTAAGGCTGTGTCTAGAACTCTTACCAGCTAACATTTTTTGCAGAAACATAAATATATCTTTAAACAATGTAGACCTAGTCCCTTCTAGTTTTCTCTTTTAAAGTTTACTAGTTGCTTTTATATGTAGGTTTTGTCAGATTAACTTGAAAAGTATCTTGAGAAGTCAAGGTGGTCCTGAGTTGAGAGTCTGATGCTTCTCCTGGAAAGGGATGCAGGTACGCACTTCTCCTGGTGGGAAGTGACTGGTTTGGAGGCTCTTTCTGCAACTGCAGCCGCTCAGGATGGGGTGGACCGCACCATCACAATAAGCAGAATACTCGGTAAATTGGACATTTAGACTCTGGTTTCAGGCCTGCTGTACTGTCAGGAAACCCAGACTACACATGTCTATGAAAGGATTTGTCCCCCTCTGGTTACACATCGGGTGCGGTGAAGGCAGCTTGGGTCCCAGGAGAAAAAATTAAACAAAGTAGGAGCAGACAGCGGTGCCCTTATGAGCCTCGGTGTCCACGGAGAGGCCAGCGCTGTGAGGCACAGACGCAGTCTGCTTTGCTCCCACGAGCTCTGCGGCCCAGCCCAGCGCCGGCATGCTTGGGTCTGAATAAAAGCCAGTCGGTGGTACTGCTGAATATCAAGCAGTCCAAGCGGTCTCTACACCAACTGGCATGACAGATTTTGGGTCTGAGTCCACACTTATTGATCCCAAAGTCTAATAATGCTTGGTTGGGAGGATGAGGTATTAAACTCTTGCTTGACTTGTTGCACAGGTCCTGGGGGAAACGGTGTCTGCTGCCCAACCCCTCACCTGGCCCCAGCACGGGAGGATGTGACTGACTGGCGTCTGGCAGGTGTCTGGAAAGAGCTGAGGGCAGCCGCGAGGTCATGGCCGGGCACACGCCCCACCCGCATCCCACCGCTGAGAAATCCTCTATTCAATTCGGCTGCCACAAGCATTACTTTTTATTTTTTTACTTCTCTTGTAGGTTCTAACTTTAGTTAGGCTAGTGGGAAGCTTTACCGGAGCCTTCCTACTCCTGCCTCCTCGACAACAGTGTTTCAATAAGTTACTGCTCCCTGAAGAGCCAGCCCAGTCCCCTCCAGGCCCACGCTGATCAGGGCAGGACGCAGGCTCTTCCCCAGCCCGCAGCTCCGCCCACACTATGGGCAAAGATGACTTGCACCAAGGTTGCTTTCATGCACCAAATTCCATAGATAGAAGAGCCTGGTGGACTACAGTTTCCACGGGATCGAGAAGAGGCAGACACGCCTGAGCACAAGCCCACTCCACTCAGTGACTTTAGCATGGTCGTCTGTTCCTGGGGGCTCAGACGGTAAAGCGTCTGTCTACAATGCGGGAGACCTGGGACTGAGCCCTGGGTTGGGAAGATCCCCTGGAGAAGGAAATGGCGACCCACTCCAGTACTACTGCCTGGAAAACCCCATGGACAGAGGAGCCTGGTAGGCTACAGTCTGTGGGGTCGCGAAGAGTCGGACACGACTGAGCGACTTCACTTTCACTTTCTGTTTTCTCAACTTTATAATTTTCAGTTGGTTCCAAAGACTTTTTCGTCACTTCACTGGTTCCTGGACTAAATAATTAGAAGGCAGTTTAGAAACTTCAAGTAGTAGATTTGGCCCAGACGGTTATGGTCTTGGGAATAACTGACTCTATAAATTGTGTAATAAGAAGTTATAATCATAGAACTGTACAAAACAGAGTGAACCCTAATACAAGCTATAGACTTCAGTTAGTAACTTCTCAATATTGTTTCATCAACTGTAACAAATATACCAACCACACTAATGCAAGATGTTAATAATGGGAGACACTGGGTAGGAAGGAGATATGCTTAACTTTTTATGAACCTAAAACAATTCTAAAAAAATTAGGTCTATTAATTAAAAAATAATAAAATGGGCAGGGTGAGTAGATGAGAGTGTCAGTGAAACGAAAGCAGCCAGTCACTGCAGCCACTGGTAATTGCCGAAGCTGAACGACAGTCCATGAATGGGGGTTCATCATATCATTCTATGTCTATTTTTTATTTTAAAAAATAAAAGTTTTTAAAATCTTATGCTATTTCAATAGCATGTCTTTTATTATTATAAAAAATAATTCACATTGTACACATATGAAAAATATTAAAAAGTACCTATAATGGATTTACTCAAAGATATCACCTATAGTATTTTAGCGTGGACATGTATACAAATAACAGAACTGATATAATACAAAATAAGACATTTTAATACTACCATTTTTTAAAACTTAGTATCACCATAAACATCTTCTCATGTCTTAAAATAGCTCCAAAAGCATGCTTTTAAATAGTCTCAGTAAGATTTCATATTATGGCCATACTATATACAGTCTAGAAATTAAATAGCTACCTGTATAGCCCTCATCCCAGATGGCTGGGATTGTCAGAGGTGTGAGATTTGTAACGCACACCGAATCCTGCCACAGAGCAAACTGACAGTGAGAAAACCATTTGGCCTTGGTCTCCAGCTGGTGAATTTCTCACACTTCAAGTAGCAAAGGCTATTTAACAGCATGGAAGAGGCACTTTGCTTCTTCATCACACAGTCGCATGTGGATTTGGTGTTTACAAGATGGAAGACAGGCGGGATCTGGGTGTTTCGCTGGCATGCGTGTGGCGCTCACTCTGGACCAACGAGCCAGGGCTGTCTGAGGGTGCCCAAGGATAAAGGCAGTTTTCCTGGCACACACTGAAGCACTCTGACCCTTCCCTCCTACTCAAGAAAGCACATCAGAGGTCAAATGAACGCGAGTGATGTTACGGCAATAAATTTCACTTAGAAACTGTAGCAAGTCTTTGAAATCAACCTCAATCCCAGCTATGACTATACAGCACCTGGAGGGTGACCCACGGGCTCCAGGAAGACCCTGCCAGTCCACACGAGATAGGTCTTCTCAGATAACCACCCAGCTCTCGGCACAGAGATTCACAATTAAAGTAGGATTGCAATGGGGCCAAACAGCCGAGTAGTTAGAATGCACACTGGCCAGAGGGTGTAATGTTTGACTGTAGATCGCACAGTCAATGCGACTTCTAATCAGATCTGGAAGAAGCTGGTTCTTGCTGCATGAGCCAGTTCTCCCTGAGGCTGAGCAGGCACAGGTGCCAGCCCACCCGGCCTTTGCCAAAGGTATTTTCTTCCACGAAGCTGGAGAGAAAAGAAGGCTTAAAACTTTAAATTTGAGGAAATGTGTTTTCCAAAATCCATGTCTCTTGCCAAGATACTGGACACTTTATCTTGGAGAGTTTATCTAATCAGACAACTAGAATATGCACTGTGACGTGAACACTGAGAATCAGAATCCATCGCTGGCTCTGTCCCCACTGGACCTGTGGGACCTGGGAGGCCCCAGCTCCGCTTGGGCTCTGTGTGTCCAGATGACAGGAAGTCTTTCAGGCCAACTTTTCTGGGAAAGAGGAATCTATCGAGCAAATTTCTGAGGGTCGTTGTGCAGCAGGCTTTCCCGGGCACCTGCAGGGAGGTGCCTACCATGTGAACTGGCACCATGGGAAGACTTGCGTGGGCGGCCCAGAAGGCCATGAGGGTGAGCAGGGGAGGCGTCAGCCAGAGATCCAAGCTGTCGGCTCAGAGAGAAGAGGAAATGTTCACACAAGAGCAGTCACACCTCCTGACCCAGAGAGAGCAGAGAGAGGAGCCAATGGGAAGAGCAATCGTGCGATGCAGGGAACTAAGACTGTGGACACCCTGCAGGCACGCTCAGCTTCTGTTACCCCTCGAGATGCGAGAAAGAGCATCCCATTGACAGCCATCTCACACTTCTCGTTAAATTCATTTATTCATTTACTTGTTTTTCTTGGCTATGCCGGGTCTTCATTGCTGTGCGGGCTCTTCCTCTCGCTGTGGCGGGGACTTCTTGTTGCAGCGGCCTCCCTTGCTGTGGAGTGCAGGCTCCAGGGTGCGTGGGCTTCAGCGGTTGTGGCTCCCGGGCTGAACACACAGGCTCAGTAATGGTGGTACACAGGCTTAGCTGCTCTGAGGCGGGCAGGATCTTCCCAGATCAGGGATGAAATCCACCTCCTGCAGGTGGAGTCTTTACCACTGAGTACCAGGGAAGCCCCCTCTCCACACTGTTAAGAAACAGTCATCTTCTTTAACGAAGATCTGTTTCATGCAAAAGGATCTCAGATCTCTGGCACTGAGGTCTGTGGGAATAACCCCAGCTTCAGTCAGCACTTCCTTGGATCTGATCCAGGGACAGAGGGACTTAAAATTATTCAGTTCAGTTCAGTTCAGTCGCTCAGTCATGTCCGACTCTGCAACCCCATGAATTGCAGCATGCCAGGCCTCCCTGTCCATAACCAACTCCAGGAGTTCACTCAAACTCACGTTCATCGAGTCGGTGATGCCGTCCAGCCATCTCATCCTCTGTCGTCCCCTTTTCCTTCTGCCCCCAATCCCTCCCAGCATCAGGGTCTTTTCCAATGAGTCTTAAGTCTTGAGTCCAACACTTCACACGAGGTGGCCGAAGTACTGGAGTTCCAACTTTAGCATCATTCCTTCTAAAGAACACCCAGGACAAATCTCCTTTAGAATGGACTGGTTGGATCTCCTTGCAGTCCAAGGGACTCTCAAGAGTCTTCTCCAGCACCACAGTTCAAAACCATCAATTCTTCAGTGCTCAGCTTTCTTCACAGTCCAACTCTCACATCCATACACGACCACTGGAAAAACGATAGCCTTGACTAGATGGACTTTTGTTGGCAAAGTAATGTCTCTGCTTTTGAATATGTTGTCTAGATTGGTCAAAATTTTCCTTCCAAGGAGTAAGCATCTTTTAATTTCATGGCTGCAGTCGCCATCTGCAGTGATTTTGAAGCCCAAAAAACTAAAGTCTGACACTGTTTCCACTGTTTCCCCAACTATTTCCCATGAAGTGATGGGACCAGATGCCATGATCTTCGTTTTTTGAATGTTGAGCTTTAAGCCAACTTTTCACTCTCCTCTTTCACTTTCATCAAGAGGCTTTTGAGTTCCTCTTCACTTTCTGCCATAAGGGTGGTGTCATCTGAGGTTATTGATATTTCTCCCGGCAATGTTGATTCCAGCTTGTGTTTCTTTCAGCCCAGTGTTTCTCATGATGTACTCTGCATATAAGTTAAATAAGCAGGGTGACATTATACAACCTTGACATACTCTTTTTCCTATTTGGAACCAGTCTATTGTTCCATGTCCAGTTCGAACTGTTGCTTCCTGACCTGCATACAGGTTTCTCAAGAGGCAGGTTAGGTGGTCTGGTATTCCCATCTCTTTCAGAATTTTCCACTGTTGATTGTGAGCCACACAGTGAAAGGCTTTGGCATAGTCAATAAAGCAGAAATAGATGTTTTTCTGGAACTCTCTTGCTTTTTCCATGATCCAGCGGATGTTGGCAATTTGATCTCTGGTTCCTCTGCCTTTTCTAAAACCAGCTTGAACATCAGGGAGTTCATGGTTCACGTATTGCTGAAGCCTGGCTTGGAGAATTTTAAGCGTTACTTTACTAGCATGTGAGACGAGTGCAATTGTGCGGTAGTTTGAGCATTCTTTGGCATTGCCTTTCTTTGGGATTAGAGTGAAAACTGACCTTTTCCAGTCCTGTGGCCATGGGTGAGTTTTCCCAATTTGCTGGCATATTGAGTGCAGCACTTTCACAGCATCATCTTTCAGGATTTGAAATAGCTCCACTGGAATTCCATCACCTCCACTAGCTTTGTTCATAGTGATGCTTCCTAAGGCCCACTTGACTTCACATTCCATGATGTCTGGCTCTAGGTGAGTGATCACACTATCATGATTATCTGGGTCGTGAAGATCTTTTTTGTACAGTTCTTCCGTGTATTCTTGCCATCTCTTCTTAATATCTTCTGCTTCTGTTAGGTCCGTACCATTTCTGTCCTTTATCGAGCTCATCTTTACATGAAATGTTCCCTTGGTGTCTCTAATTTTCTTGAAGAGATCTCTAGTCTTTCCCATTCTATTGTTTTCCTCTATTTTTTTGCATTGATTTCTGAGGAAGGCTTTCTTATCTCTCCTTGCTATTCTTTGGGACTCTACATTCAGATGCTTATATCTTTCTTTTTCTCCTTTGCTTTTCTTTTCTCTTCTTGGCACAGCTGTTTGTAAGGCCTCCCCAGACAATCATTAAAATTATTACCATGCCTCAAAATGAAATCAGTAACAAATTTAAAAGTATAGAGACAGAGGTTGAGAGAGAAAGGTGGCCAGCATTCCGGCTACAAATGCTCCGCAAGCAGCCCCCCGGGACAGCGTGCTTTCCCTCTCTTGGCCCCTCACACTGAGCTGGGTAACAGGGTGACATTCTTGCATCCCCCAGGGCAGAGGCTGGGCATGTAAAGAGTAGAATTCAGAATATCCCTCTCCTCAGGAACAGGTGGCCAGAAGGAGATTCCAGAGGGCATTGAGACTCAGCCAGTCACCAGAGAAAGTCACCAGTGTCCTAAGGACTTTCTTTAAAAGAAGGGGTTTCCCAGAAAGCCAGGATGGAGCTGCGAGTGGTGAGGAGGGGAGGCGACTGCAGATAATGATTCCTGGCGACTGCCAGATAATGGCAATTTGCCATTGCCCAAATGACCACAGTAAAGCTCCTATAAAATACATCGTGTAAAAAAGAGACAATTTAGGAAATACGAAAAAGGTAAGACGTAGATAAAGTTAAGGAATTAAAGGCAGACACGCCATGACACTAAACCACTTAGAGAAAATGGCCTTCAAAAATCACAAGGACAGAAGACTAAATGGTGGAGAAGGTTGTAGATTAACTATATGAGCAAAAGAAGCCAGAAGAAGCAGAACAGAGAAAAGAGGTGCTAAAAATCAACAAATAGATGATAGGAATGAAATTTTCACTCAGATAGAAGTGAAAACATATTTCTTAACGTCCACAATAGCAGACAAATTAAGCAGATGCATATGATAGCACATATGACACAATATTAAGATGCTGACGTTGCTCAGTCACTCAGTCACGTCCCACTCCTGTGCCCACACAGCTGCGGCGCACCAGGCTCCCCTGTCCTTCACCATCTCCCGGAGCTGGCTCAAATTCATGTCCGTTGAGGCAGTGACGCCATCCAAACATCTCGTCCTCTGTCGTCCCCTTCTCCTCCCGCCTTTAATCTTTCCCAGCATCAGAGTCTTTTGTAATGAGTCAGCTCTTTGCAGCAGGTGGCCAATGTTGATACCTCTGAACATAAATAGATAAACAGTGATACATCATATGCTACTGGCACGGTATATGATAAGACTGAACACTATCATCTCAACTCCATATATATGCAAACACATAGAATTATGTATTCTTTTAAAAAGTGTGCATGGACATGTATGTGCTCATGTAAAAGTCTGCAAGGAAATACATCAAAATGTAGTTAACTCTATGGGATTATTTGTCATTTAAATTGGTTGTACCTTTTAAAATTTCTCACAATGTTTTACTTTTACTGTCAGAAAAAAATGTTTTTCAAAAAAACAAAAGCAGAAAGCAGTTTGAAAATGTCTCTGTAGAAAACTGAATTTTTGTCTTGTATTCCATTAGAGCTATTTATTTTTACTTGAAGAGATGTTATCAAAGGAAGAAGGCCTTAGATGAAACTCTTAATTGAACAAGAGGATATGCATTCCTCTAGAACAAGATGTCTATGCATTCACCAAAAGGTAGTTCACACCACATCAGTTCACACCAAATATTCAGGAGCCAGAGATACGAGCTAGATACAAATCTCGTCCTCTCAAGGACATTCTGGTTGGGGGAATATACAGTAAACAGCTAGAGACTATGTCCAACGGGGGAAACGACTATGGAGAAAAGCTAGAGCAGCAGAAGGGAATCAGCTTCCTTGATTCTGGGAAGCTGTTGCATTTTTACACAGTGATGAAAGGCAAAACCTTGGAAAGGTGACCTCTGGACGAAGACCCGAGGTGGTGAGTGCGCCACCCCGTGGACACCCGCGGTAAAGCAGCCAGGCCAACGGCGCGCGGTTGCGCGGCTGTGCGGACCGGAAGGAGCACCGCGCGAGGGGCCTGCGTGCCAGACGGAGCAGCGGCGCGGCCGGCGGGGCGAGGCGGAGCGCAGCCCGGGCCGCGGCCACGGGGCGTGTGAAGCGGGGCCGCGGAGGGTGTGAAGCGGGGCCGCAGGGGGTGTGAAGCGGGGTCGCGGAGGGTGTGAAGCGGGGCCGCGGGGGGTGTGAAGCGGGGCCGCGGAGGGTGTGAAGCGGGGCCGCGGGGGGTGTGAAGCGGGGCCGCGGGGGGTGTGAAGCGGGGCCGCGGGGGGTGTGAAGCGGGGCCGCGGGGGGTGTGAAGCGGGGCCGCGGGGGGTGTGAAGCGGGGCCGCGGGGGGTGTGAAGCGGGGCCGCGGGGGGTGTGAAGCGGGGCCGCGGGGGGTGTGAAGCGGGGCCGCGGGGGGTGTGAAGCGGGGCCGCGGGGGGTGTGAAGCGGGGCCGCGGGGGGTGTGAAGCGGGGCCGCGGGGGGTGTGAAGCGGGGCCGCGGGGGGTGTGAAGCGGGGCCGCGGGGGGTGTGAAGCGGGGCCGCGGGGGGTGTGAAGCGGGGCCGCGGGGGGTGTGAAGCGGGGCCGCGGGGGGTGTGAAGCGGGGCCGCGGGGGGTGTGAAGCGGGGCCGCGGGGGGTGTGAAGCGGGGCCGCGGGGGGTGTGAAGCGGGGCCGCGGGGGGTGTGAAGCGGGGCCGCGGGGGGTGTGAAGCGGGGCCGCGGGGGGTGTGAAGCGGGGCCGCGGGGGGTGTGAAGCGGGGCCGCGGGGGGTGTGAAGCGGGGCCGCGGGGGGTGTGAAGCGGGGCCGCGGGGGGTGTGAAGCGGGGCCGCGGGGGGTGTGAAGCGGGGCCGCGGGGGGTGTGAAGCGGGGCCGCGGGGGGTGTGAAGCGGGGCCGCGGGGGGTGTGAAGCGGGGCCGCGGGGGGTGTGAAGCGGGGCCGCGGGGGGTGTGAAGCGGGGCCGCGGGGGGTGTGAAGCGGGGCCGCGGGGGGTGTGAAGCGGGGCCGCGGGGGGTGTGAAGCGGGGCCGCGGGGGGTGTGAAGCGGGGCCGCGGGGGGTGTGAAGCGGGGCCGCGGGGGGTGTGAAGCGGGGCCGCGGGGGGTGTGAAGCGGGGCCGCGGGGGGTGTGAAGCGGGGCCGCGGGGGGTGTGAAGCGGGGCCGCGGGGGGTGTGAAGCGGGGCCGCGGAGGGTGTGAAGCGGGGCCGCGGGGGGTGTGAAGCGGGGCCGCGGAGGGTGTGAAGCGGGGCCGCGGGGGGTGTGAAGCGGGGCCGCGGGGGGTGTGAAGCGGGGCCGCGGGGGGTGTGAAGCGGGGCCGCGGGGGGTGTGAAGCGGGGCCGCGGGGGGTGTGAAGCGGGGCCGCGGGGGGTGTGAAGCGGGGCCGCGGGGGGTGTGAAGCGGGGCCGCGGGGGGTGTGAAGCGGGGCCGCGGGGGGTGTGAAGCGGGGCCGCGGGGGGTGTGAAGCGGGGCCGCGGGGGGTGTGAAGCGGGGCCGCGGGGGGTGTGAAGCGGGGCCGCGGGGGGTGTGAAGCGGGGCCGCGGGGGGTGTGAAGCGGGGCCGCGGGGGGTGTGAAGCGGGGCCGCGGGGGGTGTGAAGCGGGGCCGCGGGGGGTGTGAAGCGGGGCCGCGGGGGGTGTGAAGCGGGGCCGCGGGGGGTGTGAAGCGGGGCCGCGGGGGGTGTGAAGCGGGGCCGCGGGGGGTGTGAAGCGGGGCCGCGGGGGGTGTGAAGCGGGGCCGCGGGGGGTGTGAAGCGGGGCCGCGGGGGGTGTGAAGCGGGGCCGCGGGGGGTGTGAAGCGGGGCCGCGGGGGGTGTGAAGCGGGGCCGCGGGGGGTGTGAAGCGGGGCCGCGGGGGGTGTGAAGCGGGGCCGCGGGGGGTGTGAAGCGGGGCCGCGGGGGGTGTGAAGCGGGGCCGCGGGGGGTGTGAAGCGGGGCCGCGGGGGGTGTGAAGCGGGGCCGCGGGGGGTGTGAAGCGGGGCCGCGGGGGGTGTGAAGCGGGGCCGCGGGGGGTGTGAAGCGGGGCCGCGGGGGGTGTGAAGCGGGGCCGCGGGGGGTGTGAAGCGGGGCCGCGGGGGGTGTGAAGCGGGGCCGCGGGGGGTGTGAAGCGGGGCCGCGGGGGGTGTGAAGCGGGGCCGCGGGGGGTGTGAAGCGGGGCCGCGGGGGGTGTGAAGCGGGGCCGCGGGGGGTGTGAAGCGGGGCCGCGGAGGGTGTGAAGCGGGGCCGCGGGGGGTGTGAAGCGGGGCCGCGGAGGGTGTGAAGCGGGGCCGCGGGGGGTGTGAAGCGGGGCCGCGGGGGGTGTGAAGCGGGGCCGCGGGGGGTGTGAAGCGGGGCCGCGGGGCGTGCGTGTGAAGCGGGGCCGTGGGGTGTGTGAAGCAGGGCCGAGCCTGGCGCCGCCGAGCGCCCTCGCGAGCGTCCGCACCATGGTCCGCACTGAAGCGGCAGCTTTAGGCTTGACTCCTGTGAAGGCGGACGCAGAGAACCGGGGGCTTACAATCGTTTATGTCCATTAAATGAATTAGTCATTCAGGGCAAACCAACTTCAAAACGCATGACTTGCGACAATATGCTAAAATAACTTGGACAGAGACATAGAAACTCCAAGCAGGTAGCTGTAAAGTAGGCATGGCGTCAGTTAAGTGGGAATTTCTAGAAAGCAAGTGAGGGAGACCCTCGAGATCTGGGATGTGCTATAAAGCTGTGACAAGCTTTAAGCTGCCATCGGGTGAGACCTGGGCCTGCCAGG
This sequence comes from Litocranius walleri, assembly GCA_006410535.1. NCBI lineage: Eukaryota > Metazoa > Chordata > Mammalia > Artiodactyla > Bovidae > Litocranius > Litocranius walleri. Next base: position 907,098 of record SJYG01000696.1, read on the forward strand.
GTTAAGGGCAGCAGGCTTTTCTAGCACCGCGGGGCGCTTCCCAGAGGGGCTGCGTGCGGCTACAGCAGCTTCAGAGCCGCCAGGGAAGGGTGCGAACGGAGCTGCGGGGAAAGCGCGCTCAGTAGAGGCTTCGGAAGGACGCAGAGCTGCTGTCTCCAGACCCGAGTGTCCCTGAGTGGTCATGCGGGGCCAGCCGGGCAGCGCGGCCTGCGGAGCCTGGAGGCGGCCACGAAGGCCGCCGGTTCCCCGATGGGCGCCGGCGCTCAGGGGCGCCGCTCCTGTGCTCGGCGTGTGTCTCCGCCACCCCGTCCTCTGGAGCCCTTCCAGGGAATACTCAGGGCTGACCTCCCTCAGAACGGACTGGCTGGGTCTCCTTGCGGTTCAAGGGACTCTCAAGAGTCTTCTCCAGCACCACAGTTCGAAATCATCTCTTCTTTGCCACTCAGCCTTCTTTATGGTTCATCCCTCACATCTGTGCTGAATACTGGAAAACCAACTATACAGACCTTTGTCAGCAAAGTGATGTCTCTGCTCTTTAATATGCCGTCTAGGTTTGTCTTGCTTTACTTTCAGGGACCAAGGGTCTTTTAATTTCATGGCTGAAGTCACCCTCCCCAGTGATTCTGGAGCCCAAGAAAATAAAATCTGTCTCTGCTTCCACTTTAAGGAACACAATGGCCCCCCACTCCAGTGCTCTTGCCTGGAAAATCCCATGGATGGAGAAGCCTGGTGGGCTGCAGTCCATGAGGTCGCTAGGAGTCAGACACACTGAGCAACTTCACTTTCACTTTTCACTTTCCTGCATTGGAGAAGGAAACGGCACCCCACTCCAGTGTCCTTGCCTGGAGAATCCCAGGGACGGGGGAGCCTAGTTGGCTGCCGTCTATGGGGTCGCACAGAGTTGGACACGACTGAAGCGACTTAGCAGCAGCAGCAGCACTTAGCCATTTACAAAGAACTTCTGATTAATCATTTCCTTTGAGACTAAAACCAACTATGTGAAGTTGTTAAGTGACAACCACATCAGGAAAGTTAGTGACTTGGCAAAAGCCACTGAGACCCAGAAGAGGGTCTGAACTTCTGAAATTCTGACCCCAGTGGATTCACTTCAGGGAGCAGCCTTGTCCACTGGACCACCCTGTCATTCAGGACCCCACACTGTGTGCCTGAATGTGTGCAAATGACCTTCTCGAAGAATCGGCTCAGGCTGTGTACCCTGCAAGGCAGTGAATCTCCTCTGATAGACGTCCTCCAACTTCCTAAAGCTTAGCCGGTCCCCTCTCCTCTGTGCCACATCTGTACTTTAAATGTTCTCCTATTGCTTCTTACTACTTTTTACTATAATTTATTTATTTACATGTCAAGCTGCCAGCCTGTGAATCTTTAGGACAGTGAAGACTTCTGAGTCAGGTCTTGGTCTTTGGAGCCAGACTGCCTAGGGTGGGATCCCAGGTTCACAACTTACGAGCTCTACAAAGAAAATCACTTAAACTCTGTCTTCATTTCCTCATCTATAAAACCAGGATAATAACAAAATTGCCAATCTCATAGGGCTATTGTGAAGACGAAAGCAGCTAATATATGAAAGTCACTAGAATAATTAATAAACATTGTGAAAGAATCTGAATGTGAGTGAATAGGGAAATTGATAAATTAAATACAATGCTTTCATACAGTGGAAAAGTACCCTCCAGCAGTTAAGAAAACACACCTATACACACCACCACCGTAATCAATGTCACCATCATCCTTGCATCCTTAGCTCCTATCGGCCTGTCACACAGAAAGTGCCCAATAAAGTTCTGTCAAATACGTGAACAAATAAATGTACTTGTTAAACAGTGACTTGGGTAAAAATAGAAATTTTACCTGCTCTATTTTGGGGTAGTCCCAGCTGCCTGGACTATATCTAAGAATACTAGGATCACTGCTTTCCTCCACAAAAGAATACACAGGAAATTCAAGGAATTGAACTCAAGTTTCCTAAATTAATCCACCCAAATGAAAAGCACAGGCCTCCAGGCCAAAGAATCAGGCTCACTTGTTTGTTAATAAAACATTATGCAACTAAGAACCTTTATTTCAGTTCAGGCTAAGTGGCTTGGATGGAATTGCTTGGATCAGAAACCTCCAGGACATGGATAGCTAATGGAAACCCCTGTAAAGGAATTCAGTATACACCTCCTCTTTCTTTTTAGATTTGATTTAGAACAAACTACAAGGGTAATCACCATAGAAACCTACTAACATAGGGATTTTCACACAAGGTTTCTCTGATGTGTGTGTTTCTTTATGGTCTGTTGAGCCATTAAGGGGAAAGGCAGCAGATTCAAGGAACCTGCAAAGGGAAAGAAGATGTTTACTTTAATAAGCTTTAATTAAAAAAAAAAAATAAAACAGGTCTTTCCTATCCAAAAGAGTGAATATCAAAACATAAGACAGCTTTGGAAAAGACAGGAAAAGGACAGAATCTAACATGATTAAAGTATCTAACATTTGTATACCATATTTCATTTATAAAACTTTTTCATATTATTTAAATTTTAAAAGATTGAAGATAATCTTTTATAAATAAATTCTACGGCAACTCTCAGACATGATTTCAGAGAGAAATAGATCAGAACTTCTCTTTCGGTCTTTTTTGTTAGAGTGAAACACTTGGAAGAGCTGAAATGCAAATGAGCAGGAAAGTTGGTGAATTAAACGTGCTGTGTTAATGCAATGGGAAGATATCACACAGCAATGAAAGGAGTTTTATATACATAGATTTGCATGTATGTATTATCATGGATAGGTTTCAAAAGCAATTTAAGTATAAAAGAGGAAGTTGCATAACAACATAGTAATGTGTATGGAATAACATTTTGGCAAAAAGTTTTTTTAAGCCATGAACTTCCTTTGATATGACTAACCACAGAGGCCAATAGGGTTTTTTTTAATCTTCCAACTTCCTTAAGACTAAATAGACCAAACATAAGCGTGAGGAAATAAGTCCATGAATAATATCGTCAGTAACACCGAGTGATGGGGAATTCTCTATGAACGCGAATAAGGAACAGCGGTGAACAGGACCATCAGGAGATCAGCAGCTGTGGGGCTCAAGTTAGGAAAAAGGGAGGAAGAACCCAGCACCCTGTAACTGCTGACAACCGAAGAACAAAACCAAAGCAAGCAAACAAAATACAAACACGCACATCCGAGATTTTCAATACATATTAGGAGGATTCTGGGAAACAGCAGTGAAGACAACTGCCTAGGCTGTGAGCCCTCCTAAGAGCTCCTCCCATAAACAGAGCAACTGGGATAGCAGAGCCAAAGCCCACAGCAGCACTCACCAGAGTAAGGAGACGCCAGCACATCTTCATGATCCTAAACCAGACTTGGCGTGAATAAACCACTTACCCATGACCTGCGTAAGATGATGAGACTCCTGATAACACTGATAATCAATGAACAAAGAATGCCCAACATATACTAACTTATAAAACAAGAGAAGTCACTCTGAAAACAGTGGTTAAAACTGAGAAAGGAGCATAAAATTTAGAAGAATCATTTTGTTATCCAGACAAAACTATCAGCTACTGAAAAGGGAAAAGAAATCGAAGTGAAATAGGTCAGATGGAGAAAGACAAGTATCATATGATAAATCTTATATGTGAATCTAAAATTGACAGTGCTAACCCACCCCAAAATAGCAGAATGCACATTCTTTTCAAGTTCAAATGAAATAATTGTCATGAAAGAGCAGATTCTGGACTATAAAATAAATTTAATACATTTAAATTGATTTAATTGATTAAATCTTTTAATAAATTTTAAAAGATTTAATTACATCAAATATGTTCTCTAACCATAATGGAATTAAACTAGAAGTCAAGAACAGAAAAATCTCTGGAAATTTCTCAAATATTTAGAAATTAAGTTACTTTCTAAATAACCAATCAGATTAAAAAACTAAAGGAAAATTAGAAAACATTTCAAGCTGAATGAAAATGAAAATATAACATATCACAACTTCTGGATGCCACTAGAGCAGCACATAGTTCACAGCAATAAACGCCTCTACTGGGAAAAGAGAAGTTCCTAATCGATTGCCTGAGCCTTCATCTCTAGAAATTAGAAAAAGAACAAATTAAACACAAAGTAAGCAAAAGAAATAATAAAGATAGCAAAAGGTAATAAAAAACAGAAAAATGGTGAAGAAAATGTAATGAAACAAAAATTTTTGAAAAAAGCAATGAAATTTATAAACTTGTAGACAGACTACAAAGGAAAAGGAAAAAATTCTGAAATGTTTGTAATGATAGAGCTGGAATCATTACAGATTCTACAGCTATTAAAGAAATAATAAGGGATACTATGGGCAATTTTATGTCAATAAATTTGATAACTCCAATGAAATGGATGATATATATTAACATAATTAACTTAAGAAAAAAAAGATAACCTGAAAAAAAAAAAGAGCTTATATTTATAAAGAAATTGAACTTGTAGTTTAAAACTTTCCCACAAATAAAACTTCAAATCCAGAAGGCTGGTGAAATCTATTACTGGTAAATTCTATCAAACAAGAAAGAAATAATACTTAGTCTACACAAATTTTCAGCTAATTAACAAGAGAATACTCTTCATTTATTCAACAGAGCCAGGGAGGTATTTCACGTCTCATCCCTATTTATTCAGTCTCACCCCAAACATGCTATGCATTTTATGCATCGAAGTGCAATTCACTGTCCCTCAGGAGCATAAATACAACCCTTCTTCTTTGAAACATACCAAATAAATGTAAAGAATAACATTTCATAGCCCAGTGAGGCTTATCCCAGGAATTCAAAGCTGATTTAATATTTTTAAAATTAGTCAATATAAATAGAAAAAAACTCTCCTTTGGAAGGAATGATGCTGAAGCTGAAACTCCAGTACTTTGGCCACTTCATGTGAAGAGTTGACTCACTGGAAAAGACTCTGATGCTGGGAGGGACTGGGGGCAGGAGGAGAAGGGGACGGCAGAGGATGAGATGGCTGGATGGCATCACTGACTCGATGGACGTGAGTTTGAGTGAACTCCGGGAGATGGTGATGGACAGGGAGGCCTGGTGTGCTGTGGTTTATGGGGTCGCAAAGAGTCGGACACGACTGAGCGACTGAACTGAACTGAACTGATGAACATTAAGTGGTCACAGAAAAACATTTGACTATTCAACATTCATTCCCGACCAAAAAAAAAACCTCTCAGGGTACTAGGAATAGAAGGGAACTTCCTCAACTTGATCAAGGGCATCTATTGAAAAAAATCTATAGCCAACATCATACTAATCGGTGAAAGACTAAATACTTTTCCCCAATGTTGGAAACATGCCAAGGATGTCCAGTCAGTGCAATAAGTCATGAAAGAGGAAAAAAAAATGCATCCAGATTGCAAATAAAGAATAAAACTGACCTGATTCATGGAGAACATTCATATGATCATATACCCCCAGGAATTACTATGGATCTACCAAAAAATCTTCCTAGAACTAGGATCTTAGAATTTTTTTTTTTTTTTTATTGTATGAAAATTTTATTTTATTTATTTTTTTTAATTTATTTATTTTTTAAATTACATTACTGCATTTGTTTTGCCATACATTGACATGTATTAGCCACAGGTGAACACAATCTCCCAATGCCGAAGCCCCCTCCCACCTCCCACCCCACACCATCTACCTGAATCATCCTGTGCACCAGCC
>SJYG01000696.1:917602-942368 GCA_006410535.1 Litocranius walleri
GTTTCGCGTGTTAGTTATCCCCGTCTGGTTTGCTAGTCCGAGTTAAATTATTCTAACCACACGCGGACCCGATTCTGGCCCCGTTAAGCCCCGATTCTCGAGAAAAGCCCTGCAGCCTACGTCTCCTGCGGCCCAATTCTTAGAAAGCACTGTCGCGGCGCGCTCCTCCCTGCCCAATCCCCACTGCTGTCGGTCGCAGGCGTTTGCGCTGCTTATCCGCTGAGGGTTATACTGTTGAATTCGTAATCTGTTGATTTTAATTATTTATTTGTTCTTCCTTCCTGTTATGTTGCCCTCTGTGCTTCCAGGGCTCGCCCCATACACAGCTGTGAGAAAGTTCCCGAATTTTAGGGAACCTCTCTTTTTAAGAGTCTCTTCCTGGGACGAGATTCCCTTCCCGTGCCGGGGTTCCCTCCCTACCTCCTTTGTCTCTTTCTTCAACCTTTAAAATAATTCCTACCTGGTTTTGAAGCCAATGATCTGCTTTGCTGGATGCCTGATGTCCTCTGCCAGCATTCAGAAGTTATTTTGTGGAATTTACTCAGCGTTAAAATGTTCTTTTGATGAGGTAGAAAGGGAGAGAGTGTTCCTCCCTTCAGGATCTTAGAATTTAAGATCAGTATAGAAAACCAATTATAGTTCTATATACTAGCAATGGAAAAGCAGAATTAAAAAACAAAGACGTTTACACTAGCGTAAAATTATGAAATATTTAGGAATAGATGAGAAAGATGTGAAAGTTATAAACTGAAAACTATAAAACACTGTTGAACAAAGTTACAGAAGACGTAAATAAATGGAGAAATAAACAGGTACGTGAAGATTCAATGTTAAGATACTAGTTATTCCCAAACTGATCCATAGATACAGCACATCATTCTAGTCAAAGCCCTCGTTAACGTTTTTGAAGACATTGGCAAGGTCACTGTAAAATTCATACAGAAGTTAAAAGGACATATAGTATTCAAAACAACTCTGAAAACAAAGGGCCTGATTCATAACTCTTTGTAAAGTTAAAATAATCAAGACAGCGCTATATTGATACAAAGATACGAAAAGGGGTCAGTATAACAGAATAGAGAGACCAAAAGTTGACCAATGTATATAAATAAATTAAAGACGCTTGTCTTTGCTTCTGAAGGGAAAGCAAGGACAAACCTAGGCAGGTATTAAAAGCAGAGACATCACTTTGCTGCAAAGGTCCTTACAGTCAAAGCTGCGGTTTTTCCAGTGGTCATGAGCAAGTGTGAGAGCTGGACGATGAAAAACACTGAGCAACAAAGAACTGATGCCTTCCAACTGTGGTGCTGCAGAAGGCTCTTAAGAGTCCCCTGGACACAAGGAGATCAAACCAGTCAATCATAAAGGAAATCCACCCTGAATATTCACTAGAAGAACTGATGCTGAAGCTGAAGCTCCAATATTTGTGCCACCTGATTTGAAGAGCCAACTCACTGGAAAAGATCCCACTGCTGGGAAAGATTGAAGACAGAAGGAGAAGGGGACAACAGAGGATGAATGGTTGGATGGCATCACTGACTCAATAGACAAGTTTGATCAAATTCTGGGAGATGGTGAAGGACAGGAAAGCCTGGTGTGCTGCAGTCCATGGGGTTGCAAATAGTCAGACATGACGGAGCGACTGAACGAGTGCACAGACAATACAACAGCTAAAAGACAGCTTATTTAGCAAATAAGATGGAAACAATTAGATAGCCAGATGTAAAAAATAACTTTGACCCATTCCTTGAACTCAAAATGGGTCATAAAACTTCTAGAAGAAAATATAAGAGAAAATTTTTGTGATTCTGGCTTAAACAAAGATTTCTTACTGTGATCTAGAAAGGAAAAAACTGATTAATTTGATCTCATCAGAATTAAGAACTGCTCTTCTAAAGACACAGTTAAGAGGACAAAAAGATTAAATATTTGCAAATCCCAGTTTTTTTAAATGAACTTATATTAAGAACTCTGCAAAGTGAAAAATAAGGAAACAAAACTCAGTTTTAAAAGAAAAGGAGCAAAGTACTTGAACACAGTTTTCATCAAAGAACAGATGAGGAGATAACAAAGTAATTGTAGAGTAAAAATTCACTCTGTTACCTGAGAGTAAAAAGATATCACTTGAGGTTGGCCAGTCAAGTAAAAGAAGTGTAAGTTAATTGAAGAGTACAAAGATTAGCAATAAGATAAAACCTGTGCCTAAAATTCAACACTTAGAAAAAGGGAGGGAGGAGAAATGGCTTCTATAATTTCCATTGTTCAAAGTAGAACACCAACAGATAGTATCTAAAGAAAAAGAGAACTAGGAATTTTATATAGATCGTTAATTAGCATAGAGGTAACTACTAGAATACACACCAATCTCCCTGAATAGCAAAGCCAAAACGCGACAAAGGAGTGAGCAGGAGAGAAAGTTTGACCACGGCTGGTAAAACTGAAATTGAACACGTCATTTGTGTCAAGAAAAAAGAAAGAGCTAAATTCATCTGTAAAAGACAAAGTTTTATCAAGCTGACTTACAAAGCAATATCCAACTCTCTGCTCTTACAAGAAAGACAAGTAAGCAAAGAGGTTCAGAAAGGATAAAAGTTAAAAGATGAGAAAATTCATGCTAGGCATATCTTGATACCAGAGAAAGTAGAATTCTGGCCAAAAAGCAGTAAATGGAACAAAGAAAAACACTTTTTAATGCTAAGGCTATAGCTCATAGTGAAGACATGCTATTAGTACCTATGCACCTGGTAACACAGCAAGTTAGCCGAGCAGAAATCACAGAAGACGGGAGGAGAGGTGCGCGGCGCATGCTGGAGACCGTAGAGCACGGCTAGGCTGTGCTCAGAGGGAACAGCCATAGCATCAGACATCTATGCCAGTAAAGGATAGAAGACCAGTGCAATGCAGCAGAAAGCATAAATCAATAAGGATGAAGAGCAGACACTGAGTTAGCAAACTGAAAAGCAACAAAACTAACAAATACACCAAAAAGCTATCACTCGGGGGTGGGGGGTGGGAGTCCACAAAGTAGAGAAAGACTAGCAAGAAAAAAGAGGGCACCGATACACAGACAAACGAGATGAGGGAGCAACTCTCAACTCTCATTGAAATGGAGAATTTAATATCTTAAAATTGCTAACTTTACAAAATAAATTTGACAACCTAACTAAAATGCATAACTTTTAGGAAAATAAAATTGACAAAATCTGAACCTTTAGAAATAAAAATAAATTTTGAAAAGATAAATTACTATAGAGGTTACATACAAAATTGCAAAAATGTTCTCACCAAATAATTTACCAGACCCTGATGGTGTCACAGGGGAATTCTGCAATTTGTTCAAGTCAGGCAACCTCATAGCTACTTAGACTGTCACAGAACATGGGAAATGATTGCAATTTCTAAATTCTTTTTACGTGGCAAACGTAATTCAGATATCAATATCTGATAAATAGTGCCCCCAAAAGAAAATTGTAAGCCAATGTTGCATACGAACACTGATATTAAAATCTTAACTAAAACATGAGCATACAGTACAGTATTAAAAAAGTAGTCCACCGTGACCAAGGAGGGCAGGGGAGCCTGGCGTGCCGCGGTTCATGGAGGTCACAGGCAGACACGACTCAGCTACTGAGCAACAGCTGCCCGTTGTGTTGGAGGTAGTAGCCAGGGCAACTGGACAAGAGAGTGAAAAGCCTCCATATCCTGATTCAAAAATAATCTAAAGAGCATGTTACAGGAAAAAGGGAAGATTCTGGAATCATGAAGCACAAAATAAGGTCTTCTGGAAGCATTTAAGTTCCAAAAATCAATGCAAAAATAAAATGTCTGAAGCTACATATCTTTAAAAACAAAAATTTGCAGAAGCAGAGTTCTCCCAGGCGACTGGTAGAAACTGAGATGCCAAATCTAGTCACCCTCAGTTACCTCCAAGGGGGCGGGCGTGTCATTGTTGATAGGATCCACTTCAGGCCTTGACTGGTCACCAGGAGGGAACATCAGAGACCAGGCTGAATGAGGAACTGCAGAGACAAGCCATATTTTCAGGAAACAGACAGCCTGTGAGGCAGGGAATTAAAGAAGAAGAAAAAGAAACTCTGTATTGTGAGCAGCTCTTAGCTTCCATTCTTGTTGAGCTAAGAAGTAAAGGAGTAAGTGGCCTGGAAATAACCTTATGCTCAAAAAAGAAGAATACAGAGAGAGATATCATGAGCCCAGTAGAAAAGTAGGCAAGTCACATGGAGGTTTTACTGAAACAAAATGCAAATTTTCTCAAATATGGGAGAATATTTTTAATCTCATTCTTGAAAACAATGCAAAGTAAAGCTATAAATGATATTTTTTTCACTTCTGAGATTGGTAAAATTTTTAAAATTGTAATAGCAATCTGTGTCAGAGAAGGCAATGGCACCCCACTCCAGTACTCTCGCCTGGAAAATCCCATGGATAGAGGAGCCTGGTGGGCTGCAGTCCATGGGGTCGCTAAGAGTCAGACAGGAGTGAGCAGCTTTACTTTCACTTTCACTGTCACGCATTGGAAAAGGCAACGGCACCCCACTCCAGTGTTCTTGCCTGGAGAATCCCAGGGACGCAGAGCCTGGTGGGCTGCGGTCTATGGGGTCGCACAGAGTCAAACATGACTGAAGCAACTCAGCAGCAGCATCTGTGTGAGTAACGGGTGCATGCTACATGCTGAGCTGCTCAGTCGTGTCCAACGCCTTGCAACCCAATGGACTGTCGCCCAGCAGGCTCCTCTGTCCACGGGACTCTCTAGGCGAGAATACTGGAGTAGGTTGCCATGTCTTCCCTCAGGGGGTCTTCTCAACCCAGGGATCAAGCCTGCATCTCTTACCTCTGGTGAATTGGCAAGCGGGTTCTTGACCTAAGTGTGGGAACATCGATCGATACCTTGGTATATCTCACAGATGGGAGTGCAGACTGAGGCTAGTGGAGAGCAGTCCGGCAACAGCTCTCAACATGAATCCTCTGACCCAGTTATGCCAGTCTTAGGGAGACATGGTATTTTTTACCATCAAAGATCTAAAAACAATGTGAATGTTCACAGAGGGGACTGGATTGGATAAATCCTGGTGCAACCATACGGTGGGTGTCATGAAACTTTTTAAATGAGCCAAATAGACCTGTATGTTCTGATACGGAAAACTTTCCAAGATTTATTGTCCAGAAAAAAAAGGAAGGAGGTCCACGAAAGTGCTGCTCTGCTACCACTCGCATATGGAAACATAAACACATAGACACGCTAATGAACACTTGCACACGGGGAGAGCGGGACTGCACGTAGGGAGGGGAAGTAGGTGGCCAGGAGACTGAGAAAAGAGGCACACGAACCATTAAAACGTGTGTGTGGGTGTGCACGTGTGCACGCACATATAAATGAGAGAAACACTGAAGGCCCAGAGAACTTGTACTGCGGTTCTGTCCATATTGTGAGATGATGGATGATTTTCCTTTTCTTCCTAGTGGTGTTCTGAGTTCACAAATATTTCACAGTGAAAACGAAAGTGCCTTAAAAAAAGCAGGATTTTTTTTTTCCCCTCCTTAAATCTTCAGATGTCTCCACCAAACAAACCTTGGCCAGTTCCCTCAGTGAGAACACACCTTTTCCCTGCATGGCTCTCGGGGATGCCCGATCCCGGCTCCGCTGTCGAGGGTCCCGCCTCCCCGATGCTCTAGGCAGTTCTGCCGCCCTAGGCTCCCTGGTTCGCAATGCCCTGCAGGCCAGAATATTTGGGGGCAAGAGTTCCACTTACTGTTTCTCTCAGGTAAAGGCCTTCCCCAAACGGCGCTGTCAGAGTTAAAGCCTTGGAGCTATTTCGGTTGCATTCTTGGCCTTAAGAGACAGGTTTCCTGTTAACACTGCTTTGACTCAGATTGTTTGGGTCTTTGCAGCAGGAGACCAGGTTTAGATCAAACGCACAGGATCCTCCTGCTGAAACAAGAAGGGCCTGGAACTCCCAGGGAAGTCACAGTCCCCATGTGTTAGAGGGTGGGAAACAAGATCGGGGCACTTTCTCTGCTGCCTTGGGGGCCCCAGTGAAGAAAGGCCCGCCTGCTCGGAGCCATTCAAAGCCAAGACTGCAGGGATGGGAGCCTGCAGGTCCAAGCATCCTGGGCCCCCGCCGAAGGCAGGTCCCCTGCCGGCAGCCCTGGCCAGGATAAGGACACCCGCTTGGCTACCTTTGGAGTCTCAGCAGGAGCCTCCTTCAGGGCTATTTAGGGCCATGGGTTGGGATTATTTGAGTTGACAGCCAGGAAGCCTGGAAATTTGGGACCAAAGAAGACAGGAGGGAGGGCCTGTCCTGGCCCCCCTCAAACTCCGTCAGTCTGGCAGATGCTCCCATACAGGCAGGAAGGATGCTGGTGAAAAGCCTGGGCATTGGAGGGGCCGTGGGCACCGGAGGCGATGAGCAGGCTCGCCTGCCCCAGCCCAGGTGGGAGACAGGGATCCTCACAGGTGTGTCTGTGAGGTCGCTCTCGGGACACCCCACCCTGGACTAGCCCCAGACTCTGAGGCAGGTGAAGGTTACCCGGTTGGTAACCAGGGCCCCCAGGGAGACTGATGCTCTAAGTGGGACCCGCTCCGTATTCCATGTGTGGCCCCATGTGTCCCTTTGCCAGGGCTGAGGAAGTGGCTGTAGCATCTGACTTTTCACAAGAAAATTCGTTTTCACAGAGTTGTTCCTGATTAAAAATGAAACCTTTAAAATGGTCTCAGAACTTGGCTGCAACCAGCTGACATTTTGCTTCTGAAAGAGCCAAGCATGTTTGTTTCCAAGGCCTTTCCCTTTGAATCTTTGTTTGAATGTGGACCTGGCATCTACGGTTTCTGTTCCGATGAGATCTTAAATCATCCAGTGACCGCGGGGAGGTGGCCAGCGCCGCCCAGCCCAAGCCTCTCATGAAAGGGGTGACTCTTTAGCCCAGAGGCAGGAGGCTGGTGCTCCCCAGCAGCAAACAGACAGGATTCCAAAGGCCGATGCACGTCTTTCTTCTGAGACTAAGGGAGCCTGGCCGAGCTGTCTTCTCCCATTGCAGATGACAAACTGTGAAGAAAAGTCTTGACGCTTGGCAAAAGTCCCCCTTCCCTTGTAAAGCTAATAAAAGAAAACTATGTGTTGAAACAAGCTAGCCTTTTCCCTAACAATCCTGCATCATGAAGCCACTGCTCCAAATGTCAAAGAAAAGTCTGTGCTTCAGTGAAGCAAGGAGACAAAAGTAATACAGCAAGGTGGAAAGAATTTGGATCTCAGGAGAACGGCCCTTCACACATATATACGTGAACACGCCTGTCTCTAAGGCCTGAGTTCTTTGTACCCGTGGTCCTCACTTTAAGTTCCATGGAGCCTACGTACTTATGGGGACAGTGACCCTTCCTCCAGGGCAGGGGGGCCAGGTTCTCGGAAGCTCGCCAGCTCAGCCCGTTCCCTTTACCCGTCATTGGCTCAGGGGTAGTCACGTGACAAGCACCCAAGCAGGGTCTGTCTCACAGCTGCTGTTTGAACGCTGGTTTTCCACCTTTCCTCTGACACTGTAGCATGCAGAAGTAAGCGGGGACTGTTTTGCATTGGGAGGAAAGTCACTCAGGCTAGACTTGAGCCCAGAGTTGGTGGGAAAGTAAAATGGCACAGCAGCTTTGAAAAAGTCTTGCAATTCCTCGAAAAATTAAACATACAATCACCATATGATCCAGCAACTCCACCTCGAGATATATATCAAAAGAAATGAAAGCAGGGAATCAAAAAACTATGTGTGCGCCCGTGCACACAGCTGCGTCACTCACCAATACGAATCACAAAGGCCAAAAGGCTGGAGTAGCCTACGTGTCCACCAGGGGATGAATAAACAATATGTGGCCTACACGTACAGCAAAATATTATTCAGCACTCGGAAGGAAGGGGATCCTGACGTGTGCCGCAACATGGGTGCCCCGTGAGGACATTGCGGTGAGTGAAAGCAGCCAGTCACAATAAGACCGGTACTGCATAACTGCACTTATAAAGCTCCCAGGGTAGCCAAATCCAGCGGAAGAGCAGAATGCGGTTGCCAGGGGCTGAGGGCAAGGAGGAGCGGGAAGTTGCTTAACGGGCAAAGAGTGTCAGCTGTGCAGACGAGAAGCATTCTGGAGATGGGAGCAATGGCTGCACAACGAAGCGAGGGTATTTAATGCCACGGAGCTGCACACTTAAAAACGGCCAAGACGTTCAGCTTCATGTCGTGTGTATTTTGCCACAATTTTTAATTTAAAACACAGTTAAAGAGAATCAATCCCATGCACACGCAGGGGATGACGAAGCTGAGAGAGCAGAGAAATAGACCTGGCGTCTGCAAAGCTGACCCCAAAGGTGACTCTCTCATGTGTTTCCACGGTGTTTAAGCCTGTCGGGCTTAGTCCTTCTGATGGTTATGCATTAAGCCAGCCTCACTGCCTTATTATACGTGAAAGAAGACGCTGCCATTAGCTTCTAGAAAACCAAGCCACTGGAGCGTCCAAGCCACCCTCTTCTCCATCAGGTAAGGCAGAGGGTTTGTCTAATGAGAGACCAGCCTGTGGATGGCACATCGCAGCGCCTGACGCTCTGTTAGTCAGTGGGTGCCACTGACCTTCACCTACCGGTCTCACGGGTTAGAGAGAACGGGGGCCGAGGCAGCGGTGGCACAGAGCAGCCATGAGACCCCCACCGGCTCTCCCCAGCACCTGCCACCCTTACGCGCTGCTCACGCCCTCATTCCCACTTACCTACTCCATGGCGCCCACACTCCGGACGCCACTCTCCAGCCTGAACTTCATGACACCACGGACCGGTCGATAACTCCCTAAGTGCCTCGGCTGGCTCTGGCAACCAGTCCCCTCTCCCTTCCCCTAAAGCGGGCCCGCGCAGCACTCTCCCCGTACCCCGAGCGCGCCCCTTCCACGGGACACCCCTGCTCCGCCTGTGTTTCTGGGTCATCTCTCTCCGTCTTTCTCTCATACTCACTCTTACTTTCAGCTTCTTTCCCACCATCTATAAACATACGCCAGTCTTCCTGTTTCCCATGATTAGATCAGTTCATTTCTTGACTTGTTATTCCCTTCTAGCTGCCACCGTGTCACTCTCCTTCCCTTCATAATCAAGCAACTCAAAATATTTGTCTGTGTTCCTCGTCTTCATTTCCTGACATTTCTAGCTGATGCCAGTCAGACCTCCAGTGCCAGCCACTCCCGTGCAAACGGCCTGTTAAAAATGGCACCACCATCCTAACTGCGAAGCCCAGGGACCCACCTTCCAGTCAGCCTCCTGCCTAAGTCCCTGTGGCGTGTGTGATGGTTGCCTCGGTAACTCCTGCTCCAGTAGCTTCTGGCACAGCACTGCTCAGAGGCTGTCCCCCTGTCTCTCGACACTCTTTCCAGGGCCGCTTGGTGAGGGCCTCCCTGAGGGGCCAGGAACCCAGGCAGTCATGCCCACAGCAGTCTTCTGTCTCCACTCTCCGCAGCCATCCCAGTGACTCCATCCAAGCCCCACATACAGGAAAGGGCTGACTCAGCAGGTCTGGTATCTTCAACCTGTGCACCTTCCAAGGAAAGCTCTGGCCTTTGCCTGCCTCCTAGAAGATAACTTCTAAGCCTTGGAATATCCTATCTGATGACAGCGTCTATTTTTCTGGACCATGCAAGATAGCTTATGCTCACAATGTGGCGTGTGGTAGGCTTTCTGGGCCACACAGTAGCAATATGAACTCCGAAGGGGCTGGAGACTAAGGAGCTAAGGTAAGTCATGTGGGCATCCCATGTTTATCTGGCCAATACCCCCAAATCCCTGAACATTATGGCTCTGGTGAGATTTCCTGGTTGGCAACCATCCACAGGAGGTGTCACACATCACTGCTGGGATAAGTAAGTCCCACCTGCACAAATGCACTGGAAGGGACAACCCGAAGCTCGTGCCTGGACTCTGCCGTCACAAGCTTTTAGGTTTGCTGACTTTGTCGCCTCCTTTCATTGTAATAAACCATAAGCATGAGTATGACCTGGAATCTTCTGATCTGTAGTCAGATGCATTATCCATTGTGCTGCTGGGCCTGGTAGCTCAATTGGTAAAGAACGGCAATGCAGGAGACCCTGGTTTGATTCCTGGGCCAGGAAGATCCTCTGGAGAAGGGATAGGCTACCCACTGCAGTATTCTTGGGCTTCCCTGGTGGCTCAGCTGGTAAAGAATCTGCCTGCAATGCAGGAGACCTGGGTTCGATCCCTAGGTTGGGAAGTTCCCCTGGAGGAGGGAAAGGCTGCCCACTCCAGTGTTCTGGCCTGGAGGATTCCTTGGAGCTGCAAAGAGCTGAACACGGCTGAGCAACCTTCACTCTCACATGAGTAGAACAGCCTGAGTTCTGTGAGTCCTTCCGGTGAGCTTTGTTGTTGAGCCTGAGGGTGGTCTTGGGAATGCCTACAACACACTACATCATCAAAAGGCATATGCTGGTGACTCATGAGGCTATATTCTTCTCCTGTCCATCCCTCCTGAGCACCAGCTCTATAGAGACACTGCAGCTGGGATGTCGCAGCCGTGCTACAAGTTCAGACTGTCCAAACTGTGCCTCCTAATACTCTGTTCCAAATTCACTTCTCCTTGTGTTTTGCCACAAATTCAGTCTGTGCTGTGTTTAGTCATTCAGTTGTGTCTGACTCTTTGTGACCCCATAGACTGTAGCCCGCCAGGTTACTCTGATCTGTAGTCAGACGCATTATCCATCGTACCACTGGCCCTGATAGCTCAGCTGGTAAAGAATGGCAATGCAGGAGACCCTGATTTGATTCTGATCAGGAAGATCCACTGAAGAAGGGATAGGCTCCCCACTCCAGTATTCTTGGGCTTCTCCAGGCAAGAAAACTCAAATGGGTTGCCATGCCCTCCTCTAGGGGATCTTCCCAACCCAGGGATCGAACCCAGGCCTCCCGCATTGCAGGCAGATTCTTTACTGACTGAGCCACCAGGGAAGCCCAAGAATGCTGGAGTGGGGAGCCTCTCGCTTCTCCAGGGGATCTTCCCAACCCAGGAATCAAACCAGGGTCTCCTGCATTGCAGGCTGATTCTTCACCAGCTGAGCTGCCGGGGGCGCCCCAGCCATGTCTCAGATCTGGCGGTTAGCTCACACTCCTACTTTTCCCTTGTTTCCCATGCCTCACCTCTCAGAGCTGCTCACCGATGTCCCCAGATTCTTCCCTTCCTTCCACACCCACTGTCCCCCTTGATGCAGGCCCCTCCCGCCTCACCTGGGCCTAGGTCTCCCTAGGCCACAGTCTTCCAGTTTTCCCCACCTAATGACAAAATGAACTTTAAAAAGAAAAACTAGGATTCTAGTTCAAGAGGGTAAAATAAATATTAACGTATAATCGGTATTTAAAGACAGGATGAGCTTAAAATGCTGAAGGGGCGGCTTCCCTGACGCCCCAGTAGCAGTGAGCCTGCCTGCTGACGCAAGAGGCGCGGCTGTGATCCCTGGTCCAGGAGATCCCACACGGCCCCACGAGCCACGGAACAGCTGAGCCCGTGCCCCACAGTTACTGAGCCCGTGCTCTCGAGCCCGCGCCCCGCAACAAGAGAAGGCGTCACAGTGAGGAGCCCGCGCACTGGAGTGAAGAGTAGCCCCTACCCGCTGCAACTAGAGAAAAGCCTTCAAAGCAACGAAGACACGCAAAGCCAAAAGTAAACAAATACATAAAATCATTAAAAATATTGATAAAATAGCGAAGAGAAAGGCCATTAGTGAAAAGGACATTTCAACAATTTTTTGACTTAAAAAATGAATAAGAGGTTAGCAGATAAATCATGATAAAGAAAGGTTCACCCCATTGCACAACCCTCAGAGAATTCTTGTTTTGGATTTCAGTGTTTCAAGAGCAGACTGAGGGTATTTTTTAAAAGAAAGTGAACTTGGGGTCATCGCAGTGAGGATGAAGACTGAGCTTTTCTTCACTCAGGGATCCAGAAAATCTGTGCACAGCTTCCTCCTCTCTCGCTGTGAAGTTACACTTGTCGTTCAGTCACTCAGTCAGCCCAACTCTTTGTGACCCCATGGACTGCAGCACGCCAGGCTTCCCTGTCCTTCACCACCTCCTGGAGTTTGCTCAAACTCATGTCCATTGAGTTGGAGATGCCACCCAACCATCTCATCCTCTATTGCCCCCTTCTCCTCCTGTCCTTAATCTTTTCCAGTGTCAGGGTCTTTTCCAATGAGCTGACTCTTCACATCTGTTGGCCAAAGTACTAGAGTTTGAGCTTCAGCATCAGTCCTTCCAATGAATATTCGGGGTTGATTTCCTCTAGGTTTCGCTGGTTTGATCTCCTTGCTGTCCAGGGGACCCTCAAGAGTCTTCTCCAGCACCACAGTTCAGAAGCATCAATTCTTCAGAGACTTCTGCCCGGTCCGTGTCACACACTGAGAGCATCCAGCCACACTGTCCTCACAGGAGAGAATCCCACTTGTAGAAAAGACAGCATGAAACCTCTATCAACTACCTGCACCATGGAGCTGAGCCCTTTATTCCTAAATATGTGCTATTTGGCTTGTTACCATGGGAACATGTTAATTCATATTATTTCGGCTTAAAATATTGCTGCATAACTGGTTTAGGTACTTTCCAGTTTGAAATCCTTCAGTGGCTCTGCGTGGCCTGCGAGTTAAAATTCCAGCTGCTTTCTTGGCATCAAGAACCTCCCGCTCCAGACCACGTCTCACCAGGCCCAGGGCGTCTCGCGCCGCGCCCACTGGCGAGTGGGTGCCTTCTGCTCTCGCCTTTGCTCGCGCTCTTCTCTCCGCTCGGAATACACGTCTCCCCGTCCTTGGGCGAATGCCAGCACACCTCAAGAGTCAGTCCAAGTGAAGTGCTGAGCGACAGCCCCCTCTTTTCTAAAGCTATGTAAAAGCATTCCCTTCCACATGTGCTTCCGTCAGCGTCCCTGTGACACTCTACTGTGCTTCCAGGTTTACTGGTCTGTACTTAGCACCACTTAGTACATGAGAGCACCACCCATATCCTGTGTGCCCACCACACGGGAGGACTTCAGCACATCCCTAATGGGTGAGTAAGCAAATGGCACTGCAGGTTGAGCTTGACATTCACTGTGGGTCTCATATTGGCTCCATCAGCTGTCTTTTGTAAGCAACATTTTGCTGCTGCTAAGTCGCTTCAGTCGTGTCCAACTCTGCGAGACCCCACAGACGGCAGCCCATTGGGCTCCGCCATCCCTGGGATTCTCCAGGCAAGAACACTGGAGTGGGTTGCCATTTCCTTCTCCAATATCCATCAGTAAAAAGAAAACAGTGATATTAGCTACATTGTAGGGCTTTTGTGAAGATAATAGCAGAAGAGAAAATTTATCTATCAGTTCAGTTCAGTCGCTCAGTCATGTCCGACTCTTTGAGACCCCATGAATCGCAGCACGCCAGGCCTCCCTGTCCATCACCAACTCCTGGAGTTCACACTCCGATAGATGATATCAAATACTATCCAAGACACTTTACATATTTCTAAAATTCATTTTTATAAGCACTCTGCAAGATGGGTTCTATTTTCTCCATTTTATAGTTGATAAAATTATTGTTCAAAAGTTGAGTGAAACAGTCATTTTAACATCTAAAAGCAGAATCCCCTGGGCAACCAGGAAATCAAACCAGTCAGTCCTAAATGAAATCAACTCTGAATATTCACTGGAAGGACTGAAACTGAATCTTCAAAACTTTGCCACCTGATACAAAGAGCTGACTCATTGGAAAAGACCCTGAAAGACTGAGGGCAGGAGGAGAAGGGGACAATAGAGGATGAGATGGCTGGATGGCATCACCAACTCAGTGGACATAAGTTTGAGCAAAGTCCAGGAGATAACGAAGGACAGGGAAGTCTGGTGTGCTGCAGTCCATGGGATCCCAAAGAGTCGGACTCGACTGAGTGATGGAACAACGGCAACAAAGCATCTTGCTGTCCTCTGGGCAGCAGACGGACGCCAGCTCTCTTCCCTATCACACTCTTCTCTAAGATGCCCATGAAAGAACGGAAGAGAGAGGGAAGGCATAAACTTGGTCCAGGAGACTACGCGGCAAAGCTGAACTTGTTAACAGTTTTATAGCTTTCAGGAAAAGATATCTCCCAGACCAGTGTAAAAATCATGGCCACACAGTACAGGGATTTTCCCTGGGTGAGTGAATCCAGGCTCAGATTAGAGGGTTCATGCTCCCTCCACTTCTCAGGCAAGCTCTTAATTACAGTCTCTAGGAATTGGTCAGGTTCTCTTCATGCCAGTGAGACTTTTTTTCTAAGGCAATTTTGTTAGACTGTAGCAATAATGAGTTACCGCAGTAACGCGCGGCAGCCGGAGCAACAGCCCAACAGAAAGAGGAGGAGGAATGAACTCCGATAGATGATATCAAATACTATCCAAGACACTTTACATATTTCTAAAATTCATTTTTATAAGCACTCTGCAAGATGGGTTCTATTTTCTCCATTTTATAGTTGATAAAATTATTGTTCAAAAGTTGAGTGAAACAGTCATTTTAACATCTAAAAGCAGAATCCCCTGGGCAACCAGGAAATCAAACCAGTCAGTCCTAAATGAAATCAACTCTGAATATTCACTGGAAGGACTGAAACTGAATCTTCAAAACTTTGCCACCTGATACAAAGAGCTGACTCATTGGAAAAGACCCTGAAAGACTGAGGGCAGGAGGAGAAGGGGACAATAGAGGATGAGATGGCTGGATGGCATCACCAACTCAGTGGACATAAGTTTGAGCAAAGTCCAGGAGATAACGAAGGACAGGGAAGTCTGGTGTGCTGCAGTCCATGGGATCCCAAAGAGTCGGACTCGACTGAGTGATGGAACAACGGCAACAAAGCATCTTGCTGTCCTCTGGGCAGCAGACGGACGCCAGCTCTCTTCCCTATCACACTCTTCTCTAAGATGCCCATGAAAGAACGGAAGAGAGAGGGAAGGCATAAACTTGGTCCAGGAGACTACGCGGCAAAGCTGAACTTGTTAACAGTTTTATAGCTTTCAGGAAAAGATATCTCCCAGACCAGTGTAAAAATCATGGCCACACAGTACAGGGATTTTCCCTGGGTGAGTGAATCCAGGCTCAGATTAGAGGGTTCATGCTCCCTCCACTTCTCAGGCAAGCTCTTAATTACAGTCTCTAGGAATTGGTCAGGTTCTCTTCATGCCAGTGAGACTTTTTTTCTAAGGCAATTTTGTTAGACTGTAGCAATAATGAGTTACCGCAGTAACGCGCGGCAGCCGGAGCAACAGCCCAACAGAAAGAGGAGGAGGAATGACGCTAACTCTGCTGCCGCTGCATCGCTTCAGTCGGTCCGACTCTGCGACCCCAGAGCCGGCAGCCCACCGGGCTCCCCCGTCCCTGGGATTCCCCAGGCAAGAAACTGCAGTGGGTGCCACTGCCTTCTCCGGATATTAATTTAGTATATACTAACTGCCAGATCCTAAGGACCTAATATTACTGACAGTAATAGCAGTAGTATTAGTAGTGATCGCATGCTAGTTACCACCTGCCAGGCTCCACTCTAAGCCCTTCACAACTGTTACACACTCTATCCTATGAAAAAACTACCACTATCTGCATGTTACAAGCAGACTTCCACTCTGACAAACAGGGAGTAACAACAGCCTGATCTGACCGCTTGTCTGAACCAACAACAACAACAAAAAAGAAACAATAACGTTCAAGACACGATGTGACGTGTGGCGGAGGACTGTCTCCCCGAGGGGCGGGGGAGAAAGAGGTGCTTCCTGGGCTGTTGCAGCTTACTCGCGGCCTCTCCAGCCACGGCAGGGAGGTGGACGTCAGACGGACTCCCTAAGCTGAGGAGCCAAAGCACGCCACAGGCACCAGCTACACTGCCTGTCGAAATATCTGTGCAACAGCTCTAAAAGTAGGGTTTCCTTTCATCATAAACCCATGAATACAAAGATAGGGGAAAAGGCAGAAACAATGGTATTTTACCAACTAGAGGGTGATAGTCACTGGTAGCTAACTTCTGAACCTGAGAAAAGTGGCTTTTAAGCCAGCCATGGGGTTGGAAATATGCCTCCTGATTTATACCACTAAACTCCCAACAGGCTCAGGAATTAAAGCACCAGAGAAGATAGTGAAGTGGGGTGATGATAGGCTAACACCAAGAGAACTGGTTGAAAGTCTATTTAAAGAAAGTTGGTCCCCAAATCCCCACAGATCTCACCTCCAGTTAAAAATGACGGTAGCTGTCCTCCCCCACCCAGCAGGCTTTAAGATATATATGCCCTAGAGAGGATCACGCCAGATGTGTAGGCCCGGAGACGTATGCAGAGTTAGAGGTGAGTTTCTCACGCTGAAAACTAGGAGGTTACGTGAACGCTGAACACCAAACGCTGAGACCCAGGCTTTCCCTAGGCTTCTCTCTCTTGCCTTTTTCTGGCAGCTGGGCTTTCTGCCCCCAGGCAGAAGGGCACAGAGCCGCCTCTGGCTAGTCTACCAGCCCCAAAGGAAATATTATCAAAATGGACCAGCCGAATCACCGTGCAGTGAGGCCAGCTTCTATAAGCGTATTTGCATCCCGTTCTTATGCATGTGCACACAGCCAAGGTTGAGAATAACAGCCAATATTTATATTGCATTTATTAAGTGCCAGGAGCTATGAGGCAGGTAGGACTGCAGTTCTCACTTTACAGATAATGAAAGAGAGACAGATCAAGGAGCACGTCCCAGGCGCCACCACTGGAAAATGTGGACCTGCAGAGCCCTCAGTCCTCTTCTTGGTTATATACTGCTGTTGATGTTTTCAACGGATCTTTTCCCCACCCTGCACAATCCCTCTGGGCCTACAACCGTGCTGCCAGGCCTCCTAGCACTTCTGGGTTTCTCCCACACAGCCTTCTTCAGGAAGCTCCTAGGATGAGCTGTGTCAAGCAATAAGCCAAAAGAGAAGAAGAGGTGAAATACAGATCACGGGAGATGCAAAGCCAAGGAAGGCAAGAGGAATTCCAAGCTGGTGATGCCAGCACACCACAAAGGCCGTCTTTCTAGGCCAGAGCAGCTCCTAATGCTTCAGGAACAGCATTCTTTAGAAATCTTCATGAAGAAATCCCTAATTTGTAAGAGCATATTCAGAGGAGATATACACATCTAAGGAAGAGTGTGGGGTGGTATTGGTGATACCAGAGAAAAATAATCAAACAAGCAAAATAGTTTTTTAACTACAGGGGAAAGCAGTGCAAGAGGGAAAATAAACCCATCTTAATTTATAAAATGGCTCAATTGTGAGTAATGTTTACAAAGCCAAAACAATATAAACACTGGGTATTAATCCAAAGATAACGTACTGTAAGTACATTTGGAAGAGATATGAGGGGAAGTATGAGTTCATCCAAGAGGAGGAGTGAGGCAATGGCTAGCATCTCAGCCTCCACACCAAAAAGCCAATGGATAGTACTTACAAGCAAAAAGCCAGGAGCTAATCAGGCAGTGTCTTTGGTAGAAATACAAAACAATCAGCTAAAAGAAAGGCAAGACCTTTGAACTATCTCACTGTTTTTAAAAAAGTATTTAAACAATTTTTAAATAAACAAAACATAGCAGGAGAATAAAGTCCATTTAAAATAGAAACAGTAACATACGCCAAAAAGGGGAGGCCCTAGAAATAAGGCAGCAAATATGCACATCTTTGGTCCATAAAACTAACGAACAACATGAAAGAAAACCTGATTAAATAGAAAATCAAGTCTTTTTCTAGGAATACTAAACATTTAACGTCCAAATTCCCCCTAAATTGATCTAGACATTCACGTGACACCAACAAAAGCAACAAAAATACTTGGAAGACGGGCACCTTGTCTGCTCGGCTCGGCCTGCGGACAAAGGCCACAGACTGTGCTGCTGCTGAGCTGCTTCAGTCGTGTCCGACTCTGTGTGATCCCATGGACGGCGGCCGCCAGGCTGCCCGCCCCGGGACTCTCCAGGCAGGAACGCTGGAGTGGGTGCCGTTTCCTTCTCCAGTGCAGGAAGGGAAAAGTGAAAGGGAGGTCGCTCAGTCGTGTCTGACTCTTCTTAGCGACCCCATGGACTGCAGCCCCCCAGGCTCC
This sequence comes from Litocranius walleri, assembly GCA_006410535.1. Lineage (NCBI taxonomy): Eukaryota > Metazoa > Chordata > Mammalia > Artiodactyla > Bovidae > Litocranius > Litocranius walleri. The sequence goes on from SJYG01000696.1 coordinate 935,726, forward strand.
GCCCGCCGCCCATGGGACTCTCCGGGCGGGAGCACTGCGGGGGCGCCGCTGCCCTGTAGACTTTGTTGAGGTGGTTTAAACATCCAACGTCAGTTTCTCACGGTTCCGAGGAGCAGGAGGCCCTAAACCCAGGCGCCTGGCTTCTTGTGACGCGCGCCTCCTTGGCCAGCCGAGGGCCGCCTGATTGTGTCCTTCACTTTCCTTCCTCCTGAACACAAGTCCTCTTGGTGTCTCTCTCTTCCTATAAAGGATAAAGACCCCTTATGACAATGGCACCCCACTCCAGTCCTCTTGCCTGGAAAATCCCATGCACGGAGGAGCCTGGTGGGCTGCAGTCCATGCGGTCACTAAGAGTCAGACACGACTGAGCGACTTTCCTTTCACTATTCACTTTCACGCATTGGAGAAAGAAATGGCAGCCCACTCCAGTGTTCTTGCCTGGAGAATCCCAGGGACGGGGGAGCCTGGTGGGCTGCCGTCTATGGGGTCGCACAAGTCGGACACGACTGAAGCGACTTAGCAGCAGCATGACCTCATTTAACCTTAGGTACCTCCTTAAATGCCCTATCTCCAAATACAGTCATACAGTGAGAGCTCAGCAAGTGAGCTTTGGGGTGACACAATTAGACCCATAACAGGAAGAATCTGACAAAGAGTAAATCTGTAGGGAAAAAAACCTGAGAAAAACCAGGAAAAAATACTTTTTAGAAAAGAGTGATTGAGTAGCGAAAGAGAAACGTACAGAGCTCAGCCTATCTGACATTAGGGAAAACCACATAAAACTGCCATTTTTACATCAAGAAATGTTTGAATATTGATGATTTCAGACATTTCAATTAATAAAATTTATTCTAAATCTATAATAGTTACAAGTTTGCAAAGCCAAAATAGATCCAATTACACATACGAATTTAATATATGACAAAGTACCACTGAAAAAGAATGAAAGAAAATACGGTGTATTCAATAAATGGCATTTTGACAAGTGACTAGTAATGTTAAAGTGGATTTTTACTTCATTCCTTAAAACAAAATAATACTTTAAAAGCTCTGAAAATGGATAGTGGTGATGGTTATAGGAGAGTGGTGATGGTTATACAACTTTGTAAACGTTGTATGCCACTTAATGCCACTGAATTGTGCACTTAAAATGGTTCAAAATGATCAATTTTATGTTACGTATCTGTCACCACAGTAAAAAAAAAAAAAAAAAAGGATGGGTGTGGACAGAGAGAGCATGCACAAAGCAACTCAGAGGGAGGGTAGCCATCCACAGAGAAAAGGCGACCGCCAGTACCTGTCAGTCAGTCCCGCAGCACAAGCCTAACAGCCAAGTAAATTCTCCCGAAGGTCAAAGCTCTGCTGTATCTAACTCCTGTGGTCTGGGGATCACAATGCAGATTCTGATTCAGTAGGCTTACGTGGGGCCAGAGATTCATTTCTAACAAGCTATTAATACCAGGTGATGCCTGGACTTGCAGAGTTACTAGTCTCAACTCTGGCTGAACACTGCAATCCAGGGAGATTTTTAAAATATTACTGGATAGGGCCTCTCCAGACCAGCAGTTAGAACCTCTAGGGGTGGGGGTCAGATATGTTATTTTTGGAGTTTCCCAAGCTGGTTCCAGTGTGCAGCCAGAAGACAGAACTGCTAATGCTGAGACACAGATATAAGTTTGAAAAGTAGAAATATCTGTGTTAGTAAACTTTCTTCCTGATTCCCAATGTTTCCTTTCTCTATGGGAGGACTGGGTCTCTCTCCACCTTTACTCACGCCATATGGGAGATGGAAACTTGGGAAGATGTTTCCCAAACTGTTCAGCTCTTCAGCTCTGCATTTTCTATCTTGGGAGCAAGGCTCCCCACAGAAAGCACACATTTCCATGTTCCTCTGTGACATGACCCAGCAGTTTTCCAAAGGGGATCTCCAAACCAGCAGCGTCTGCAACACTTGAGAATGCAGATTTGAGGTCTTCATCTCACATCGACTCAGTCAGAACCTTTCAGGCTGAGGCCCAACAGTCCATGTTTTCACAAGCCCCCTGGTGATTCTGATGCTCACCCGCGGTTAGGGAAGCTCATTCAAGGGCAGTTCTGTCTGGGACTGGGGGGAAAATGTTAGATTCCGAACTTCAGAATTAGAAGCTCCCTTGGCTAACAGACCTAAAGCTACATCCTCCAACCAGATTTTAATCAGTAATAAAGGTGATGATGTGATCTTCAGAACAGTAGTAATAATCATATTTAAGAGAAGCGAACAGTTTAAAGGAAAAAATGAAAGCATAAATGCAGTTTTGATGGTTTTAGAGTATGAAAGCAAACTGAGAAGCTAAAAGGAAGACGAAATTTGTCTACATACAAATTAAAATCATTCACCAGTCAATCCACCATTTCGGTGGACTGTAAGCAAGATCAAAAGTGAAAGTCGGGGATTTCCTGGTGGCTCAGTGGTAAAGAGTCTGCCTGCCAGTGCAGGAGGCACGATCCAGAAATCCTCCCTGACCCCAAGATCCCCCAGGCTGCAGAGAAACTCAGCCTGTGCACCGGAACTGCAGTCTGTGCTCCAGAGCCTGAGAGCAGCAACTGCTGATCTCACAAGAAAACCACTGCAACGAGAAGCCTGCGCACCGCAAGCAGAGGAGCCCCTCTCACCACAACTAAAGAAAGCCCGCTCAGCAATGAAGACCCAGCACAGCCGAAAATAAGCGCATAATCTTTAAAAAAAGGGATGTGGTGCAAAAAGAATCGAAAGCCAATTTGAAAAAAGTGTAATTGCTTAGAAATCAACAAGCAAAGAAAACCAGCCCAGTGAAAAAGCAGGCAAATGACTCAAAGACAGTTTAGAGCTTTGCTGTTCACGCTGGTGTTCTGCCGCATGTAACTGACCCAAATTGAGGTCTGTCCTAAGAGTGAAAAACACTGAATTTAAAATACTTAGTGGCAAAAATGTAAAGTATGTCTTTAATAATTTTTATATTCGTTATATGTTAAAATGATAGTATTTTAGATATATTAGGTTAAATAATAGCTATTATTAAAATGGATTTCACCCATTTCCTCTTACTATTTTCAGTGTGGCTTCTAAAAAACTTTAAATTATATATGTGGCTCACCTTATATTTCTTCTGACAGTACTGATTTGGAAAATAAGAGATAGTGATTGTCATAGATTTATTAACAGGAAAAAATATGATTCAGCACTGGTTCGAGTCCAAATATGTGTGGCATTTTGCAGAATAATGTGTTAATATCTATTAATATTTTAAAAACACACACCATTCAACCCAGAAAATTTTCTTCTGGGATTTGTTTCTACAGAACCACTAGCCTAAGTGCATAAAGACACGTGTAAAAGAATGCTCACCGCAACACTGTTTCAACTAGGGAAGAAGGGCCCCAGGCAAGGGAACGCTGTAAGGACCTGAACAGGGGACACTTCAGAGAAAGCTTGGCCAAAGAGGCCTTCTGAGCACCAGCCTCGAGAGGCTAAGGTCTCTGGTGGGGCCGTGACTCCTGCTGCGGAGGCAGCCCCTGCCCCTGCACACGTGGCGCCGCCTGGGTCCCTGCCAGCCGAGAAGCCGCGCCCCTTCCCGCTCAATCTCCCGGGGGCAGAGCTGCCACGGGCAGAAAGCGTCTTGCATCCGCGCGTGCAGGGTCGCTCCGGTCGTGTCCGCCTCTTTGCAACCCTGTAGACTGTGGCCTGCCAGGCTTCTCGTCAGAGAGGGGGTTCTCCAGGCGAGAATACTGGAGCGCATTGGCCAGTACCGGCTGCCATACCCTTCTGGAGCACTGTGTTTCCTGCTGCCCCAGCCGCCAATCCCCGAGTGCCCGGTGCTGCCGGAACCCCCGAGACCCAAGCAGCTGCCCCACCTCCACGCCTGGCCCTCACGGGGGCAAACCCAAGCCCTGCAGGGCGCCCCGGGAGCAAACCCCAGTGGACACCCACATGCAGAGGGGAAATAAAGCCACAGCTGAAACCCAGGGGCAGTGAGGCTCAGGAAGAAGCTCCAAAGCCTTTCCACCAGCTGCACAAGCTGCAGATTAAATCCACACGAACTAGGCAGATTCTATGTCTATGAAATATATAAAAGGTCACTGAGAGCTCCCACAAAGAAATAAAGGATAGCTCTGACAGCTGTGGCCACTGGCGGCAAGAACGTGCAGGAGTAGGCCCGGATTAGAATCTGAGCGGCCCCCAAGGCAGGTCCAGAGATCAGCCCAGTGCTGGAGGGCAGGCAAGGGAGGTGAGGGGCTGTGACTCCCAGCGAGGGAACGGACTCTGACAGCACTGACTCAGGAAAAATACTTCTTCTTCTTTTTTTTTTTCACTTGTTTTGTAGATTCTTTTGGACATTTTTCTCTCTTCACCTCCCCTCCTTTTTCCTTTCTCTGTTGTAGCTGTCAATTTTATTGGCACTAAGCAATCCAATTAAGCTTTTGATTTTTTTGTCCTCAGTCACATTTTTTATTGTTGCCATTAACCTCTGCCTCTATATTGGGCTTTTGCAGTTCTGTGGGGGTTTTCCTCTCTTTTTTCCTCTTTTCTTCTTTTTCTTTTCTCTTTTCTCTTTTTTTCAAATTTAAATTTTAATTTTTTGAACCTATTATATTTTCTTCTACATTATGCCTTTGTTTGCCTTTCCTACTGTTCTTTTCCCCTTGCAGTTAATCTTTAATGTATATAAACCTTCTTCACCTGCCTCTATTTAACTTTGCATATCTACTCTTTCTTTTTCTTTCTTTCTTTCTTTTCCTCTCAACATATTTGTTAGTTTTGTTTTCATGGCTTTATTCCCCACTTGGCACCTTTTAGTTTTGTTTTTCGGTTTGGGCTTAAGTTAGTTTTGTTCTTAACTGGTAAAAAAAATTTGTTTTCCTTTGTTTGCCAGGAAAATCTGCTGTACTTAATTTTTGTTGAACTGTTATCACTTTGCTCGTGGGTGTATATGTGTATGTGTATATTCCATCATCCTAATTATTTGCCTGATTTTTGTAACTGCCATTTGTCTGGGGTTCATCTTTGGTGTCTCTTTTTTGGATATTTGTTTTGCTCTCACTTGATGCCCAAAAACCACTTGTGAAATCTTTGTTCCTGACCAGAGATCAAGCCCTGAGCCTTTGGAGAGGGAGCACTGACTCCAAGACCCTAGACTACCAGAGAGCTACCCTAGGGAGTATCAAGTAGTGAGAACTCACACACAGGAAGCCACTGGAACACAAGAGCCAGCACCACCCAGCCACCAGCAGCCTGTGCTGGATGCCTCATCTAAGCAAGAAACAAAAATATAAACCCAATCATCAAGAGACAGGATTACCACCTCACTCAGCCTTGCCCATCAGAGGAAAAGCAAACAAAAACTCAGCACAAATCTAACCCTACACAAAGCTCAAACAAACCACTGGACCAACCTTCAGTTCAGTTCAGTCGCTCAGTCGTGTCCAACTCTTTGCGACCCCATGAATCGCAGCACGCCAGGCCTCTCTGCCATCACCAAATCCTGGAGTTCACTCAGACTCACGTTCATCGAGTTGATGGTGCCATCCAGCCATCTTATCCTCTGTCATCCCCTTCTTCTCCTGCTCCCAATCTCTCCCAGCATCAAAGTCTTTTTCAGTGAGTCAACTCTTCGCATGAGGTGGCCAACGTACTGGAGTTTCAGCTTCAGCATCATTCCTTCCAAAGAGATCCCAGGGCTGATCTCCTTTCAAATGGCCTGGTTGGATCTCCTTGCAGTCCAAGGGACTCTCACGAGTCTTCTCCAACACCACAGTTCAAAAGCTGTACTTTTTCTACAATTTTCCACAGTTGATTGTGATCCACACCGTCAAAGGCTTTGGCATAGTCAATAAAGCAGAAATAGATGTTTTTCTGGAACTCTCTTGCCTTTTCCATGATCCAGTGGATATTGGCAATCAACTCTTCGGCGCTCAGCTTTCTTCACAGTCCAACTCTCACATCCATACATGACCACTGGAAAAACCATACCCTTGACTAGACGGACCTTTGTTGGCAAAGTAATGTCTCTGATTTTGAATATATTATCTAGGTTGGTCATAACTTTTCTTCCAAGGAGTAAGCGTCCTCTAATTTCATGGCTGCATTCTTCATCTGCAGTGATTTTAGAGCCCCCCAAAATAAAGTCTGACACTGTTTCCCCATCTATTTCCCATGAAGTGATGGGACCAGATGCCATGATCTTCATTTTCTGAATGTTGAGCTTTAAGCCAACGTTTTCACTCTCTTCTTGCACTTTCATCAAGGGGCTTTTGAGTTCCTCTTCACTTTCTGCCATAAGAGTTGTGTCATCTGCATATCTGAGGTTATTATATTTCTCCTGGCAATCTTGATTCCAGCTTGTGTTTCTTCCAGTCCAGCGTTTCTCATGATGTACTCTGCATAGAAGTTAAATAAGCAGGGTGACAGTATACAGCCTTGACGTACTCCTTTTCCTATTTGGAACCAGTCTGTTGTTCCATGTCTAGTTCTGACTGTTGCTTCCTGACCTGCATACAGATTTCTCAAAAGGCAGGTCAGGTGGTCTGGTATTCCCATCTCTTTCAGAATTTTCCACAGTTTATTGTGATCCACACAGTCAAAGGCTTTGGCATAGTCAATAAAGCAGAAATAGATGTTTTTCTGGAA